>CAWUFW010015508.1:0-357746 GCA_963921515.1 Calotriton arnoldi
TCGCAGCTACAGCCGAACTACTGAACGGAATTACCCCAAATTTGGCAAAGAGGTAGCCCTTGGTTCAGACTGGTGCCTTTGCTAAAATGGTGTAAATCCGTTCAGTAGTTCCTGAAAATTCACAATTAAAATCACATATATATCTATGGGCGCGTCGGATCCGCGTACCCTCCCGATCACGAGCTGCATGCTAATTGGCTGTCAACACTCCAAATCAGGAAGTGTTGGCAGCCATTTTGTCCCTCGGTAGAACCGAGGGACAGAAGCAAGTGCGCAAAGCGCAAAAGGGCAGGGTAGAAACACCCTGACCTCTAGGTCTGCTCAGGGCAGAAAAAGCATTTTTTTAAAAAATCGGCGGGATGCGCTTAGGGTGCGCGGATCCACTGAGAAAAAAAAAGAAACAAGTGCGCAAAACGCACAAAGGGGCAGGGTAGAAACACCCTAACCCCTAGGCCTGCTCAGGGGTCCCACAAGGACCCCTGGGCAAAAAAGCATTGAAAAAAAAAAAATCGGCAGGATGCGCTCAGGGAGCGCGGATCCTGCCGAAGAAAAAATCGAAGCGCGGTCTCCCGCGCTTCGATGATTGCCCCGGGTGGGCCAAGTCCCGGGGGCATGCTGAGGGGTTTATTTTATGTATGGGGGCCTCCAAGGGCCCCCAAGCCCGGGGACCGCCACCCCCAGGGCTTTATCATTAATGGTGCGGGAGGGCTCTGAGCCCTCCCACAGCCCCGGGACCGCCACCTCCCGGGGCTTTTTTAAAAAAATTTAAAAACCTGAGTGGGGGCTCCAGCCCCACACGCCCGAGGACCACCACCTCCCGGGGCACTAAGAGCATTGAAAATGGGAGTCCGTTTTGGACCCCCAAGCCCCGAGGACCACCACCTCCCGGGGCTTTCAAAATGTAGGGAGGGGGCCGCGCGGCCCCTCTCTGGAGGCCCTTGATGGCCCTGGGGACCGCCACCCCCAGGGCCAGCTCCTGCAGTGTCCCGGGGTGCCTACCCCGGGACACTGTAGTTGCTATGACAGGACGGGAGCCTCGCGGCTCCCGTCCTGTCATAGCTAAACTTGTTTGCATTTTGAAAGAGAGAGCAGGAAACCTGCTCTCTCTTTCAAAATGCAAACCAATGCTTTCCACACGGGGAGCAGCATGTTAGCTGCTCCCCATGTGAAAAGGAATGCCGGCTCCCGTAGGACATGGGGAGCCGGCGGGACTGTGGGGGTTTGGGGACCCCCACAGTCCCCAACCAGAGGCCAGGCCCCGGGGGATGGGGTCCCGGGGCCTTAAATGGCCTGAGGAGGGGGCCACGCAGCCCCCATATTTTTATTTAAAAGAGGGCATGCCCCGGGAGATGGGGTCCCCGGGGCCAATAGAGACCCAGGGAAGGGGGCCACGCGGCCCCCTTCCCGTTTTTTTTAATAAAACAAAAAAAATGCCCAGGCCCCGGGGGATGGGGTCCCCGAGGCCAAAAGTGGCCTAGGGAAGGGGGCCACGCAGCCCCCTCCCATAAAAAAAAAAAAAAAACGGCATCGTGCCGAGGCCCCGCCCCCTCCCTGCAGTACTCTGCAAGCGCGCCCCCTGGCGCATTTTAAGAAGGGGAAGTAATTCCCCTTGAATACTGGGGTCCCTGGGGGCCAACTAGCCCACCAGGAACCTCCAGTATGCGCCAGGGGGCTGCCTTGCAGAGAGGTGTACAGAGGCCACGCCCCTTTTACACCTCTCTGCAACGCAGCTCTGTGGCGCTTAATGGAGGTAGCTGGTGGGCTAGTTGCACCCCAGGGACCCTCAGGATTCAAGGGAGTTAATCCCCGACTTAAAACGCGCCACGGGCGCGTTTACAGTGGTGAAAGGAGGGCGGGGCCTGAGGTGACATGTGTGCAAACAGGCCCCATGGCGCGTTTTAAGATGGGAATTAAATCCCCTTCAATCCTGAGGGTCCCTGGGGGCCAACTAGCCCAACAGGTACATCCAGAAAGCGCCACAGAGCTGCGTTGCAGAGAGGTGTAAAGGGGTGTGGCCTCTCTACACGTCTCTGCAACGCAGCCCCCTGGCGCATACTGGAGGTTCCTGGTGGGCTAGTTGGCCCCTAGGGACCCTCATGATTCAAGGGGACTTAATCCCCCAAATTAAAACGCGCCACAGGGCGCGTTTGCACAGATGTCACCTCAGGCCCCGCCCCCTCCCTTCACCATTGTGCAAATATTCCTCTAAAATCTGCCGAACTACGAATTCTAATTTACTCACCTGTTATCAGGAGAGACCTCAGTGCTGCATCTTTCAGCCCAGTACTAATCCTGAAAAGTAATTTTAACCGTACTTACCAGTAACTTGAATTTCCTTCCATAGGATATCATTGCCTGCTTTTTGCTGAAAAAGTTTCTAAGTGTTGATTTTTGAAACATACAAATATTCCTCTAAAATCAGCCGAAATACGAATTCCGATTTACTCACCTGTTATCAGGAGAGACCTCAGTGCTGTATCGTTCAGCCCAGTACTGGTCCTGAAAAGTAATTTTAACCGTACTTACCAGTAACTTGAATTTCCTTCCATAGGCTAACATTGACTGGTTTCACTTGGAAATTCTTCCAAGTGTGGAGTTTTGGAACTTTAAAATATTCCTCTAAAATCAGCCGAAATACGAATTCCGATTTACTCACCTGTTATCAGGAGAGAACCCAGTGCTGCATCTTTTAGCCCAGCACTGACCCTAAAAAGTAATTTTAACCGTACTTACCAGTAACTTATATTTTCTTCCATAGGAATCCATTGTCTGGTTTTCAGCAGAAAAGTTTCAAAGTGTCGATTTTCACAAACTACAAATATTCCTTAAAAATCGCCTGTATGACTTAAACGCATTCTTTCAACTGTTTACAGGAGATGCACCAGTGCTGGATCCAGGATCCAACACTGAGTAAGAAAAAGTAACGATAACAGTTTTTACCTGCTAAGTGAATTTCCTTCCATAGGATAACATTGGTGATTCTATGAGAAAAAGTTTCTAAGTGTCAACTTTTAAAATACAATAATATTCCTTAAAAATCACTACTGTAACCAAAACGCTTTTACTCAACTGTTTACAGGAGATGTCCCAGGACTGAATCTAGGATCCAGTCCTGTGGTTAGAAAAAGTAATCCATAAAGTAACTAATTGCATTTAACTAGAAATTCACATTGAGCTGAATGTTGCATTGTGTTTGAAAATGTGTTGCCCATTGCAACAACTGTAACTACTGTACTTAAAAGACTATTGCCTATGTGCAAAGTATTTAAACTAAAGTAATTCATTCTGAGAAAGTATTTTTGTAATGTATAATGTAATTACAATGTAATTTAAAAAATAAAATATGTAAAAAAAAATTGTTTCTAAAAATGTAGTAAATCAGTATGAAAAAAATAAATATAACAATTAATACATTTAAAAATTGTCATTTACAAAACCTTTGAAATTCACTGAAAAAACCGTAGGTTTCAGACATGTTATAGTTAGGAATTAGCATTTAAAAAACCTTTGAAATTCACTGAAAAAACCATAGGTTTCAGACACGTTATAGTTAGAAATTAGCATTTAAAAAACCTTTGAAATTCACTGAAAAAACCATAGGTTTCAGGCACGTTATAGTTAGAAATTAGCATTTAAAAAACCTTAGAAATTCACTGAAAAAAACATAAGGTTTTAGGGACAGTTATAGTTAGTTGGACATTGCACTCGTACAAAACCCGTGAAATTCCCCCGTTATAGTTAGTTCAGGTAACTATAACTCGCGCCCCGCAATGCACTGCTGATGACGTCACATATTACATCACTCATGACATGGTCAGTGACATCACTGATGACATCACTGATGACATCTCAAATGACATCACTGATGACATCACTGATGACATCATCCATGTGAGAATTTAATGCATCTTCTCACACCCTAATATAAGTTTTGATACACCCACTCTACATTACAGACTGCCATTCTCAAAACCATACACACTCCAATACCAATAAGTACATACCCACTCACTGATTCTTAGGTCTACACACACACATCTACTCACTCACCCATACAGTCACTCATACTTACAGTCACTCAGTACAGGACTATCATATGCACTCATACACCTATATAAACACTCACACAACGCAACTCATCCATAGAGGTACTCACACACCTAGTCAGTCATGCAAATAATTAATCACACTCCAATTTACTCACCTATACAGTTATACACACCAGCTCACTTACTCATAAAAATACTAGCACATTCTTACGCTCCTATGCAATCACTGATGCAAGTACACACTCATCCATATAGCCACTCTCACAATCACACACTCTCACTTATAGCCATTTATATACTCCAACACACATATATACTGCCTTTCACATATGTAGTTACTCACACATGTACCACTGAGATATACATTCAATCACTAACACACCCATACACACACTCACCCACCCATACAGTCCATCACAGACGCACTCTTGAAACCATGCACCCAGTGAATCACCCACTCACACATCTATGCACAGAGTCACACACACCCCACCCACACAAACACTGAGGCACCCATACAGATACTCAGAGAACCAATACATAACCCATATAGACACTCATTTAGCTAGTCAGAAACCCATGCAGTTGCTTACACAACAACAGACAGACGGATACAGACATTCACACAGTTTAGTCACTCACCCATGCATCCAGTAAGATACGTTTAATCACTCACTTATAGACTCAGTCACGCACCTACTAAATCATCCATTCAGGCGCTTCTACACCCACTCATTCTTCAATACGCCTTTCCCTATATATATTAAACATATTTAAACTTTACAGAAACACACAGTCACTGGATGATGTCATCAGTGATGTCATCAGTGATGTCATTTGAGATGTCATCAGTGATGTCATCAGTGATGTCACTGACCATGTCATGAGTGATGTAATATGTGACGTCATCAGCAGTGCATTGCGGGGCGCGAGTTATAGTTACCTGAACTAACTATAACGGGGAATTTCACGGGTTTTGTACGAGTGCAATGTCCAACTAACTATAACTGTCCCTAAAACCTTATGGTTTTTTCAGTGAATTTCTAAGGTTTTTAAATGCTAATTTCTAACTATAACGTGCCTGAAACCTATGGTTTTTTCAGTGAATATATATATATATATATTACCTACTGGCGCTCGCCAGTAGGTAGTTATAGTTAGGACCTATTTTCCATAGGAAATTCACAACATTCTATTTCCAATAACTTTGGCGCCGGTTGATGAATCTTCGCGACATTTTCAAAACTCGTGGGGCGCTCCGGTCTGCTCCTATCCTGAAAGTTTCGGGGTGATTCAGCAAGCAGGGGCCGAGAACAAAGGGGGTCCCAAAACGTGTTTTCCCCATGCAATTTTCCATAGGAAACTTTAGACACGGCTACAGCCCGAACTGCTGAACGGTATTACACCAAATTTGGCAAAGAGGTAGTTCTTGGTTCAGAAAGAACCCTTTTTGTTAAATGATGTAAATCTGTTCAGTAGTTCCTGAGAATTTTGAAAAAGAAAACATATTGATATCTGGGCGGAGCCTAACCACACATGTCATCGTGAGATCTGATTGGCTGTCAGCACTTCATCCTGGAATTGCTGGCAGCCATCTTGGGACCAATATAAATGATAGTACCCCATTGAAATGCATTGTAGTGAATCGAAGATTTTGAGGGTTACCAAAAGGAGAACTATAAAGGGTGATAACAGACTTTAGTTACATTAGAATTCATTTGTTGATGGTACCATACTAATTTCAGGAATTGTGGTGTGTTCTAAGGTGATTTTACCCTGTGAAAAACCTTCTGCTGGGATATCATGAATCATGTTTGAGAGAAAACTATTTTCACATGCTTGTCCCATACAGTTTTGGAAGGTGCTCCAGAAGCTAAAATGAGAGCATATTTTCTGTAAATTCACATTATCTTTCTCAGTCATGTGAGAATGAAGTCTGACATTCTCAGTAAAACATGTACATCCAACAAGGGCAGAGACTGTCAGTTGATTCCTTTGTGTTCTACTGCAGCTTCCCAGAGTGTTCTAAAGAACAACTAGAGCGCTAACAGTCTTACTTATGACAAAATTATGGCACACCTGAAGCCATCTTGATTGGAATAAACTGGTAACTCTTAAAACATTTAATTTAAAAAGTAACAAAATGAGGGGGTTCATTTTGTCATAGAAATTATGGTTAGTGCTGTAGAAAGAAAAATTAGGACATGTTTTAAGTGAGATCTCAAATATCTTCCTGTTATATTTCAACAGGAGCAGCCTGTCAGTTGATGCCTTTGTGTTCTACTGCAGCTTCCCAGAGTGTTCTAAAGAACAACTAGAGCGCTAACAGTCTTACTTATGACAAAAGTATGGCACACCTGAAGCCATCTTGATTGGAATAAACTGGTAACACTTAAAACATTTAATTTAAAAAGGAACAAAATGAGCGGGTTCATTTTGCCATAGAAATTATGGTTAGTGCTGTAGAAAGAAAAATTAGGACATGTTTTAAGTGAGATCTCAAATATCGTCCTGTTATATTTCAACAGGAGCAGCCTGTCAGTTGATGCCTTTGTGTTCTACTGCAGCTTTCCAGAGTGTTCTAAAGAACAACTAGAGTGCTAACAGCCTTACTTATGACAAAAGTAATGCACACCTGAAGCCATCTTGATTGGAATAAACTGGTAACACTTAAAGCATTTAATTTAAAAGGAACAAAATGATGGGGTTCATTTTGTCATAAAAATTATGGTTAGTGCTGTAGAAAGAAAAATTAGGACATGTTTCAAGTGTGATCTCAAATACCTTCCTGTTATATTTCAACAGGAGCAGCCTGTCAGTTGATGCCTTTGTGTTCTACTGCAGCTTCCCAGAGTGTTCTAAAGAACAACTAGAGCGCTAACAGTCTTACTTATGACAAAATTATGGCACACCTGAAGCCATCTTGATTGGAATAAACTGGTAACTCTTAAAACATTTAATTTAAAAAGGAACAAAGTGAGGGGGTTCATTTTGTCATAGAAATTATGGTTAGTGCTGTAGAAAGAAAAATTAGGACATGTTTTAAGTGAGATCTCAAATATCTTCCTGTTATATTTCAATTGGAGCAGCCTGTCAGTTGATGCCTTTGTGTTCTACTGCAGCTTCCCAGAGTGTTCTAAAGAACAACTAGAGCGCTAACAGTCTTACTTATGACAAAAGTATGGCACACCTGAAGCCATCTTGATTGGAATAAACTGGTAACACTTAAAACATTTAATTTAAAAAGGAACAAAATGAGGGGTTCATTTTGCCATAGAAATTATGGTTAGTGCTGCAGAAAGAAAATTTAGGGCATGTTTTAAGTGAGACCTCAAATCCTCTTCTATTTCATTAGAAAATTCTGACATGCAGACTGAAACAATCACTTTCAATACCAGCAGTAGACTTCCAGTTAACTCCCTGGTGAGCAATAGCTTTACTACAGTGATCTAATGAACAACTAGAGTGCTACCATTCTGAATTTATGGCAAATGTGTGACACATCTGAATGCCTTCTTGATGGAATCAAAGTAAAAAACTGAAAGCATTTCCTACTGAGGAGACTGCAGTAAATGACGAAATTAGGAAACTTCATAACAAATAAGTCTCCCAAGATGGCCACCAGAGAAAAAAGAGCCCAAATGTAGCACAAATATCACCCAGATGTAGCCCACATATAGCCCAATGACAGAAGTGTGCAAAACACTTTTTATTTTTAGTTTTTCTGCAGTTTTATATAGTGCAAACTGGTCAGGTATTGGAGCGTTACATCTTACTTGGACCTCTTATTGCGTATTTTGCACTGAAGTACATGAGATTGATCTTGCGAAACATTGAACTTTACGATTCTGTTAACCTGAAGTTGCTCTGAACTGGGCTTTGTAACACCCGTTTTTACCTACTGGTTTTAATTAATTCTCACTGTATTGTATTAGGAAAGAGGATTTACTGTTTTTATGTACACTTTTATGATCTATGTTTCTAAATCAGATCAAATAAAGTTTAATGAATTCTATGGCAGGACCGAGGCGAGGATTATGCATATCTTTCCTCACTTTATTTGCATAGCAGTTCAAAGAAAACGTAACACAACAATCATTAAACAAAAGACTACACAACCCATGAACCATTAGGGGTAGTCTCCAAGGCAACTATAGTCCAATTATATCACAGTCCATCGTATATAATATCGTGACGTCCCTTCCGCTTCCTCTTTTTTCACTGCTCGTCAGTTAACTGCATTCCTTACATTCTTGGCTTGATCTGACGTTGTTGCTGTTTGAATAGCGGTTTCTTGTGCACATTATTAGCATTATTGCCTTGGTATTGTTTCATATTCCCTGCGCAGCAGGCTCTTGCCCGAGCGCGTTCTCCCCCTCGCAGTTTCTCCCGCTGTGTGCTCTGCACGCGGTGAGATCCTGTCAGGCGCGTCTGGTCCGAGCGAGGCAGCTCCGTCGGCGCTCCTGCTGGTCTTTACGCGCGTTTGGGAATCCGGTCACTCCTTTAGTGTCCGCTTGATTCCCGACCAACCCTCGCCTAATTTTGACACCGCTACGCCTGGTGGTGGTAATTGGTATTGCACCTCAGTCTATTCTTATAACAGCTTCGGGGAAAGCCCAGCTGTTGGAGCACCGGCGAGGGGGCTGCCTTCAAGGATTTTAAGGGCATTTGTTCCGTGCTCACACCCTCTGCTATCATGTCTTCTCCAGAAGAACATTTTTACTCCTCCTACCAGGAAGTGGAGGAGGAATGACCCCCCAACTTCTCCCTCCAGCAGTGGACCAAGCCCTCTCTCTGGCTATTTCTAGGGTGCTGGCTCCTCTTAGGGATCAGGTTGATAAGCTGGTGAAAAGCATCCCTGGGGTGTTCAGTGACCCAGATCTGGTGGTGGCGGGTCCCAGTAGCTCCCAGATGGGGAATAAAAGGGCCGTTAAGCATAACGCGGGGCACTTGGAAGGATTTGATAAACTTACGGATACCTTCCTCAAGAGTGCGCGAACGCTAAAACATGCACCCTGCCGGGAGGAGGAGGGGCCCGGAGAAAATTGCGACACTGTCACTACTATTGTAGACCCCGACGGCGGGTTTCCCTTAGAGGGAGAGGGTGTATCGGAGGATGATTTCTCCTCCGATGAGGATAAGGACTCGGGGCGTCCCTGGCATCCAGAGTCCCACTCCTCTCAGTCCCCGGTTGGGGACAAGGTCCACTCGGACATGTTCGAGCCTACCCAAATTTACCATCCTATGTCGGTGGAGTGGACACCTGACGCCAAAGTGGCAGAGTATGTGGTGGGGAAAATCCATCAACCCCTTGAAAGGGAGGTCAGGAATAGGATGAGGGGAGAATGCCCCAGGCCCTCACTGAAGGGGAAGGTGGCACACGCCTGAAATTGATGAGACACTATGTACCTTTTTCTCCAAGTATATGAGGGATCCCAAGAAAGGAATTGATAGGTCTTGGACGTGGTAGGGCCCTTCACCCAAATTATTCAATTGACGGAGCGTTCCAAAGAGTCAGGATCCCCTTTGTCCATGGATATTGTGGGTGGTTGGGCGCACTACCCTAAACCCTAAAACACTACCCCTCCACTACCCAAACACCACTGCACTACCCTAAACCCTAAAACACTACCCCCAGCACGACACCCTACACTACCCAAACATAACTGCACTACCCTAAACCCTAAAACACTACCACCAGCACGACTCCCTACACTACACAAATACCACTGCACTACCCTAAACCCTAACACACTACCCCCAGCACGACCCCCTACACTACACAAACACCACTGCACTACCGTAAACCCAAAACACTACCCCAGCACTACCCCCTACACCACCCAAACACCACTGCACTACCCTAAACCCTAAATCACTATCCCCAGCATAACCCCCTACACTACACAAACACCACTGCATTACCCTAAACCCTAAAACACTACCCCCAGCACGACCCCTACACTACCCAAACACCACTGCACTACCCTAAACCCTAAAACATTACCCCCAGCACGACTCCTTACACTACACAAACACCACTGGACTAACCTAAACCCTAAAACACTACCCCCAGCACGACTCCCTACACTACCCACACACCACTGCACTACCCTAAACCCTAAAACACTAACCCCAGCATGACCCCCTACACTACCCAAACACCACTGCACTACACTATACCCTAAAACACGACCCCCTACACTACACAAACACGACTGCACTACCCTAAACCCTAAAACACTACCCCCTACACTACACAAACACCACTGCACTACCCTAAACCCTAAAACACTACCCCCTACACTACACAAACACCACTGCACTACCCTAAACTCTAAAACACTACCCCAGCATGACCCCCTACACTATACAAACACCACTGCATTACTCTAAACCCTAAAACACTACCCCCAGCACGACCCCCTCACAACACAAACACCACTGCACTACCCTAAAGCCTAAATCTACCCCCAGCACAACCCCCTACACTAGCCAAACACCACTGCCATACCCTAAACCCTAAAACACTACCCACAGCATGAACCCCTACACTACCCAAACACCACTGCACTACCCTAAACCCTAAAACACTACCCCCAGCACTACCCCTACACTACACAAACACCACTGCACTACCCTAAACCCTAAAACACTACCCCAGCACTACCCCTACACTACCCAAACACCACTGCACTAACATAAACCCTGAAACACTACCCCCAGCACAACCCCCTACACTACACAAACACCACTGCACTACCCTAAACCCTAAAACACTACCCCCAGCATGACTCCCTACACTACCCAAACACCACTGCACTACCCTAAACCCTAAATCTACCCCCAGCACGACCCCTACACTACCCAAACACCACTGCACTACCATAAACCATAAAACACTACCCCAGCACGACTCCGTACACTACCCATACACCACTGCACTACCCTAAACCATAAAACACTACCCCCAGCACGACCCCCTACACTACTGCACTACCCTAAACCCTAAAACACTACCCCCAGCATGACCCCCTATACTACCCAAACACCACTGCACTACCCTAAACCTTAAAACACTACCCCCAGCACGACCCCCTACACTACCTAAACACCACTGCACTACCCTAAACCCTAGAAAAGAAACCCCAACCCCATGCCCAATCCCCCTTACCTCTAACTCCTCGTGGTTCCTCTCTCTTCGTGGTTCCTGCTTCACGTCATCTCTGAGGGGTGGTGCACATCGTTGTGAGGAAACGGAACAGCCTCTGTTTCCTTACAACGACATGGATCATCTACATGTTTTTATAACGCATGGTCATTTACCATACATACCTTTACAACAAAATTCGTTGTAAAGGCATGCGTGGTAAATGACCATGCGTTCTAAAAAATGCGTAGTAATGACTTCGTGATGTACAACGCATGCGTGGTAATGCATGCGTTGTAATGGTATCACAAAGTAAAAAGTCGTTGTAACGGCTGTTTACCGATCGAAGCTGGCCCCTGTTCTTCAGTGAGACGTTTATTTGATTAATTAGCAGGAAGGAATGTGTTTTTTTACCGAAAAGTGCATTCCCGGCTGTTGTATTGTGAAAGTGTCCGCGTGGCCTGGTTTCACTTCCGGTGAGAGAGTGGAAGAGTCTGTTTGGATCTAAAAGAGTTCTGTTGTTGGACGGGGCCGGCGCGACATGTCATCAGAAAACATAGCTAATGGAAAGCGTCCTCCCTGAAGTGTGGAGCAGTGCCATGAGAGGTCAACGAGTGTGCGTCCCACCGCAGTATGACCGTACCGTGTGACCCATGTGCTGCCTCCAGGGTATTGGAGGCAGAAGCGGCATCGCAGGTCCTCTTGAAGACCGTTGTAGCACTAATTCTACATTTTGGTACTAGGGCATTTTAACTTCGTTGTTCCTGCCAGATACAAAGAGAAGATCCTGTGTTATTCAGTGCCCTTGTTACCTTTTTTGTGGGTTATGGTGCTTGTCACTTCGCTGCCCCGCCGGTGCACACGACTGGGCACCCCACCTCGTGTGCCATCTGCAGGGCCTCTGCCCTCGGATCACTGGTTTCGGTTTCTGGAGTGGCAACATAAACAGTTGCTCCCAAAGGACTAGCCTGAACACTAAGGTGAATATCCCCTGCACCAGCATTCCACGGAAATTCTTTCCTAGCTCTCCCACATCAATGAGGACGTCATAATAGCACGGCTCCGCTCGCGACACCGTATGACGTCATCGGAGCCATAAGAGGACCTCGTCGGCGTGCTGACGTCAGTTCCACCCATTTTTTCCGTGCCACCGAGGCAAACAGGGGACCGAGACATTTTCACATGTATACATAGTATAATAAATATATATATAGTCACTGAAAAAACCAGAGGTTTCAGGCACGGTATAGTTAGAAATTAGCATTTAAAAAACCTTAGAAATTCACTGAAAAACCATAGGTTTCAGGCACGTTATAGTTAGAAATTAGCATTTAAAAAACCTTAGAAATTCACTGAAAAAACCATAGGTTTCAGGGGCGTTATAGTTACATGGACATTTCACTCGTACAAAACCATAGAAATTCCCCCGTTATAGTTAGTTCAGCTAACTATAACTCGTGCGCCCGCAATGCACTGCTGATGACGTCACATATTACATCACTCATGACATGGTCAGTGACATCACTCATGACATCACTGATGACATCATCCAGTGAATGTGTGTTTTTCTGAAAATTAAATATGTTTTATATATGTATATCTCAAGGTCGATGGAAGAATAAATGGGTATATAAGTGTCTAAATGGATGATTTTTTTTGTAAAATTGATTGTATAACTGACTAAGTGTATCTTAGTGAATACATGGGTTAGTGAGTAATGTTTAAATATGAAAATATCTGTATCAGTCTCTCACTTTGTGTATAAGTGGCTGCATGGGTTGGTGAGTAGCTACATGAGTGTCTATATGGGTTATTAGTTGGTTTTTGAGTATCAGTATGAGTGTCTGAGTGTCTGTATGGTTCGGTGGGGGTATTACTTAGTGCATAGATGCATGAATGAGTGACTCACTGTTTGTATGTGTTGAAGACAGCATGTGTGCAGGACTGTATAGGTGGATGAGTATGTGTATGGGTGTGTTAGTGAGTGAATGACTGTCTCAATAGTGTCTTTATGAGTAACTACATATGTTTTAAACTAGTATATGTGAGTATTGGTGTATATAAGTGAGTATATGTGAGAGTGAGAGATTGGAAGAGTTCCTGCACAAATAAGTAGGTGTTTCTATAAGTGATTGTTTAAGAGAGTAAGTATGTGTAAGTTTCTGTAGAAGTAAGTGTGGTAGTGTGTGTATAACTGTATATGCAAGTAAATGGATGTTTGATACTTTGTTTGCATGTGTGACTATGTGTGTGAGTAACTCTATGGATGAGTGGCGGTGTGTAACAGGATGTATAGGTGTATGAGTACATATGATGAGTGAGTACATGTATGAGTGACTGTATAGGGACTGTTGGTGAATGAGTGGATGTGTGTGTAGATCTTGGAATTACTGAATAGGTGTGTTGTAACTGGTATTGGTATGTCCATTGTTTTGAAAATGTTAGTTTGTATTTTTGAGTGTGTGTATCAAAGGTTATATTAGGGTGCGAGGAGGTCTGCCACTCTATCACAAGGATGATGTCATCAGTGATGTCATCAGTGATGTCATTTGAGATGTCATGAGTGATGTCACTGACCATGTCATGAGTGATGTAATATGTGACGTCATCAGCAGTGCATTGCGGGCGCAGCGAGTTATAGTTAGCTGAACTAACTATAACGGGGGAATTTCTATGGTTTTGTACGAGTGAAATGTCCAACTAACTATAACGCCCCTGAAACCTATGGTTTTTTCAGTGAATTTCTAAGGTTTTTAAATGCTAATTTCTAACTATAACGTGCCTGAAACCTATGGTTTTTTCAGTGAATATATATATATATATTATCTACTGGCGGTCGCCAGTAGATAGTTATAGTTAGGACCTATTTTCCATAGGAAATTCACAACATTCTATTTGAAATAACTTTGGCGCCGGTTGACGAATCTTCGCGAAATTTTCAAAACTTGTGGGGCGCTCCGGTCCGCTCCTATCTTGAAAGTTTCGGGGTGATTCGGCAAGCGGGGGCCGAGAAAAAGGGGGGTCCCAAAACATGTTTTCTCCATGTTAATTCCCATAGGAAATTTTAGACACGGCTACAGCCCGAACTGCAGAACGGAATTACACCAAATTTGGCAAAAAGGTACCGCTTGGTTCAGAAAGCGACCTTTTTTTTAAATGTTGTAAATCCGTTCAGTAGTTGCGGAGAAATTAAAAAAATAAGAGTCAAAAAATCAATTTCCCATAGGAAACTTTATGCAAGGCTACAGCTCGAACTGCTGAATGGAATTACACCAAATTTGGCAAAGAGGTAGTTCTTGGTTCAGAAAGAACCCTTTTGTTAAATGGTGTAAATCCGTTTAGTAGTTCCTGAGAAAATCAAAAGTAAAAACACATATATATCTGGGCGGAGCCTAACCACACATATCATCGTGAGATCTGATTGGCTGTCAGCACTTCATCCTGGAATTGCTGGCAGCCATCTTGGGACCAATATAAATGATAGTACCCCATTGAAATGCATTGCAGTGAATCGAAGATTTTGAGGGTTACCAAAAGGAGAACTATAAAGGGTGATAACAGACTTTAGTTACATTAGAATTCATTTGTTGATGGTACCATACTAATTTCAGGAATTGTGGTGTGTTCTAAGGTGATTTTACCCTGTGAAAAACCTTCTGCTGGGATATCATGAATCATGTTTGAGAGAAAACTATTTTCACATGCTTGTCCCATACAGTTTTGGAAGGTGCTCCAGAAGCTAAAATGAGAGCATATTTTCTGTAAATTCACATTATCTTTCTCAGTCATGTGAGAATGAAGTCTGACATTCTCAGTAAAACATGTACATCCAACAAGGGCAGAGACTGTCAGTTGATTCCTTTGTGTTCTACTGCAGCTTCCCAGAGTGTTCTAAAGAACAACTAGAGTGCTAACAGCCTTACATATGACAAAAGTATGGCACACCTGAAGCCATCTTGATTGGAATAAACTGGTAACACTTAAAACATTTAATTTAAAAAGGAACAAAATGATGGGGTTCATTTTGTCATAGAAATTATGGTTAGTGCTGTAGAAAGAAAAATTAGGACATGTTTCAAGTGTGATCTCAAATATCTTCCTGTTATATTTCAACAGGAGCAGCCTGTCAGTTGATGCCTTTGTGTTCTACTGCAGCTTCCCAGAGTGTTCTAAAGAACAACTAGAGCGCTAACAGTCTTACTTATGACAAAATTATGGCACACCTGAAGCCATCTTGATTGGAATAAACTGGTAACTCTTAAAACATTTAATTTAAAAAGGAACAAAATGAGGGGTTCATTTTGTCATAGAAATTATGGTTAGTGCTGTAGAAAGAAAAATTAGGACATGTTTTTAAGTGAGATCTCAAATATCTTCCTGTTATATTTCAACAGGAGCAGCCTGTCAGTTTATGCCTCTGTGTTCTACTGCAGCTTCCCAGAGTGTTCTAAAGAACAACTAGAGTGCTAACAGCCTTACTTATGACAAAAGTATGGCACACCTGAAGCCATCTTGATTGGAATAAACTGGTAACACTTAAACATTTAATTTAAAAAGGAACAAAATGAGGGGGTTCATTTTGCCATAGAAATTATGGTTAGTGCTGCAGAAAGAAAATTTAGGGCATGTTTTAAGTGAGATCTCAAATCCTCTTCTATTTCATTAGAAAATTCTGACATGCAGACTGAAACAATCACTTTCAATACCAGCAGTAGACTTCCAGTTAACTCCCTGGTGAGCAGTAGCTTTACTACAGTGATCTAATGAACAACTAGAGTGTTAAGATTCTGAATTTATGGCAAATGTGTGACACATCTGAATGCCTTCTTGATGGAATCAAAGTAAAAAACTGAAAGCATTTCCTACTGAGGAGACTGCAGTAAATGACGAAATTAGGAAACTTCATAACAAATAAGTCTCCCAAGATAGCCACCAGAGAAAAAAAGAGCCCAAATGTAGCACAAATATCACCCAGATGTAGCCCACATATAGCCCAATGACAGAAGTGTGCAAAACACTTTTTATTTTTAGTTTTTCTGCAGTTTTATATAGTGCAAACTGGTCAGGTATTGGAGCGTTACATCTTACTTGGACCCCTTATTGCGTATTTTGCACAAAGTACATGAGATTGATCTTGCGAAACATTGACCGTTACGATTCTGTTAACCTGAAGTTGCTCTGAACCGGGCTTTGTAACACCCGTTTTTACCTACTGGTTTTAATTAATTCTCACTGTATTGTATTAGGAAAGAGGATTTAATGTTTTTATGTACACTTTTATGATCTATGTTTCTAAATCAGATCAAATAAAGTTTAATGAATTCTATGGCAGGACGGAGGTGAGGATTATGCATATCTTTCCTCACTTTATTTGCATAGCAGTTCAAAGAAAACGTAACACAACAATCATTAAACAAAAGACTACACAACCCATGAACCATTAGGGGGATAGTCTCCAAGGCAACTATAGTCCAATCATATCACAGTCCATCGTATATAATATCGTGACGTCCCTTCCGCTTCCTCTTTCTTCACTTTTTGTCAGTTAAGTGCATTCCTTATATTCTTGGCTTAATCTGACGTTGTTGCTGTTTGTATAGCGGTTTCTTGTGCACGTTATTAGCATTATTGCCTTTGTATTGTTTCATATTCCCTGCGCAGCAGGCTCTTGCCCGAGCGCGTTCTCCCCCTCGCAGTTTCTCCCGCTGTGTGCTCTGCGCGCGGTGAGATCCTGTCAGGCGCATCTGGTCTGAGCGAGGCAGCTCCGTCGAGCGCTCCCGCTGGTCTTTACGCGCGTTTGGGAATCCGGTCACTCCTTTAGTGTCCACTTGATTCCCGACCAATCCTCGCCTAATTTTGACACCGCTATGTGGTGATTTCCCCACATGGCCACGTTAGTGACCAGCACCACCTGGTGGTGGTAATTGGTATTGCGCCTCAGTCTATTCTTATAACAGCTTCGGGGAAAGCCCAGCTGTTGGAGCACCGGCGAGGGGGCTGCCTTAAGGATTTTAAGGGCATTTGTTCTGTGCTCACACCCTCTGCTATCATGTCTTCTCCAGAAGACCATTTTTACTCCTCCTACCAGGAAGTGGAGGAGGAATGGCCCCCAACTTCTCCCTCCAGCAGTGGACCAAGCCCTCTCTCTGGCTATTTCTAGGGCGCTGGCTCCTCCTAGGGATCAGGTTGATAAGCTGGCGAAAAGCATCCCTGGGGTGTTCAGTGACCCAGATCTGGTGGTGGCGGGTCCCAGTAGCTCCCAGATGGGGAATAAAAGGGCCGTTAAGCATAACGCGGGGCACTTGGAAGGATTTGATAAACTTACGGAGACCTTCCTCAAGAGTGCGCGAACGCTAAAACATGCACCCTGCCGGGAGGAGGAGGGGCCCGGAGAAAATTGCGACACTGTCACCACTATTGTAGACCCCGACGGCGGGTTTCCCTTAGAGGGAGAGGGTGTATCGGAGGACGATTTCTCCTCCGATGAGGATAAGGACTCGGGGCGTCCTTGGCTTCCAGAGTCCCACTCCTCTCAGTCCCCGGTTGGGGACGGGGTCCACTCGGACATGTTCAAGCCTACCCAAATTTACCATCCTAGGTCAGCGAAGTGGACACCTGACGCCAAAGTGGCAGAGTATGTGGTGGGGAAAATCCATCAACCCCTTGAAAGGGAGGTCAGGAATAGGATGAGGGGAGAATGCCCCAGGCCCTCACTGAAGGGGAAGGTGGCACACACGCCTGAAATTGATGAGAAACTATGTACCTTTTTCTCCAAGTATATGAGGGATCCCAAGAAAGGAATTGATAGGTCTTGGACATGGTAGGGCCCTTCACCCAAATTATTCAATTGACGGAGCGTTCCAAAGAGTCAGGATCTCCTTTGTCCACGGATATTGTGGCTGGTTGGGCGCACTACCCTAAACCCTAAAACACTACCCCCTCCACTACCCAAACACCACTGCACTACCCTAAACCCTAAAACACTACCCCCAGCACGACACCCTAAACTACCCAAACATAACTGCACTACCCTAAACCCTAAAACACTACCACCAGCATGACTCCCTACACTACCCAAACACCACTGCACTACCCTAAACCCTAAATCTACCCACAGCACAACCCCCTACACTACCCATACACCACTGCACTACCCTAAACCCTAAAACACTACCCCCAGCACGACCCCCTACACTACCCAAACACCACTGCACTACCCTAAAACCTAAAACACTACCCCCAGCATGACCCCCTACACCACCCAAACACCACTGCACTACCCTAAACCCTAGAAAAGAAACCCCCACCCCATGCCCAATCCCCCTTACCTCTCACTCTTCATGGTTCCTCTCTCCTCGTGGTTCCTGCTTCACGTCGTCTCTGAGGGGCGGTGCACGTCGTTGTGAGGAAACGGAACAGCCTCTGTTTCCTTACAACGACATGGATCGTCTACGTGTTTTTTAGAACGCATGGTCATTTACCATACATACCTTTACAACAAAATTAGTTGTAAAGGCATGCGTGGTAAATGACCATGCGTTCTAAAAAAATGCGTAGTAATGACTTCGTGATGTATAACGCATGCGTGGTAATGCAGGCGTTGTGATGGTATCGCAAAGTAAAAAAGTCGTTGTAACGGCTGTTTACCGATCGAAGCTGGCCCCTGTTCTTCAGTGAGACGTTTATTTGATTAATTAGGAGGTAGGAATGTGGGTTTTTTTACCGAAAAGTGCATTCCCGGCTGTTGTATTGTGAAAGTGTCCGCGTGGCCTGGTTTCATTTCCGGTGAGAGAGTGGAAGAGTCTGTTTGGATCTAAAGGAGTTCTGTCGTTGGACAGGGCCGGCGCGACATGTCATCAGAAAACATAGCTAATGGAAAGCGTCCTCCCTGAAGTGTGGAGCAGTGCCATGAGAGGTCAACGAGTGTGCGTCCCACCGCAGTATGACCGTACCGCGTGACCCATGTGCCGCCTCCAGGGTACGGGAGGCAGAAGCGGCATCGCAGGTCCTCTTGAAGACCGTTGTAGCACTAATTCTACATTTTGGTACTAGGGCATTTTAACTTCGTTGTTCCTGCCAGATACAAAGAGAAGATCCTGTGTTATTCAGTGCCCTCGTTACCTTTTTTGTGGGTTGTGGTGCTTGTCACTTCGCTGCCCCGCCGGTGCACACGACTGGGCACCCCACCTCGTGTGCCATCTGCAGGGCCTCTGCACTCAGATCACTGGTTTCGGTTTCTGGAGTGTCAACATAAACAGTTGCTCCCAAAGGACTAGCCTGAACACTTAGGTGAATATCCCCTGCACCAGCATTCCACGGAAATTCTTTCCTAGCTCTCCCACGTCAACGAGGACGTCATAATAGCACGGCTCCGCTCGCGACACCGTATGATGTCATCGGAGCCATAAGAGGACCTCGTCGGCGTGCTGACGTCAGTTCCACCCATTTTTTCCGTGCCACCGAGGCAAACAGGGGACCGAGACATTTTCACATGTATACATAGTATAATAAATATATTTATATTCACTGAAAAAACCATAGGTTTCAGGCACGTTATAGTTAGAAATTAGCATTTAAAAAACCTTAGAAATTCACTGAAAAAACCATAGGTTTCAGGCACGTTATAGTTAGAAATTAGCATTTAAAAAACCTTAGAAATTCACTGAAAAACCATAGGTTTGAGGGGCGTTATAGTTAGTTGGACATTTCACTCATACAAAACCATAGAAATTCCCCCGTTATAGTTAGTTCAGCTAACTATAACTCGCGCACTCCGCAATGCACTGCTGATGACATCACATATTACATCACTCATGACATGGTCAGTGACATCACTCATGACATCTCAAATGACATCACTGATGACATCACTGATGACATCATCCAGTGAATGTGTGTTTTTCTGAAAATTAAATATGTTTTATATATGTATATCTCAAGGTCGATGGAAGAATAAATGGGTATATAAGTGTCTAAATGGATGATTTGTTTTTGTTAAATTGATTGTATAACTGACTAAGTGTATCTTAGGGAATACATGGGTTAGTGAGTAATGTTTAAATATGAAAATATCTGTATCAGTCTCTCACTTTGTGTATAAGTGGCTGCATGGGTTGGTGAGTAGCTACATGAGTGTCTATATGGGTTATTAGTTGGTTTTTGAGTATCAGTATGAGTGTCTGAGTGTCTGTATGGTTCGGTGGGGGTATTACTTAGTGCATAGATGCATGAATGAGTGACTCACTGTTTGTATGTGTTGAAGACAGCATGTGTGCAGGACTGTATAGGTGGATGAGTATGTGTATGGGTGTGTTAGTGATTGAATGACTGTCTCAATTGTGTCTTTATGAGTAACTACATATGTTTTAAACTAGTATATGTGAGTATTGGTGTATATAAGTGAGTATATGTGAGAGTGAGAGATTGGAAGAGTTCCTGTACAAATAAGTAGGTGTTTCTATAAGTGATTGTTTAAGAGAGTAAGTATGTGTAAGTTTCTGTAGAAGTAAGTGTGGTAGTGTGTGTATAACTGTATATGCAAGTAAATGGACGTTTGATACTTTGTTTGCATGTGTGACTATGTGTGTGAGTAACTCTATGGATGAGTGGCGGTGTGTAACAGGATGTATAGGTGTATGAGTACATATGATGAGTGAGTACATGTATGAGTGACTGTATAGGGACTGTTGGTGAATGATTGGATGTGTGTGTAGATCTTGGAATTACTGAATAGGTGTGTTGTAACTGGTATTGGTATGTCCATTGTTTTGAAAATGTTAGTTTGTATTTTTGAGTGTGTGTATCAAAGGTTATATTAGGGTGAGAGGAGGTCTGCCACTCTATCACAAGGATGATGTCATCAGTGATGTCATCAGTGATGTCATTTGAGTTGTCATCAGTGATGCCATGAGTGATGTCACTGACCATGTCATGAGTGATGTAATATGTGACGTCATCAGCAGTGCATTGCGGGCGCGCGAGTTATAGTTAGCTGAACTAACTATAACGGGGAATTTCTATGGTTTTGTACGAGTGAAATGTCCAACTAACTATAACGCCCCTCAAACCTATGGTTTTTTCAGTGAATATATATATATATATATATATATATATCTGTATGTATGTATGCCTTGCACGTCCATCCTGGGTGTTCGTTATTCCTCATGAGTGCCTGTCCTTTCTGAGTCTTAACCATCTTGTTCCCTCTTGCAGGCTTCCCTTTTGAATCCCTTTTCTCCTCTGACTCTCTTTGTGATTCCTGGGCAGCACTGTACTCCTCTTTCTGCTTACCTTTTTCTACCCAGCCACCAGTCCTAGCTCAAGTCCCTGACACATGCCAGTGCCCCGGACACTCCTGACAAGGATTAGGGCTATTGTGAAGAAAGGTGGATGGTCCATTTACAGTTTCTGTTACAGAGAAAGGAGAAGAAAGCCCTATGTCAGTTTGAGTGGAGTTTGTTTGCAGGGTCAAGTTGTGCCCAAGGAGCCATCATGGGTGATAAACAGAAAATGGGGTAGAGCAAAAGCAGTCAGGCAGAAATAAAAACGACATCAAAAAGACAACAAAAGCATCATAAACAGGGAGTTCAGTTCACTTTAAATCACATAACCAGAGCCCTGCTCCATCCAAGTAATATGGTGCCAACATTAAAAATTGCCACTGAGCGACATAGACAAGATGCACGCTCAAGTGAGGCTGCAGGGGCCTTTCAAGGTGCCACCGCCGATTCAGGACTTCACAAAGGTCATAGGAGCCCCAGCAATACTGTCGTTTTTAAGTCAGATGCCCCGGCGACCATAATTGCAGGTGCTAAGTACTCAGTGAGGCTGCAGGGGCCTCTCGATGTGCAGTTTCCGAACCGGGCCTTAATGGGGTCGTGAGAACCCCATCTGTAGCGTGCTTGTGGAGCAGGAGGCTCTGAAAGAACATAATCATAGGTGCTAGCGCCTCATACAGGCAGAGTGCCGGCAGAGCCGAAGACGGGAGGGGAGTACCAGGTCCGGGCATGCACTCCAACCCAATGAGCCTTGTCAGCAGGATGGCAGCGACTTGGACAAAACGGAGGGCAACAGCCAAGTTTTTGCATATTATATGTATCCTATTTGCTCACGTTCCTTAAACCAGTGGCTGTCATTTTAAAGTTTAAATTTCCTGATCATTAATGAATTCAGATTTCTATTTTGCCAAAATATGGTTTGAACTAATTTCGTACTACTGCAGCACTCCATCGGCCATGCTGGCGCTGCACGGTGAGCCTAGAGGAACTTATAAAACATTTTAATGTGTGTATCTATAAAAAATATTTTTGATTTAATTATTAGTGACTTTTTGGCAAAGTCAAAAGGTCTGCCTTATATATGTTGATGTGCTCAGCTCCTGATAAAGCCACTATGCCTGCCTTTTATGTTTATATATTTTAAAAAAGGTTGTTGGGCAGCCATGGGGGTTGGGCAACCACAAGGGGTTCAGCACCCAATGTTGATGGACCCTGTCCCAACCTCACATGCTGTTCACAGAGGGGGGTGGTCACCTGTGGGGGGGGCTGTACAGTGATGGACATTTTACATTACATTAAGAAAACCTTGGAAATTCACTGAAAAAAACAAAGATTAAAGGGACATTACAATTAGGTCAAAATATCAGTTAAAACAAAAACTTTAAACTAACAAAACCCACTGAAATTCCCATGGTATAGTTATCTCAAGTAATTTTAACTCATGCCCTATAGCAAATATAACTCATGCCATTGCCATGCCCTGCTCATTTCCTCACATATTGCATCTTTCATGAAATGTTCTATGACATCATTGATAACATCACAGTAAAATTTGAAATGACATAATTGATGACAACACATCTTGGAGGTGTGCCCCGTAGAAGCATTTAGACCAGTGGTTCTTAGCCTTTTGACTTCTGTGGACCGCCACTTAATCATTATTGGAATCTAGGGACCTCCTATTATTCCCAATCTGGGGACCCCAGTCTAAGCAATTTCAATGATTTGAACTGCAAGCAATACACCAAAACACGGAAACAGCCATTCATCAAACAAATACGCAAATGATGAAATAATGTATTTAAGTCACTAACAAATATTTTTAAAAATCTAAATTTTAATTTTAATGGGGAGGTTGGAACTTATCTAAATTCAGTTAAGGCTATTCATCAGCTATACTGTGTTCTGTTTGATGCACTTACACTGCCCCATCAAATCAATCTAAGTATACCAATTTAATCTTTAGCTGCCAATTTCAAATTCCATCACATTTACTGACGTTTAAAAATTTTAAATTCTACATTTGTTTATTTGTAACCACTGATGTAGACAGTAATACGAGGTCATGAGATGGAGACCTGGTAGTGCATTCACATGTCAAGATGGATCTACTGGAGACAAGTGTTGGAAGCTTTAAAAGTGCACACAGCAAGGAGGTGTGCTCTGGCCAACTATAGAATGTACTTGTTTTTGAATTGGTGCTGCGATGGAGGTTTATGGATTAGAATGAGGAGAAGGTATATTGAGGAGACTGGGTGACTACTATGCACTTTTCTGTTTTTTTGATGCTGGCAAGAATGGTATGTGCAAGAAATAAATATGGATGAATGGACATTCTATTGTGAAGTGGCTTGGGGAGCATGCTAGGCGGCTGACATGTGGGCAGCAATTGGAATTAGATAAGTAGCAGGTGATGATAGTGTGGAATGGGATTGGAGGCATACATTAGGGACAGTTGCTTCCCATGCTTTATGAGTTGAGGGCTGATAGGCCAAGCCCAGACATGACATGAATTCACCTGGGACCAAATAACTTGGTGCAGTTGATATAACAAAAACTACATAAGATGATGCAGAGAGATTTGATGGTGATTGAGGTGAAACGGGAACGCAGAGTAATTTTGTGCACTCTGCTTTTGCCAGTACTGTGTGTCTTACAGGACACGTAAGGAGGCAAACAGGGAGGTGCCAGGGTTTTGTAATGCTCACTTACCTGATATATACTTACATTTTCATTCTAAAGGCATGCATGGTAGGAAGCAAGATGGTGCCTGTGTGATTCCCTGCCTCACCGCCAACCGCGCCACGAGATCACTCGGCCGTCAGCTATGCGGCCTGACCTCGAGATCCTGTTGTGCAAGGAGCAGTTAGCGTTGGATTATCGTGCTGGGTACTTCTGTGGATTCCCCCTTCGACTGCAAGGCGCATCGCGAGCCCCGCGAGCAACGTGACCGCGGATATCTCCGAGAACATGGAGAAGCCCGACAACTTCGGGACGCGGCGCGGGAAGCAAGCATCCCAAAGCGCGGGCACTTTCCTCAAACCCCGGAGCTCGGACCGTGCTGCTGGTCTTCCTGGGGCGCCGGAGCGGCTGGTGTGGTCCCGGTCTCCTGTTTGGTCTTTTTTTTGCTTGGCTGCTTTCTTTGGTGGCTCGGAGCTGTTCTCCACGAAACCCACGGGACTTAAAAACGCCGACCTTGACTCTTCAACTGGTGAGTGGAGTATGACCTCTCGCGGGGTACGGGGGGCAAAAGGCAAAATACCAGCTAATTCCAGCTCTGGTCCCCAAAATGCAGCGCCCCACTCTCTGGAAGCAGAACCCACACCCAAAAGCAAGTGAGAAACCGTGGGGCCTAAAAAAACCTCAAACAAATCTGCTGGTGGGGGGCCTCCAAAGGATGGAAGCTCCTCCCAACCCTCAGTTGCAAAATTGTTCTCTACTGCAGGGATGGGCCCTGGTAGCGGGATAAGACCCACAAACAGTTTCAATAAAGAAAGCGACTTGACAAAATCAGCTTTGGCCAGCCCGGTCAAGCTCCCTGAAACACAACTAGAATCACAGTCTACTCCTCCTTTACCTTTACCTGGCATACTCAGCTTAGAACCTGGCCGGACAGCTCAAACTCAAGAGCCCACGACAGTTGATAAAACTACCTTTAATATTAATATGGAAGCTTCAGCTCCCTCCGCGGAGTCTGATCTGCTGACCGGCGCTGACTCTAGCCTGAACCCAACTACAAGCGCTCCCCAGGATCATGATATCTGGGGCCCTTTGTCCACCGATGTCTTTGATCTAAAAAATATCAGTACACAATGGTTACCAAATCCAGGATCTCCAGACCCCTTGGGGGAGCACTTTTTTTCGGTCTCAGATGGCTCGAACTCTCCGGCCGAAGCAAGCTCTTCCTCATCCAGCGACAGTGACCTTTCTGAATCTAATTTCAGTAATGTCTCCAAAGGGAAAAACACGGTCCAAAAACAGAAATTTCAGGGGGCAAAAAGCAGAGGGAAGAAGCAGGACAAGAAGGATCATCTTAAATGGGACTATTCTGGGTCTCAACTCTCTTTTTCCCACAATGACGAACCCGTTAAAACGACCTGCGTCTCACAAGACCAGCCTGATGAGCCCTCTTTGGCCGCTATTTTGACTTCAATTAAGCAATTTCAGGAAGAAGCCCGGGTAGACAGCCAACAGGCCAAGTGTGCTGCTAAAAAACTTCAAGGGAGTATCCGAAAACTCAACAAAACCTGTTCTGATATCTGTGAGAGAATGACAATGGTGGAAGGACGTACTGAAAGCCTCGAATCGGACGTTGTGCTGCTCAAAAACCAATGTACTTCCAAGGGTGATCGCATGTCAGACGTCCTGTGGAAGCTGGAAGAACAGGAAAACAGGCAACGTCGAAATAACCTCCGCCTCCTTGGGATTCCCGAAGGAGTAGAGGGGGAAGATCCTCGGCGCTACATCATAAAACTCCTAAGGGGGGCCTTTTCCGAACAGACTGAGTGGTGTTGGGAACACGAAGTCCAGCGAGCCCATCGCTTCCACTTTACACTAAAGAAGCAGTCTGGCAGCACTAACGAATCCTCAAAGCCACGAGCCTTCCTGATTTTTTTTGGGAACTTCTTATTAAGGCAACTAATCTTCGACCAAGCCAGACAGTACTCTCAGAAATCCTTTGAGCGGGTATCCTTCTTTGCCAAACCTGATTTCTGTCATATTACCGTGGAGCGAAGATGGCACCTTCGCCAATTAATTGCCCCATTTCAACAGCTGGGAGCACAGGTTTTTCGTATGAATCCCGCCAAATTGAAGGTCATCCTGAACGGCGCTTCACAAATTTTTACTTCAGAAATCAAGGCGCAAGAGTTTCTCACTGGACTTAAGGCTAGAAAAGCGTCAAATTGTCGCTAATTCTGCATTAGTATGATTATAGCTAATTTTCTCTAGCTAGAGAGGTGTCTTCTCTGAAAATTACCCTAATAACAAGACAGCTCTAAGAAATGCATCTAGTCTACTCTTAGCAAAGAGCCATTCGAACAAAAGACTCAGGACAAAGGCTAGGCTGAATCTGTTTTTTGTTTTGTTTTCTCTTTTGCCCCCTCTTTTTTTCTTTTTCCGTTCTGTTTTCCATTTAGGTCTTTCTCCTTTCCTTCCTGATGTTTTAATACATGATGTATGCCAAACCTGGAAGCATTCTACATGGCAAGGGATGGGTGGCGGGGTGTTATAACAGGCTCCATCATTCAGGGTATCCCTGATTGCTCATTGCTGGGGGGGAGGGTGGGTGGGCTCGGGGTTTGGGCAAGGGTGGGAGGGGGTGGGTGTTCAGGGGGGGAAGGCTGAGTTTAAAACAGTTGTTTTTGTTTTTTCAATGTGCCTAATGTTCAATTTTTTCTGTGCAGTCTTATACCAAAAGTACATCTAGGGTGTCTTACAGCTTGATATGTGCATTCCAATCGCTCATTTTGGGCGGGTTTCAGTGTTTCCTGATGTGTTTTATTCATACTGGCTATTTGGTTTATGGGTTTAATAGGGACTTTACATATATATTGTATATTTATTGTGCACATTCACTCACAGTGTTCTTTAATGGGGGGAACTTTCCTTTAAAACCTTGATGAATACAACAAATCTTAAAATCCTGTCTCTGAATATTTGCGGGTTAAATAATAATCAAAAAAGGCAGAAGGTTGCTCAGAGCTTACGGTTGCTGGGGGCCAACATAGTTTGCCTCCAAGAGACGCATATAGAAGGCTCTCAGCTGCATCTCCTAAATACCTTGGGATATAAAGTCATTGGGGGTACAACACAAGGGACTCGAACAAGGGGCTTTGCTATTTTAGCACGCTATAACTATCTTCCTCACTCTACCCGAGTTAAATCTGACCCCCAAGGAAGATGGGTGTTTATAGAATGTCGCATAACCCCTGCCTTTTCCTTCACCCTATGTTCTATATATGGGAGTGTCTTGGATGACCCTAGTGTGATAGATCGGGTTTCGGCAGAATTGGCACATTGGCCCCTTCCCGCCATTATATGCGGGGACCTTAATATTAATCTACCCTGCAACTGGGGGTCAAAATCTCAACACCGCCAGGCTACCCGCAAACCCAAAGTGCTTCAAGCACTTAAAAATCTTTTACATATTCATCGGCTTGTAGATGCCTGGTCTCATCTATATCCAACTCTGCCAGGATATACATTTTTTTCTGCACCCCACAAATCTTTCGCACGCCTGGACTTTTTCTTGGTTTCCTCTTCTCTAATCCACTATAGTGAAATCGACCTGCACCCCCGTATTCTATCCGACCATAACCCTTTAAGCCTTAACATTCGGGGTTTGATTACCCGTAAGGAAATTCCATCCTGGAGTTTTGAGAGAGCACTTCTGCTGGATGAGGGTTACCAGACCCACATGAAACAATGGATAAAGACCTTCCTTGATAATAACCTAGGCTCAGCCCCCGTGATAATAGTTTGGGACACGTTAAAAGCTTGTGTTCGGGGTGAAACCTTACAATTTTCACTAAATAAAAATAAGCAGGAGAAGGCACAGCTGATGGAGCTACAAGCTAAATTAGCTAAAACCGAGGAAAATCTTATTTCGGTAGTCCAGTCCAAGGGGGAGGTTGATTCGGCACAACTGGCTGTGGCTGCTGCCAGGGCTGAGATTTGCTCAGCTTTCGCCAAGAAAGCCGCCTCCAAGTGGGATGTTGCACGAGAAAAAACATTCGAGTGTAGCGAAAAGATTGGCCATCAGTTGGCAATGAGAACCAGACAACAGACCACCGTTAATGAAATCCCAAAAATTAAGACGCCTGCAGGTGTTATAACCGGCAACCCGGAAGAAATACGTACAGCCTTTCGTGAATTTTTCCAGGGCTTATATTCGGAGGAAGTGGTGGCATCCCAATTGGATGGGCAACCGGATGTCAACAATTACCTAGACTCAATTGTGTTGTCATCCCTTAGCAGAGAAGAGCGGGAGCAACTTGAAGTCGCTCCCTCAGGGGAAGAAATTGCTAGGGCTCTTATTAACCTACCAGACGGGAAAGCTGCCGGGCCCGACTGTATCCCAGTCGAATTCTACAAGGTTTTCCTTTCCCAAATTAAAGACATTTTTAATGCAGTAGTGACACAAATCTTTCAGGGTGCTACTCCTCCTCAATCTTGGTCTATTGCTAAAATTATTGTCTTCCTGAAAAAAGATAAACTGCCAACTGAAATGGGTTCGTACCGTCCAATCACCCTTATTAACGGTGATTCAAAAGTATATTCCAAAATTCTCGCCACACGACTTTCGTCCAGAATTGAAGGTCTCGTGTCCAGGTGGCAGCATGGATTTATTCCCGCCAAGGGCACTATCGAGCATATTTGGAGGGTCATTACTCTGCTTGACGCCGCACAGGTTTCAGGAGACCCGATGGCTGTAATACTCCTAGATGCCGAAAAAGCATTCGATCGGGTCTCCTGGAATTTTTTCTGGGGCGTCATGCAGAGAATGAATTTTGGGCCTAAAGCCATCCAGGCTATCAAGGCATTATATCTTACCCCTATGGCTAGGGTGTCTATCAATGGGGGATTGACCGAACAAATAAAAATCACGCGGGGGACCCGACAAGGTTGTCCTTGTTCCCCACTACTGTTCGCGTTATATATTGACTGACTCATTAAAAAACTTGAAGGAAATCAGGCTATACCGGCAGTGAGCAGATTTGGCCTAGAAACCAAAATCATGGCCTATGCCGATGATTTGGCTCTGGTTACGCCGGATCCAGAGAAAGCCATCCTAGAAAGTGAGGCCGAGGCCCATTTATTCGGTTCCTTATCTGGATACAAACTGAACAAAGGGAAAACCCAAATTATAATCAACAAAAATGTCACCTGGAATGATGGAAGAGTAGTGGCCAAAGCTAAATACCTAGGTATTGACATCTTGGCTGATACTGACCTGATAGTTGACCAGAACACGGATCCTCTTGTCTTAGAGACAAGGAAAGCCTTGAGCCGTCTTAATAATTTACACCTTTCCATTGTTGGTCGTTGCAATTTGCTAAAAATGATTTTTTTTCCAAAAATGTTATACTTGTTTAGGGCTATACACTTGGAGTTCAGCAAGTCAACATTTTTAAGGTTTGAAAGGCTATTTTCTCAATTTGTGTGGGCATTCTCTCAACCCAGAAGGGCATATACATTTTTGTCTTTACCCCGGGAAAGAGGGGGGTGGGCTTTACCCAACTTAAAATTATATTACTGGGCTACTGTTTTACAATCATGCCCCATACTGTTGCAAGACTCCCCCTCAATTCCCGCTGTTGGTCTGCCCTCACCCTATGAACTCCTGTTCGGTCCCGATGCTTGGGGTTGTCTGTGGTGACAGCTGGAATTTGGATACTACAGAAGAGTCAAATTCAAGACCCTTCTAGGTGTCTATAAAGCTTTCTCAGCTGTACGGAAGAATTTAGGTATCAGTAGATTGAACATTTATACTCCTATTAAGAATAATCTTAACCTACCAGATATCTTTGGTCCATCATACTTCCAAACCTGGATAGATAAGGGAGTAAAGAAATTAGGTGACCTTTGTTCACCTGGAGAAATCTTACCCTTTGAAGATCTTCAATCCCTCTACAATTTAGACAATAGGGACTCTTTTAAATATCTCGCCATTAAATCCTTTTTTTTACGGAAAACTGGGGGGCCCGCAGGTTTTGCTAACTGTGAACTGATTGAGAAACTTTGCGGAACTACACCTCCGCGCATTGGTATAATTTACAATTTTTTTAATAGCTTAGGGGCCCATTACGATGGCGGGCGGAAGCACAACCGCCGTGCTGGCGGATGCAAAAACCACCAGTTACCGCCGGCACGCAGCAGTCCACACGCCCGCCCAATTACGATGCGAAAAGTAGGCCAAACACCGCCGGCAAGCCAGCAACACCGTCCGCCATCAAAGTGCGCCCGTACACGTAGCGGCGCAGCCCAATTGACACACACCGTCCAACGAAACACGTCCCGCCCGGCGTATAAATTACGATGCCGCAAACAAACGGCTCCCACGGCCAAGAGATACCGTACGACAAACCGAAGCGGTAACACGGACGCCGAGCACGGACAACGAAGAAGCGGCTCCCCCGAGCATGAATCCAGCACTGCAGGCCCTCCCCATGCTCCTGCTGATGCACCACCAAGGACGCAACGTACCGCGGAGACGCAGGTAGGCACACACACAACAAGTGCACGCAAACAGCGCACACAGTGCAAGGGCGGAAAAGCGGACACCCCCCACCAGCGCGTGTACACTACACATCCACCATTGCATCCACATATGACACACAGGCCAAATCGTAACATCGCGTAACACATGTGTACACACCACCTGGGACTAGGAACCAACGACCCCGTCACGGCCCCAAAGCGGCGATGACACCGCCACACATGCGCACAACGCAGAGGCCAACCGCAGCGCCATGCATGCGTCGCACACAGACACAGGGACACAACCAAGCAGCACACACATCAGCCCCACCCCGAACGCACATGACACGTGACAGGCCTGCCACAGACATGTCCCCAACGCCCAATTCACGGACAACACCCAACGCCACACAACCGACGCACACATGTCAGTGAAGTCACGCAACAGCAGGACACACCCCAGTGTAACAAACATGGCGTAGCACACAGCGGCGGCAACACCAACTAGGAGAAGCAGGGCCCCTTCGGGAAGAGGAACGCCAGTACCACACTGAAACACCCATACCACCCTGCACATATGAACAAGACATATAAAACGGAACACCAAAGAGCCCGGGGACCGACAACAGGTGGCCCAAGAATAACATTCACACACAAGGCCCAACGCAGAGCGGAAAGGCAGCCTGCCGCCCACACAAGGGAGAGCAGACAGCACTGAATGACCTTCCATTCCAACTCCGAAACCACAGCCCTACGACAGAAGCCGGTGAATACAGCCATTGTCCAAGAATAGACCAACACAGGCATGCCGAGGAGACCGACCACAGGGCAGATAGCGCATATCACAGAAGCACACAACGGACGGGGAAGAAAGAAGAAAACACTCCCCCATGTCGGCCACATGCAAGTTAATTGGAAGGAGTCACACATCACTGACCTTGAACTGTCTGAGAAGCATGTGGGATGAGGGCCCGTGTCCTCCAAACAAGCCAACAGAACACAACTCCTGTCTCCCTACGACTACACAGAGCTCACAGCAACCTCGGAGCGTGCACATTGCAGACTGCACAGACATCCGGAGCACGCCACCACAACGCACCGCTGCGAAATGGCAACCGCAACACACCTACCCAACTACGCCGGACAGCTCAAGCTGTACAAAACCAACCTGTTACATATATTGGGATGCGATCTCCTGTCCCTGCTGAACGTAAGTTACCGACTGACTTACCGCATCACATTGTTCAGCTGCGTCATGCCCGTCTTCTACTGTCGGAGTTGTCCCTACCAGCATCCCGTGGAGATATGCCTCTCCAACCCGGCATGTCTAAAGGCGGACCTGCTACCACTACTCCTCCCTCTGGACGCACACGACAGGGCCTGCTCTGCCTATGGGGGCATGGCGTATGTGGCCAACATCGCACCCGCACTGAAATGGGACCACTGTGCCTCCACACGACGGATCATCGAGAACAGCTACATCGAATGTCACCCAGCATGCCCCATCATGGTCCTCCAAGGGACAACTTACGAACAACACCTTGACAGCCACCATCCGCTACATTGGCTGGCAAACATGTACACCACCAATGACATGGAAGCCCTGCTGGACGGCATCGCATACCTGACAACCTGTAAATTCGTCGGACCACAACGCAGGTTCCCCGATTGACCTATGATGTCCAACCCCGCACCCATGCTTAGCTTCCGCACGGACTGGCCAGTCACCACCACAACAGCCATACCAAACGACCGGCAACTGTAACCACACCATCAACGACATCGCCATGACATCGGATATGACCGGGACATGCACACTGTTCCCCATCACATCCAGGAACACCGCATGCATCGTGGGAGGCAGTGGCATGGGGTCTGTGTATCGCACCCACATGGACGGAACTGCACGAACAACCAGGACACGACATGGATCCAGCGCCCATGGACACACACACCGCTCAGTGGACATGAATAGGTCGCCTGGAGTCTGTGGGTGCTGCACCCCTCCCACCCCCGCCCCGGGAATCCCATACCAGGACCTTTGCATGGACGACAAGTGCATACAACAACAACACGACCCCAGTGACTGTGACATGTCCAGTAACCACCACAGTGCAACAACAAGTGGCACGCCGCTGCATGCACGCAAGCACATGCCCTGATGTCATCACACATGCACGCGTGCATGAGGAACAACCGCAGCAAACCTGTCACATGGAACTGAGATGGACTGTGCCCATGATGCCAAGCGGTCTGGTAGGCTACATGTATACCGTCTGTGTCAAAGTCCGCAGCTCCGCAGCTATACGTAAATGTACATTAGCACAGCCTTGGCCAAGCAGATGTAACTCTGAAGCCCACATCCCACATGCAACAGCCAATCACATGTAACCCCACACCCTATCCCATTTGCAATCATGCTCAGTATATCCTCAACATGTATTCCGCTGCCAGTAGTGTCCACTATACTGCATCACAGAGGACAGAAGACTCAATATAATGTTTGAAACCAAAACTGTCTCCGCTGACTCATTTCACAAGTACGAATGAGAGAGGATGAGAGTATGTGAAGTACACGGCAGTCGTGACATGACCATGTAGTCCACTGGTATTGGATGTCAACGCAAATGAGTAGCACAACTGTGGAAGACACACATGTGTCGTGTGAAGTCGTATGGACGCAGTGCTCAGGTGGGTGGGTGTGACGGGTAGATGCGCACATGCCAAGTTGGAGCACGCCGTGTCGGGAGGGGTCATGAACAGTACACCACCGCTTCCCTGGGCATTGTGAGAGGACACCTGTCGGGGGAGTGAACACGTGTGTGCACAGCAGCCGGGCACACGTACAAAGCGGTACCAGGCGCACCTCAGCCCACCCTCTGTGGACAAGCTGGATCCTGTTGTGCGCCCGCCATGCCCCTTGACAAGGCACACACAGCCCCAGTCGACCAGGTGTAACCCCAACATAGTCAATCCGCACAGGCGATACAGGGCACGGGATGGCAGTGGAGCATGGTGTGTGAGAGGTCTCCTCGCGCTCCTCCTGGTCATATCACGCAGGCAATAGAACCTCAATGTCTAGCATGGCACAAGTCAAATGGAAGTGTAGGGGGACGCACCACAGCACGAGCAGCACTGACGTCACGGGAGGTGGCTCGCACCATCCCATCCATTGCCCATTATACCAACCACGCCACATGCCATTGCGACTAAGTGCAAGCGCGTGCGCCACCACCCCCGAGCCCTCCCCAGAGAGGCCAAAGAGTGAATGTGTGGGCCATCAGTCACAGACGGACGCGGCCTGGCCGCAAGGGCAGCCACAGCCACTGGGTGTCGCAGGTGGCGGATCCGGAAGGCGAAGACTGTGATGCATAGTCCATGCAGGCCGGGTCTCCATTTGGGGCACCACGCAGGTGGACGGCGTCCCGCAACACATCATACCCTGAGACAGCCCACTCGTGCAACTGGACCCACACATACACTCCTTGCCCTCTCTGGTGCGAGCTTGGGGCTGCCTGTGCAAGCGCTAGCCTCGCAGGTGCACATGCATATTGGGGGAGCGAGGGGAGGACATGAGGGCTGGGGCGAAGATGACTGTATCACTGTCAGTGAGTACAAGGGATGACCCAGATGTGGAAAGGAAGAGACGTGTCCCGTGTGTACTGCAACTAGACGCCAATCCAACTACCCCCCATGTCCGGAATGTAAGCCCGCACCTAGGCCCGCCCATCCGCCACATCGAACATACCACCAGCACGACAACCTTCCCATTCGAAACACTGACTGGGGGTGGCGACCAGTGAACAATCATGTGTAGCCTACCCACGCGTACATGTGGGCCCTCCATGATCCATGTCACCTGCGGCAAAGTCATGACATGCGCAATGAGGGAAGTGAGGAGAGCTGTCCGCCCCACGCACAGAAGGTGCATCAGCTCCACAGACCCAGCAGCGAGTCCAGCAGGGGTCACATGTGCAGGGGCAGCTGTGCCTGGTGTGAAGGCACATGCATATAGACAGCACATCGACCAATGTGTAGTCTGCCCACATCTACAGTCCATCATCATGCGGACATAGGAATTGAACACAGGGCAACACATCTTAGTGGGTGCACCCACCGTGACCAACAATGCGCAATCATCGACGTACCCGCCCTGTGCATGGCCCCCCACCCAACGGAGGCACATCCAGTGCCACCATCCCACACACACAAGCCTTCCACGGAACATGCTGTGTCCAATGGTCAGTACAGAGTCAGCGCCCATCTGGTGGATCCTGAACAGGAGACACATGCACACACATGCCAGCTCCCACTATGTACGTCTGCCACCTGGCACGTGCAATGTAACCTCTCACCTGTGACGTGTGACGTGTGACTGCAAGCACACAGCCGTCTTGGCATGGGGCTGTCAATGTGGACACCTGTCAATGTTTCGGGAGGTGTGATCCGTACAGTGCTGTACATAGGGTGCAGTGCTGACACCTACTACTGTCTCATATCCCCTCGTGCCACAGGTCCCACTTGTTTTGGCCGCTCAGCCTGTGCCCACATCGTCGTCGTCGTGTGACATACTCATCCAGCCTCGGAAGCAGTTCCATGCTCAGCAGACATTCATGTTGCCGTGGCGTTGCCGCTTGACGAATATGCAGTCAGTCCCCATCAGCACGCCCCGCAAGTCATTGGGGCCTAGATCCCCATGTGCATGCACATGGCAGTGGTTTGTATCACTAGCCATTGCCATTGTTGGGAGACCTGTGTAAGTGTATTGTGGCCGTGCCGTCCCAGCTTGACAGCTGGGCTGTGGCTCATGTGCTTGCTCAGTCATGTCAGTGATGTGTATGCGAAATTGCTATGTGTTGTGTTGCTTTGACATGTGTCCACTGCCAATTTCCCTAGGCGGAGACCGAACATTGACCGCCCATACCAATTGCTGGCGGACATGGACGATACAGAGGTCATTAGGAAGTTTCGGCTGGACAGGCCAACCCTGCATCGACTGTGTGCCATGTTGGAACCCCATCTCCGTCCCCGCAGGGTGTATCCGACAGCTGTCACCCCCACGGCTAAGGTGATGGCCGCCATGCATTTCTTCGCCACTGGGTCATTCCAGCACACAGTGGGCAGTGGAGGAGGGATGTCCCAGCCCATGTTCAGCAAGGTGCTGAGGGATGTACTGGCAGCCATGATGCTGTACCGAAACAGGTACATCCGCTTCCCCAGGACTCGTGAATTGGCGGCAGTGAAGGGTGCATTCTATGCCCTTGGCAGAATCCCACACGTCGTTGGAGCCATTGACTGCACACATGTTGGCCTTGTTCCACCACAGGCCACTGAGCACCTGTACCGCAACAGGAAGCACACGCACTCCCTGAATGTGCAAGTGGTGTGCCTTGCGGACATGGTGATCACCCACGTGTGTGCAAAGTTCCCAGGCTCGGCCCATGACGCACACATAATGCGCAACAGCATCTTGCCACGACTGATGTCCAATCTGCAACAGGATCATGGCTGTATTGTCGGTGAGTATGTGGAGTGGTGTAGCGTGCTGGTTGTGCGATGCTGTCCCCTGTCCAGTTGGAATAGCAACGGTTCTCTGTGTCCCTCACACCCAGGTGACTCTGCGTACCCGAATGGGGCATGGCTGCTCAGTCCATTGAGGAATCCTCGCACCCCAGCAGACGATCGCTACAATGAGGCACATGGGAGGACCAGACGTGTGGTCGAGCGTACCTTTGGCCTCCTCAAGTCCAGGTTCAGGTGCCTGGACCGCACCGGGGTGCGCTGGCGTACTCCCCACAGAAGGTGTGCCAGATAGTGGTGGCGTGCTGCATGCTGCACAATCTGGCCATTCGGAAGCAGATCCCCCTCATCGTGGATGACGGAGATCAACCAGGGCCCCAGCCCGCAGACCAGGACAGCTCGAGTGAGGAGGACAGCGGAGAGGAGGAAGCTGGTAATGTGCGGCAGCAGCTCATCGCCCACTACTTCACTTGACGGTGAGTGTCCATGTACGACGGCTGATGTGGCTGTATCTGTGCAGGTGTGTGTGTGCTGTGTCAGGGTGGCCGTTTGTTCACTGCGTGCTGTGTGTCAACGCTCCATGGCCAGGGTTGTATGCCACTGTTGGTGGCTGTGGCATTGTGCCCTATTGCTCTGTGCGATGTGTGTACATTGCTTGTAGTTGTTGACATGTACTGTGTGATGGGTGTGTGACACACTCATTGAATGTGCTCCTGTTCTGTCTCCCACCCCTAGGTCCCTACAGGCCCTCCGGTTCCATTGCCATGCCACGCATCAGGTGCCTTTCCGCCCAAGGTGGCCGTTGTATTCCGTACAAATAAAACACAGGGCACAAACAGCAGTTTGTGTAAGAGGTGCATTTATTTCAAACTGTGACATGTGATTGTGTGTAAGGTGATGACAAAAGTGGTGCGTGCAGTGACAATGAGCTGTCGGTCATGGCTGCGTGATGCTCAGGGTGTACCCACTGGTTCTATGTCCATAGTCCAACACACACATGCCATCCAGATGGCTGTGTGGAGTGGGATCGTAGTCCAAGTCAATGCAGTGGGTGGTCAAGGAAGGCTGGCTGGCTGCCTCACTTGCGTCTGGAGCGTGCGAAGTCCTCCCGGGAGATCTGTTTCCACTTCGGACGGCCCCTTCCACGTTTGCGAGGGGGTGCCTGCTTGCGACATGCTGGTGGTTGAGGTGTGCTCACTGGCTGTGGACGCAGGGGAACTGGACACTGCTGCTCGACCCTGCGCCCCGGCAGGTGGTGGCGGAGGGGAGCTGCTGTCCCTGGCTGTGACCTCACCGCCACCACCAGCTGGCCCATGAGGTCCACGAGTTGGCCCATACGGGCGTCCATGGACCTCAGCACCCCCAGCACCTCACGCGTGTCTGTAGCTGACCTGGCCCATTGTCCTTGGGCCTCTTCATAGGCCCCAAGGACTCTGGCCATTTGAGGCAGGGCATGGCTCCCAGGGGAGGCTGGCGTTTCCCTGACCCTGCTCCTCCTACCAGTCCTGCTGACACCGGCCTGCCCACTAGCCACATTGCTCACCACGGTCCTCGCTGTGGCTCCCAGGGTGGATCCAGTCGGCCGGGCCACCACCTGCGCTGGGGCTGGTGCCAGCGAAGACGTGGTGGTGGTGGCGGCGGTGGTGGTCGGTGCGGCGATGGTGGCGGTTGCGGCAGTGGTAGTGGCCGCAATGACCGTGGGTGTGGCCGCAATGACCGTGGGTGTGGCCGCAATGACCGTGGGTGTGGCCGCAACGACAGTGGCAGCAGGGGGCTGGGAATGTTCAGCAGCCCTGGATGATGGGTTGGTGGGTAGGAGGGGTCCTGGGGAGCAGCTGGGCCCTGCCACACCAGATGGGCCTGCTTGGTGGTCCGTGTCCGAAGAGGTGGACAGATCCTCCACATCCGTGTGTCCTCATTGGGGGCTTGTAGGCTGGCTGTGCTGGCTGCTGTCTCCATCCCCAGCATCCAGCAGTTCGTCACCTGTGGAGAGAATGAGATTTGTTATTGTGTTGCACCTGGCGAAGTATGTATTTGTCATCTGACATTCACAGTTCGTGCAATCTCGTACATGGGTTTCCCGGAGGCGTGTGTGTGGCTGTACCATTTGTAGTTGTGTGTACTTGGCAATGGGACTGTGTGCTGTGCACATGTGGCATGGGACAGATTGGCCATGCCGATGGGTGTGTTGCTGTGCCCCTACTTATTGTGACTCTGGTGTATGCGGGCTCCTGGCCCATCCTGGGTCTGGTTTGTACTTTGCTTTTGGTGTTCAAATGGGACGCTTAGGTACGCATATGGCAACATGGGGGCCATGCCCCAGATTCGCATTTGGGAGGGAATATGCTTTTGGGGTACATGCTGTGAGCCATGGGTGCCGAACGTGACATGTGTTGTGGCAGCATGACAGTGCATGGTCTGAGGTGTGTGCATGCCTGACATGGCCTGCATATTTGCTGTCTGTTGTGATTACTGGACATGGCATTGGACGCATCGTTATGAGTGAGTGATGGTTGTGTGCCAGCCAACGTATTGCAGTTGTCCCATCTCCTTGGTGTGCGTGCTGCCCTGTGCCATGTGCATCACTGCAGTGCTCGTGGGGGGGTGTGGCCCATGTTGTGTGTTGTTGCTCACAGTGTGTCGTGCGCTTCATTGACTTCTGGCACATGGTTGGTCATGGGCATGTATCTTAGCGTGACTGCTGTATGTGTGGCAGCTGTGCGGATGACATGCCTTTCATGAGACTGGGGCTGACGGATGGGATGGATGGTATGTTGTATGTGCATGGTGTGTCTGTGTGTTTGATGGGTTCAGTGGTGTTCGTGTGCATTTATGTTGTTCCGCTCTGTTGCATCTAGTGTTGTTTGTCTTACATAGGCGTAGTTGTGGGGTGTGTGGTTGACAGGCAGTAGGGGCTACATGGACAGGACTTCAATGGTGTTTCGGTTGTGTGTGATGAGTTGCACAGTGGCTGCCGTGTGGTACTATATTCAGTGTGGCTTGTGCATGCAGACGTGGCTCCTTGGGTGTTGCTGTGTCTGTGATGGGTCATGTGAGGTGTGAGTCTGTGGTTCATGTCCGTGTGCACATTGTTCACTTGTTCGTGACGGTGGGCGGTGCTGCGTGTTCGTCTGCTACGTGACATGTCCCATGTGTTGGTCGTGTTACGGTCCTCATGCCTCCAGTAATCCAGCCCTGTCCAGTTTCCCACCTGCAGGTTGTTCGGGCGTGCACTGTACTGGATGCCACATGGTTCTAAGCGGGGGTGCTCCATGTTGCAGGTCTGTGGGGGTGGGGGGTGTTGTGGGTCGTGGTGGTGGCTGGACACCCACTGACACCGATTGCTGTGGACCATGATGTCTACCTTTCGGCTGTCGTTGTGCACTGCGGTGGCTGACACGTGGCTGCGGGGTGTGGGGGATGCTCCTCCTTGCTGTGCTGTGGGACTAGGGGCCTGGTGTGTGTTGTACTTTGGCTGTCCACCCTCCCACCCACTGCACTTTGTGTTCCTGCCACTTACCTGTTACTTGTCGGTTAGTGCAGCTGTGGCGGACACATGGGTGTGGTGGGTGCTCGTTGTGGCGCTTCTGGCATATTTGGGGACCTGTTGGTGGTTACGTGGCTGGCTGAGTGTACACATGTCCCCACGCATCTTACAGTTGTTCTGTTTGGGCTGTGTGTGGTGGTGTCTGTTGCATGTGTGTGTGATGTGTTGTGTATTGTGTGCTGGATATGGGGGTGTTTGTCCCTGGGAGCTGTGGCATGGTGGTAGTGCATGTGAGTACATAGCGGTGTGCTGGTATACATTAGTTTGTACTTACCAGCCTCCACTCCCCCTGCTAATCCGGCGAGGATCTCGGGATGTATGATGACTCGCACCTTCTCCTCCCACGCTTTGAAGGTCTTGAAGAGCGCGGGATTCCCTCCGCCAGTGACGGCTGCCAGCTCTCTGTTCTTGGTCTCCTTCTTCTTGACCAGGCTCTTGACGTCATTCCACCGTTTGTTTATTTCGACTCTGTTCCTGGGCAGGGTCCCGACTGCATTGACCTGGTCTACGATCCGGTTCCACATTCTGTTTCTGGTGGCTAGTGGTGTGTGCTGGACCAGGTTCCCATAGATTTGTGGGTGCACCTTGATAATCTCGTCGACCATGACCGTCAGCTCAATGGGCGTGAACTTGGGCATTCTTTGTGGTGCCATGGTGTTTGTGGTGCTGGTGCGGTGTGTGTTGTGTAATGTGCAGGGGTTTGTGGTGCCGGTGTTTGGTGGTGGTGGTGGTGGTGGTTGTGATGTGTGCGTTTCTGTGGTGTGCTGCTGTCCTTGCTGTGTCACTGTGTCCTCTCCTCTCCTCTCTAGTTTGCAATGTTGCAAGGGGTTGTGGTCTGTGGGAGTGCTGCTTTTGTACTTACCTATGTGGGTGTGTCCTCATGGTCTGTTGTTTTCAGGTGTGTTGTGTCTGGGGTTCTGGCCTTTGTAGTTTTTGTTTGTCCAGGGGGGTGTTTTCGGGATGTGTACTGTGCTTGTGTATTTGTGCGTGCCTTGCTGTGTGGACTTGTTGGCCATGTTGTGTGCGATTGTTTTTGTCAGCGGATGGTTTCTGTGCAGGGACGTGGGCGCCATGGCTTCTGCCGTGTCGATTCTCATCGGCGTTGTTTGCGCAGGTGGGCGGTATATTTGTAGTTTTCCGCGCTCATGGCGGTGCGATCGTAATCTCACGTGCGGTGTGTCGGCCGTGAGGGCGGGCGGTTTTGTGTTGTCGTGCGTGTTTCCGTCCGTGGCGGGCGGTTTGACTCCGACTCGGACGATGGCGGGCGGTATTTTGTGTGATTTTTCCGCCGATGGCGGTTTTCGGTTTGTGTAATCGTAATGGCATGGTCGGTGTTCAGACGGTGTGTGCGGGCGGATTTTTGCCGCTTCCATGCCTGGCGGATTCTTTTACGCCGGGTATCGTAATGGGCCCCTTAATGCCTGACGACCTGTCCATAGTTTCAACCAAGTGGCAACAGAAACTGAACATTTCTAACAACGTTTTCTATCTTGCGCTTAAATCCGCCCAAAATGATTTGCTGTCTGCCAGTCTTCAGGCGCAGTTCTACAAAACCTGTTTCTTTTTATATTTCACTCCCTCTAGGATTGCGAAATGGGGGACTGGGAAAGGTACACACTGTCCGCGTTGTGCTGAATTCAGTGCCGATTCAATCCACATGTTCGCTACATGCGCTAAATTGGGGCCGTTATTAAATAAAATGCAATGCTTCCTAGGCCAGGTGTTATCTCATAATGTATTCTTAACACCTTCCACCATATTATTGGGCACACAAGACTCGATAGACAGAAAGAACGGAGGGGCCCTAATATTCATTGTCATGGCTACTTATAGGCTGTGCATTGCGTCTGCCTGGCTGGACCCTAATCCCCCATTGTTTACGCACTGGCTAGCTCGGTTTTATTCCATTTTTTCTCTTGAAAAGGCAATATACTCTAAAAAGGGACACCGAGCAAAAAAAAAAGGATTAACCATCTGGGGGTCTCTTTCTTGTTGGCTTAACCCGCTAAACCCTGAAGCAAGCAAGGATAGTGTTTAAGGTTTATTGTTTATTATTGTTTTTATTGTTGTTATATAAATTAGGAAACATTCTTTCTCTTTAACGTGTGTTATTCACTTTGCTATGGTCCTTTTCTTATGCACCAGTCACTTTATCCCCTGTTCTTTAGTAATACTCAATAATATTTAGTCTGTTGGGGTGTTTTTATTCTTCTTAAAGATGTACCGCTGCACTGGTCACTTTATCTCTTGCTTTTTACCAAATCGATCAATTTATTTTTCTTTGTCCAACTGTTTGTTGCAGTATTTTATATCGTACTTTGATACTTTGGACTACGATACCTGTGCTCTTACATGATTTATTATTACAGGTTTTCAAAGATTTGGCACTCGCCGCACATTCTCAGCCCTGGGGGGGAGGGGAAGGGGGGGTTGCTACACTTTGTACAATTGCCTCCTTTGTTATGTATTTTTTTGTTCACTGCAATTGAAAAAAAAAAAAAAAAAAAGTAAAGGCATGCATGGTAAAGGCATTGCGTGGTAAAGGCTGCATGGTAATTGGTGGTAAAGACTGCGTGGTAAATATTGTTTCTCTGGATGGGCCACCACTAGCAGGATGGGAGGGTAGACCAGGCACAGCCCTACTTACACCTGAATAGGCTATGTCCTGCCTTCACACAAAGATTTGCATACTCCCTGTAGTCAGTCTGGAGACTTGCACTTCAAAGGGCATCCTCTAGAAGTTTCTACCACGAAGGTTAAATATTTGACCTCAGACACGAACTCTTCAGTACACTCCTGGACTTGTGGAAGACTCTGCCAGGAAGAAAGACTGCTGTGCTGCTGAAAGGACTGCAACTTTTCTGGACTGCTGTCCTGAAGAACTGCTGCCCTGCTATGCTGACCTGCTGCCCTACTGCCCTCTTTCCTGGGTGGTAAGAATGACTGGAACCTGCAACTTGAACACCAGGGTGACTACAAGGGCCTGTCTCTTGTAACCAGCACCTAGACTCTGCAACTGTGAGACTTATCCTGCCAAGTGGTGCAACCCCAGTCCTGGGTTCTTGGAAGTGGTCCTCTCTTCTGCTGCATGATGCAACCCTGAGCAGAACCGACACATCACCTCTGCTGCGAGGACATTCACAGAGCAAGGACTTTGTATCACCCTCACAGACCATTGCCTCATCGGAACCACCGCTGCATGAATCATCCTCGGCGCTGGCCCTCGCATCACCATCCCCTCATGAATGGCAGCCTCGGTGATGACACAAGACTTCCCCTATCAAGCCTTGCAACTTCTTTGGAGTCAGCAGTCACGCAACACATCCTTGACACAGGAATTCACATTGCAAGTTCCCCTTCTTGATGACCTCCTCCATGACAATGCAGGACCTCGCGTTGGATTCTCACAGCTCCATTGAATTGACGCTGAGTGATCCATCTCCAGACCTCACATCGCCTCGGCTGCGCAATGTTCAGTAACCAGGATTCAAGGTACTCTTGTTCAGCAAGCTAAAGTGGTCTCTGTAGTTAGCCCATGCTCCATCACTGTTGGCCTGAACTTGTGACTTTGTCCCGGTCCGGCGTGACCAGACAACCAAAATTGGAGCTTTGTGCTTTTTGGCACTATTTTAACTGAAATCTTTTAAATCCTTAAAATTGCATATCTCCGGTTCTACTGATTAGATTTTTGTCATTCTGGTCTTATGTTATTCATTAAACCGTATTCTCTGTTTTTTATCTGGTGTGGGATTTTTCTTGTATTGTGTTTTCACTTTATTACTGTTTGAAGTGTTGCACAAATACTTTGCATATTGCCTCTGAGTTAAACATGAATGCTCTGTGCTGAGCTACCAGAGGCTTGAGCACAGGTTAATTTGGGGTTTGCATGTGGCTTCACCCTGACAAGGGTTGTGGTTCCTGCTTGAGTAGGATTTCACCCCCCCAACCAGTAATCCAGCTTCTTACAACCTTTATAATGAAATCTGTTAACATTTCCTTCAAAGGTGATGCAGCGTTGGGTCAACCCTCTTACCATAATTATCCGGTGAACCTTTTTTTGGCCTACCTAGAAGTAAAGGGAGTTAGCATTTAATCAATCAATTTAATTAACAGTGCAACCCATTTGGCTACGCATAAAGGACCGGGAATCAGTGACTATAGTTAAGAAGATTTATTACAAGTTAGCAATCAAGGTAAGGTAAATACATCTTAGAACCATGCTTTAAAGATACAGAATAACAACTGGGTAACCCAATCTCATAAAGAAGTTCAGGCGTATCAGAATAAGGCAGACAAGATGTTCAGTCACAACAATAGAAAAGATCAATAACAGAATTTGATGCACAGAGAAGAGTTTCTGGTTCTCAGTTCTATGCATGGGTAAAGTCTAAAATCATCTAGATTAAGTACAAACTAAGAGGATGGTTTAAACCCCTAGAAGGATCTCAAAAATCAGGGAAATGCAGAAAAATTGAAAAATGTGGGGAAATGTGGAAAGGTACGGGAAGGTGTCAGCGGTGCACAGACAGAATATCGAGTTTAAAATGTCGACAAACACAAATATCGAGTTTTAAATATCGTGATACAGAAATATGGACAGGAAGAATATCGTGGTCAAAAATATCGACTTGCAGGTAAGAAATATCGTTTTTGTAAATATCGAAGTTGTTAATATCGTTTGCAAAAATATAATTGTTTAAAATATCGATGTTTTAATTAGTGTTATGTATTTTAGTAATGTATTTTAAAAGTATGCGATCTATTTTTTGTATAAGAATTTGTTTTGTTTTTTAAAATATGTGTTACATTTTTAGTAGTTATTAATGTTATCTTAATTAAATTTTGCGTTTTTAAGTTCTGTAGCGGGCTGTGGGTTCATAGGGGAATAGGGTGGGAACTAATTTAGGGGTCTATTAGGATGGCGGTTGGATGTCCACCGCCGGGCCGGCGGTGGTGCCTGCCGGACCGGCGGTGGACATCCGACCGCGATCGCAAGCCAGAAATCCGCCGGTCAAATTAGGATGGCGGTGCTGACCGCGGCGGTGGGAAATTCCGACTGCGGCTTTTCCGCCGGTTGCCATCCGCACTCCTGCCTGGCGGACGGAGCAGGACCGGGATAATGGTGGCGGTGCAGAGCAGGCTCCGTTAGCAGGATTATGATGCCGGCGGTAGCCAGCCTTTCCTCAGCGGTCAGACCGCCATGGAAAGGCATGCGGAGATTGTCTTCCGGGCGCCCGTTGCGGGCCCCCAATGTTTTGGGGGGGTGTGGGTGCACTGGGGGGGTACCCATGGTCCCCCCCTACATTTCCCTGTACCAGGTGGCAGGCACTGTGCAGTGCCTGCCACGCAGTGCAGGTAAATGCAGGACATGCTCCTTTTGACATCGCGGCGGTGCTGCGTGTATCAGCAACCGCCGCTATGTTAAAACCCGCAATCCGACTGCAGCGGTCGGATTTCGAGCAAGGAACATCGTAATACGACCAGCGGTTATGTCGCGGGCCTTGCGGGAGGTCTTTTCCCATTACCATGGCGGTCGGGAAGGTTTTCCGACCGCCATCGTAATAGGCCCCTTAATTATGATAAATTAATCATTATTTTTTATGTATTAGTATTTATTTAATTTAGATTTTATAGTGTTAATTGTGGGAATTCATTTATTATTAATTATTTATAAATTGGTTGTTAATTATTTTTAATTAATTAATTGTCAATTATGTTAATTGTGCCATTTTTTTAGGAGTGGGCTGTGGGTTTATACGGGAATAGGGTGGGAAGTAATTTAATTATAATAAATTAATTATAAATGTTTATGTATTAGTATTTATTTAATTTAGATTTTATAGTGTTAATTGTGGGAATTAATTTATTATTAATTATTTATAAATTGGTTGTTAATTATTTTTAATTAATTAATTGACAATTATGTTAATTGTGCCATTTTTGTAGGAGTGGGCTGTGGGTTTATACGGGAATAGGGTGGGAAGTAATTTAATTATAATAAATTAATTATAAATGTTTATGTATTAGTATTTATTTAATTTAGATTTTATAGTGTTAATTGGGGGAATTAATTTATTATTAATTATTATTTAATTGGCAGATAATTATCATTAATTAATTAATTGGCAATTATTTAATTGTGTCATTTTTTAGGAGCGGGTTTTGGGTTTATAGGGGAATAGGGTGGGAAGTAATTTAACTATAATAAATGTATTAATATTTTGTATTTATTATTATTTATTTAATTTATATTTTATAGTGTTAATTGTGGGAGTTATTTTATTATTAAATATTTATTAATCGGTTGTTCATTATTATTCATTAATTAATTTGTAATAATTAATTATGTTAATTGTGTCATGTTTTTAGGAGTGGGTGGTGGGGTTTATAGGAGAATAGGGTGGGAAGTAATTTATTTATAATTAATTAATAATTGTTTGTTAATTAATGCTAATTAATTAATGAAATTTAAATATGGCAATTGTGTAATTAATTTTTGATGTATGTTGTGGGGTTTATAGTGGTAAAGGGTGGGAAGTAAATTCTTTTAAATAAATTAATAAGTTGTTAATTGATATTAATTTATTAATGTAAAATTAGTTATGGAAATTGTGCAATGATTTTTAGGTGTGGGTTGTGGTGTTTATTGGGGTAGAGGGTGGAAAGTAATTTATGTCTAATTAATTAATAATTCGTTGATTATTAATATTAATTTATCAATTGCTAAATATTTATGGTAAGTGTTTATTGTTATTTTGTGTGTGGGTTTTGGTTTTATCGGGGTAATGTTTGGGGAGTAAATTCATTTTTATTTGTTTTAAAAAAAAATAATAATAATATTTGTTTAATTGTTAATTATGGAGGCACATTTAAAAAAAATTAAATGTGGGTTGTGAATTGTGTGGTATTATGGGGTAGGAAATAAAAAATATTACATATATGTAATAATTAATTTTTTTGTTTATAAAAATTTTCTATTAAAAAATAGTTTTTTGTTTTTAAATTATTATTTTTTTAAATTAAATAATATTTCTAGGTATTTGTTAGATCTTTTTAACATTCTAATCTGTTTCTATATTTTGTAATATTTAAAACTTGTATATATGTTTTATTTTTTTGTTTTTTAAAATCTTTTGTGCTGTTAATTTGTTTGTTTTTAATTTTGAAATGACTCCAGTGGAAATATTTATTTTTACCCCTCCGCTATCCAACACTTTCCCTACTGTTGCACAAACTGGAGTGGGAATAGTAATTTATACCCTTCCGCTATCCAACACTTTCCCTACTGTTGCAGTCATTGGAGTGGGAATAGAAATTTTTACCCCTCCGCTATACAGCACTTTCCCTACTGTTGTACCCACTGGAGTGGGAATAGTACATTTTACCCCTCCACTATCCAACATTTTCTTTACTATTGTACTTACTGGAGTGGGACTATTAAGTTTTACCCCTCCGCTATCCAACACTTTCCCTACTGTTGCACTCACTGGAGTGGGATTAGTAAGTTTTACCCCTCGCTATCCAACACTTTCGCTACTGTTGCACCCACTTGAGTGGGAATAGTAATTTTTACCCCTCCACTATCCAACACTTTCCCTACTGTTGCACCCACTGGAGTGGGAATAGTAATTTTTACCTCTCCGCTATCCAACACTTTCCCTACTGTTGCGCCCACTGGAGTGGGAATAGTAATTTTTACCCCTCCGTTATCCAACATTTTCCCTACTGTTGCACTCACTGGAGTGGGAATAGTAAATTTTACCTCTCCGCTATCCAACATTTTCTCTACTATTGTACTTACTGGAGTGGGAATATTAAGTTTTACCCCTCTGCTATCCAACACTTTACCTACTGTTGAACTCACTGGAGTGGGAATAGTAAGTTTTACCCCTCCGCTATCCAACACTTTCCCTACTGTTGCACCCACTTGAGTGGGACTAGTAATTTTTACCCTTCCACTATCCAACACTTTCCCTACTGTTGCACCCACTGGAGTGGCAATAGTAATTTTTATCAACAAAGAGGGGGACTGATAGGGCTTATGAAGGTCCAGCGTACATGCCCTAGCCTAAGTCAAAGAAGAGAAGGGTACGAAGTTCCTTGGTGGTTTATTGACCACTTTTTATATGTACTCTAGGTAGTGAGGAGGAGGGGGAATTCCTCCTGTCGGAACTGAGGCCCTCACACACCCAGCAAGCTAGGTGTCATGCTTCATCATATGGGTCTGCTCCTCGTCGGGCCGGCGCTGCAATGCTCGACGGGCTCCCATAAAGGGGCTCTTTGTCGGAGATCTTCTGTTCCTTGCCGTATAGGTGCCGTGAGTGTGAGGGACCTAAGTGAGTGTAGATGTAGGAAGTGAATGTTTTAAAATAGGTAAGGGGATCCTCTGTAGTAACTTTTAATCTGAGAGGGACCCAACCCGACTAAAAGATAAGTGGGGCGACTATTTTGTTATAATGTGACAAAAATTGCGCTCTTTCCCCGGATGGTCAACATGTTTCTCGCCTCAGATTTGTCAAAATTTGATCAGGGGCGATTCTTCAGGAACGAGTGAAATGTGAAAACTATCTACAACTAGTGGTGAAGTGCTATGCTACCTACCACTTACTGACCCTTAGGGTCATTAACCGAGAGGGGGCAGCCAACCTAGAGTAGCCAAAAGAGGAATAAAAAGGAATAGAAACAAAGTAATGACAATTTACCCATGTGTATTCAAACATTATGATGATAGATGAACGTGTACTAGGTTTATCAATTATCAATTACCGCATTATCCTTTAAAAACATACAATGCTATCATGCAGTTCATTATAGCTCTGTAGGTGACTCTGTATGCAACCCCTGTGCACACATGCTCAAACGTGGTGATAGAGCAACATGGGGAGTAATTAATAACTCACCTATTGAAATTATATAGTTGTGCCTCGTCAGTAGCAGCGAAGTATTTGAGACACAGAAGGTAGTGTCTCTAAAAAGAGGGAAGAGACACAAAGCAACAAGCAACGTTGATAGCATATGTACACTGGTTAGTTGCTCACGTAATAGCCCTGGCACAAAAGACTTAAAAGCGTAAAGGGCCCGGGTCAGGACGGATGTTGCCTGTCAACGTGACCCTAAAACACCTGCTCGATCAATGTATAACAAATGCCCGTGCAGGTCCAGGATGCCTGGAAGATGTCAATCGGGTCCGCATCCCGAAGGCTCAAAGGAGCAGCTCCGGTCTCACGGATGCAATCTGCAGCCCCCCAAGGACCCGGTTCTGTCAGGTGCAGTTCACCGATAAAGTTAAAGGCATTTATTACATATTCAGTATCCTATGCATGACAGTCCATGGCGCCGGTACCCCTTACCTTTACTCGTCGTGGTTGTCAGGGAGAGCCTTCAGCTAGTAATACATACTCACCTACTCCAATTAGGAGCCTCGTGGTTGACCTACCCGCTCCGCTGCAACCAGGAAGGTATCTGATCACCAGGGTGAGCTGTTATAAATACCCGCCATGGTTCCGGTAAAAGCGTGCGTAGGAGAGCCAAGTGGCTACAGCTGTTGTCGGACTAGTGGGTGACGGGGATAATAGTAGAAACCGTGGCGGCCATCTTAGAGTGTGCATATAAGTATGCGAGGTGAACAAGATAGCCATATAACATAATTGCTACGGTTCTTGAAAATTCAAAAAACTATCCCATCACACAATTTATTGAGGTTGAGTAAACTGTTGTGGATTGGACAGAGAAAAGCGTGGGGGTTCATGATTTAAGGGAAGTTATCCTGTAAGATAAATGTGCTCTCTTGAATCCCTAACGCTGCTCTGGCAGAGTGACGTGCGGGGAAGTCACGTGGTGCTAAATCAGTGACCGTGTTACCGGGAAAAACATGGCGGCCATATTGGGGTGTACATAGCGATATCCAATTGGATTATGATGGTATCTATTAATAGAAAGGTGAGAATCTCCTAAGGGGAATCTCAAGGTGTTTAAGCATAAGGGACTGTGTATCTTCAAGCGACATGTAGAGGGATTTATCACAGGTATTCTTCACAGGTATTCTCTAGTGACTCAGACTGCTCCATGGTATTTCATCATTAAGGCCACTGTTAGCTGAGTCAAGACGAAACACCCATCTTTGTTCTATCTTGAAAAGGGCTGTGTGTGTTATCTGTTGGTGTGTTTCAAGGACCACCCAACGTAGACTTTCAGGAGGATGTCTGTGTTCTAAAAAATGGGTGTAAAGTTTGGTGTTTGTCTTCAGGCATCGAATACCACTTTTATGTTCGGTTATTCTAGTCTTGACTGCCCTCATGGTCATACCGATGTATTTTTTCTCACAGGGGCATGTCAGTAGGTATATACACCGTGTTGTGTTACAATTTGTGTGTTTAGTGATTCTCCATGTGAATCTGTCAGAAAATTCTATTTCTTTAGTTTGTTTAGTCTGAGAACCAACGGCACATGATCCGCAGGGATAATGGCCTGTAATGGGTGGAAGGTCCCATAGCAGTCTCTGGTTCGTACTCGTTCTGGTTTTAGGTCGCGTGTGTATTAACAGGACTTTAAGGTTATTTGTTCGCTTGAACGCGAATCTGGGTTTAGGGATTTCAAGAGTGCCAATATTCAAGATGCCCCAGTGTTTATTCACGGCTTTCTTGATCATGTTAGATCTGGGTGTGTATGTGGTTACACAAGTGAGTTTGTCAGTATGTTCCTTTTCATGTACCTCCAGCAGGCTCTCGCGGTGGTTATTTCTGGCTCTTTTCATGCAAGTTTTGATTTGTTTTCTGGGGTATTGTCTTTTCAGTAAATTCTCTGAAAGTGTGTCAACTTCAGTTTTGTAGTCATTTATTGAACTACAATTCCTCCTTATCCGGAGGAATTGGCTGAAAGGAAGGTTGTCTCTGAGGGTCTTGGGATGATAGCTGCTATATAATAGCAAGCTATTCCTGTCTGTAGGTTTTTTATACATGGTTGTGGTGAGTTGGCCCTCGTGTAATCTGATCGTGAGGTCCAGAAAAGGAATTTCTAAAGGCGAGATAGTGTGGGTGAAATTGGTTCCTAGTGTTAATCCACCTGCAGAATTCATTGCAAGTCTGTAGGTCACCCTGCCAGAAGATGAGTATATCGTCTATATATCTCTTCCACAGTCTCAGGTTAACTCCGAAGGGGTTGCTGGCGTGTAGAATCGTTTCTCGTTCGAATGCCGCCATGTAGAGGCATGCTACACTGGGCGCAAAGGTACTCCCCATCGAAGTGCCTTGTGACTGGTGGAAGAGTTGATTGTTGAACTCGAAAAAGTTTTCTGTTAGTGCTAAGGTGGCACAGTGCATAATGAATGGGATGGGGGTAGCTGAAACCCATTCAATTTCCGTTAATGCAGTTTCTATCACTGTAAGAGTCTCTCTCTGTGGGACATTGGTGTACAATTGTTCTACATCCAGGGTCACCAGGAGAGTGATGTTAGCCGTGTCTTCCAATTCCCCAATAACACGCAGGATATCAGTGGTATCCTGTATGTAGGATGGAGTCTGTTTTACCAAGGGCTGCAGAAAGTAATTGCAGAATTTAGACAGGGGTTCTAGGAGCGAGCCAATCCCCGATACTATTGGTCTGCCTGGAACTGGAGTAATGCCTTTGTGAATCTTGGGTAGATTGTAAAAATAGGGGGTCTTAGGATCTTTTGTGATTAAAAAATCCGCCTCTTTTTTACTGACCCAACCATTATTTTCTGCTTCGAAAACCATTGAAGCAATTTCAGTGGCTAAACGGGCCGTGGGGTTCACTGTTATAGGGGTATAGAATCTTCTGTTCTGGAGTTGGCGTAAGCATTCAGTGTCATAGTCAGTGGTGCATTGTATGACTGTTGCTCCCCCTTTATCTGCCTGTTTTATAGTGATGCTTGTGTCTTCTGTTAGTGATTTGATAGCTTAGCGTTCTTGATTAGAGAGATTGTGAAAAGGAGTTTGATTCGTCTCCTTCTTTAATTCCCTTAGAACTGCTTTCTCGAAAGTAAGTACTTCCGCCGGGACCATGCCGGCGGTGGGCGTAAAGGTGGAGGGGTTACGCAGGCCAGAGTCTGCTTGGACAGATTCTGGTCTATCCTTGAAGTCTATTGTGGGGGTAGGTACATATCCCAACCCCTTTTCCAGTACCGGTTCTTTTTACCCCTCCGTTATCCAACACTTTCCCTACTGTTGCACCCACTGGAGTGGGAATAGTCATTTTTACCTCTCCGCTATCCAACCATTTCCCTGCTGTTGCACCCACTGGAGTGGGAATAGTACATTTTACCCATTTGCTATCCAACACTTTTCCTACTGTTGCACCCACTTGAGTGTATACAAATGGGGTAGAGTCAGCAGTAAATGTGGATGTTATCGATGTACCTAGAGTAAATAAAAAACAGCTACCCATACTACTTTATGCAGATGACGCCGCTCTGGTGGCAAGAACTGGGATAGCCTTACAAAAACTAATAAATAATTATGTATCTTATATGTCGGGTCTAGATTTACAAGTAAATGAAACAAAAACATTTGTTTTAGTAGTGGGGAAACAGCCAAGGAAACTACCAACTTTTTATATTGCCTCACGAAAAATTGAAATAACTAAAACTTTTTTATATCTGGGAGTACTTTTTAATAGTGAAGGGACCTGGAAGGACATGGTTGCGAACAGATGTAATGCCTTGGAAAAAAACGCTATGGCTATCCGTTCTTTTACAAGAAAACTGGGCACTAAGCCTGTAGAACCAATCAAAAAAATGTATGGCGCCAGAGCTGTTGCTTCTGCTACATATGGCGCAGGCATTTGGGGTGTAGCTAATACTGATTCACTACAAAAAAGGAAGATATGTTCTTTAAAAAGTTATTTGCTATCCCCAAAGGGTGCTCTAACTATATTGTGCACCAGGAATTACAAGTCCCTTTCATTTCTGATCTGACATTCTTAGCCCCAGTTCTACTTTGGCATTCGATTTGGAAGAGAGATACAGTGGGGTTTACCCAAGGCATCATCCAAGATTGTATACAGCTTGATAAAGCAAATCGAGTGCCTTGGCTGTGTTATGTTAAAAACACATTGATGAAGTTGGGTTTAGAGACCCTGTACTTAGATCCATCTGCCTGTATGGGTACACCAAAAAGCGTAATTAAAGCACGTGCTAAAGAACTTAGAGAAAAGGAAAGAGATAACCTAAATGGGGCCAAACCTACACTAGCACTATATTTAACCCTACCGTGTATTATAGGAGAAATGAATTCATATTTGACATCTGTAATAAATCCCCGACATAGATTTATATTGCTAAGGTTTAGATTACATTTTATTCCCTGTTTGTTAGGTTATCCATCAGGGACCTATTCAGTAAATGAACTTCCAGTTTGTCCCTGTGATAAAATATCTACACAATCGAACTTACATCTGTTATTTTTTTGCAAATTTTATTCATGTATTCGGAAAAAGTATATTCGCCCGCTGTTGCTAAAATATCATTTTATCCCATGCCGACCTGCCCTGTTTTTCCTCCAAATGCTCCCCAATCCATATGTCAACTACTGTGTAGCATCGTACTTATGTTCGGCTTTATCAAAAAGGAGGTTAGTGAGGTATTAGACTGTCCAAAATTCCAAACTGCACTAATTAGCACTTTAAAATAATTGTCTGGGTGGAGTCTATCTTGATAAGTATTCAAAATATTTTTAGATTTTAGATACTTGTTATTGCAATGTATTTTATTAATTTAATGGTATTGTTCATAAGAGGCACTGTGAGCACTTTAAGCGCTATGCACTTTACTGATAATTCAGTTTGAAAAACGTAATGGATGGTATTACTATTTTAAATGGTTCCTATCTGGTTTTTTATTGTCTGTACACTTTCGTGAACTTTTAACTATACTGCTTGTGATATATTGTCTTTTTTTTAAATTTTGAATAATGTATGATCTGTATACTTTTATGACCTTATCAATTAAGATTGAATAAAGTTATTAACCAACCAACCAACCACTTGAGTGGGAATAGTCATTTTAACATCTCCGCTATCCAACACTTTCCCTACTGTTGCACTCACTGGAGTGGGAAAAGTAATTTTTACCTCTCCGCTAACCAAACTTTTCCCTACTTTTGCACTCATTAAAGTGGGAATATTAAGATTTACCCTTCCGCTATCCAACACTTTCCCTACTGTTGCACTCACTGGAGTGGGAATAGTAAATTTTACCTCTCCACTATCCAACATTTTCTTTACTATTGTACTTACTGGAGTGGGAATATTAAGTTTTACCCCTCCGCTATCCAACACTTTACCTACTGTTGCACTCACTTTAGTGGGAATAGTAAGTTTTAACCCTCCGCTATCCAACACTTTCCCTACTGTTGCACTCAATTGAGTGCAAAATTTAATATTAAAGACTATTAAATATTTTAATGTTTTAATTTATAATATAATGGTTTTTAATTAGATTTTATGTTATAAGTGTATGTTAATATTATCTACTGGCCTCAGTGCTGCATCTTTCAGCCCAGTACTAATCCTGAAAAGTAATTTTAACCGTACTTACCAGTAACTTGAATTTCCTTCCATAGGATATCATTGCCTGCTTTTTGCTGAAAAAGTTTCTAAGTGTTGATTTTTGAAACATACAAATATTCCTCTAAAATCAGCCGAAATACGAATTTCGATTTACTCACCTGTTATCAGGAGAGACCTCAGTGCTGCATCTTTCAGCCCAGTACTGGTCCTGAAAAGTAATTTTAACCGTACTTACCAGTAACTTATATTTTCTTCCATAGGAATCCATTGTCTGGTTTTCAGCAGAAAAGTTTCAAAGTGTCGATTTTCACAAACTACAAATATTCCTTAAAAATCGCCTGTATGACTTAAACGCATTCTTTCAACTGTTTACAGGAGATGCACCAGTGCTGGATCCGGATCCAACACTGAGTAAGAAAAGTAACGATAACAGTTTTTACCTGCTAAGTGAATTTCCTTCCATAGGATAACATTGGTGATTCTATGAGAAAAAGTTTCTAAGTGTCAACTTTTAAAATACAATAATATTCCTTAAAAATCACGACTGTAACCAAAACGCTTTTACTCAACTGTTTACAGGAGATGTACCAGGACTGAATCTAGGATCCAGTCCTGTGGTTAGAAAAATAATCCATAAAGTAACTAATTGCATTTAACTAGAAATTCACATTGAGCTGAATGTTGCATTGTGTTTGAAAATGTGGTGCCCATTGCAACAACTGTAACTACTGTACTTAAAAGTCTATTGCCTATGTGCAAAGTATTTAAACTAAAGTAATTCATTCTGAGAAAGTATTTTTGTAATATAATGTATAATGTAATTACAATGTAATTTAAAAAATAAAATATGTAAAAAAAAATTCTAAAAATGTAATAAATCAGTATGAAAAAAATTAATATAACAATTAATACATTTAAAAATTGTCATTTACAAAACCTGTGAAATTCACTGAAAAAACCGTAGGTTTCAGACATGTTATAGTTAGGAATTAGCATTTAAAAAACCTTTGAAATTCACTGAAAAAACCATAGGTTTCAGATAAGTTATAGTTAGAAATTAGCATTTAAAAAACCTTTGAAATTCACTGAAAAAACCATAGGTTTTAGGGACAGTTATAGTTAGTTGGACATTGCACTCGTACAAAACCCGTGAAATTCCCCCGTTATAGTTAGTTCAGCTAACTATAACTCGCGCCCCGTAATGCACTGCTGATGACGTAACATATTACATCACTCATGACATGGTCAGTGACATCACTGATGACATCACTGATGACATCTCAAATGACATCACTGATGACATCATCCACGTGATAATCTGATGCACCTCCTCACACCCTAATATAACCTTTGATACACCCAATCTAAATTACAGACTGCCATTCGCAAAACCATAGACACTCCAACACCAATAACTACATACCCACTCACTGATTCTTAGGTCTACACACACACATCCATTCACTCACCCGTACAGTCACTCATACTTATGGTCACTCAGTACAGGACAATCATATGCACTCTTACTCCTATATAGACACTCAAACACCGCCACTCATCCATAGAGGTACTCACACACCTAGTCAGTCATGCAAATAATTAAACACACTGCCATTTACTCACCTATACAGTTATACACACACCAGCTCACTTAATCATACAAATACTAGCACATTGTTACGCTCTTATACAATCACTGATACAAGCACACACTCATCCATACAGCCACTATCACAATCACTCACTCTCGCTTATAGCTATTTATATACTCCAATACACATATATACTGCCTTTCACATATGTAGTTACTCACACATGTACCACTGGGACATACATTCACTCACTAACACACTCTTACACACACTTACCCACCCATACAGTCTATCACAGATGCACTCTTGAAACCATCCACCCAGTGAATCACCCACTCACACATCTATGCACAGTCGCACACACCCCATCCACACAAACACTCAGGCACCCATACAGATACTCAGACAACAAATCAATAACTCTTATAGACACTCATGTAGCTATTCACAAACCCATGCAGCCACTTACACAGCAACAGACAGATACAGACATTAACCCAGTTTAGTCACTAACCCATGCATTCAGTAAGATACGTTTAATCACTCACTTATAGAATTAGTCACGCACCTACTAAATCATCCATACACACACTTATACACCCACTCATTCTTCAATACGCCTTTCCCTATATATATTAAAAATATTTAAACTTTACAGAAACACACAGTCACTGGATGATGTCATCAGTGATGTCATTTGAGATGTCATCAGTGATGTCATCAGTGATGTCACTGACCATGTCATGAGTGATGTAATATGTGACGTCATCAGCAGTGCATTGCGGGGGCGCGAGTTATAGTTAGCTGAACTAACTATAACGCGGGAATTTCACGGGTTTTGTACGAGTGCAATGTCCAACTAACTATAACTGTCCCTAAAACCTATGGTTTTTTCAGTGAATATATATTTATTTGTAAATTTTTATGTATGTATAAAATTATGAAATAAATTAAAATAATAGTTTATTCATTATTTTAAAGGAAATATATATATATATATATATATATGTATATTATCTACTGGCGGTCGCCAGTAGATAGTTATAGTTAGGACCTATTTTCCATAGGAAATCCGCAACATTCTATTTGCAATAACGTTGGCGCCGGTTGACGAATCTTCGCGAAAGCTTCCAACTTGTTGGGGCGCTCCGGTCCGCTCCTATCCTGAAAGTCTCGGGGTGATTCGTCAAGCGGGGGCCAAGAAAAAAGGGGGTCCCAAAACGTGTTTCCCCATTTATTTTTCCATAGGAACCTTTAGTCGCAGCTACAGCCCGAACTGCTGAACGGAATTACACCAAATTTGGCAAAGAGGTAGCCCTTGGTTCAGTGTCGTGCCTTTTGCTTAAATGGTGTAGTTCCTGAGAAAATCAAAAGTAAAGTCACATATATATCTATGGCCGAGTAGGGTCCGCGTACCCTCCCGATCACGAGATGAATGATAATTGGCTGTCAAGTGGCTGTCAACACTCCAAATCAGGAAGTGTTGGCAGCCATTTTGTCCCTCGGTAGAACCGAGGGACAGAAACAAGTGCGCAAAGCGCAAAAGGGGCAGGGTAGAAACACCCTGACCCCTAGGTCTGCTCAGGGGGTCCCACAAGCACCCCATGGGCAGAAAAAGCATTTATTTATTTTTTAAACGGCGGGATGCGCTTAGGGTGCGCGGATCCCGCAGATTAAAAAAAAAAAACACAAGAAACAAGTGTGCAAAATGCACAAAGGGGGCAGGGTAGAAACACCCTGACCCCCTAGGTCTGCTCAGGGGGTCCCACAAGGACCCCCTGGGCAGAAAAAAGCGCTTGATGCTAATTTGCCCCCGGGTGGCCCAAGTCCCGGGGGCATGCGGGAGTGGGTTTAGATTTTATGGGGGGCCTCTAAGGCCCCCAAGCCCGAGGACCACCACCCCCGGGGCTTTAAATAGAAAATGGTGCGGGAGGGCTCTCCGCCCTCCCGCAGCCCCGGGACCGCCACCCCCCGGGGCTTCTTTTTAAATTTAGATGACCTGTGTGGGGGGCTCCAGTCCCCCACATGCCCTGGTGACCGCCACCTCCCGGGGCACTAACAAATTTAAAATGGGGGTCCGTTTTGGACCCCTGAAGCCCCGGGGAACAGCACCTCCCCGGGGCTTTGCAGATGTGGGGAGGGGGGCCGCGCGGCCCCCCTCCTGGAGCCTGTGGTGGCCCTGGGGACTGCCACCCCCCAGAGCCGGCTCCTGCAGTGTCCCGGGGTGCCTACCCCCGGGACACTGTAGTTTGCTATGGCAGGGCGGGAGCCTCGCGGCTCCCGTCCTGTCATAGCAAACTGCTTTGGATTTTGGAAGAGAGAGCAGGAAACCTGCACTCTCTTCCAAAATTCAAAGCAGATTGCTTTTCCACATGGGGAGCTGCATCTTAGCAACTCCCCATGTGGGAAAGCAATGCCGGCTCCCGAGGGACGCGGGGAGCCGGCGGGACCGTGGGGGATTGGGGACCCCCCCACAGTCCCCAACGGAGAGGGCCAGCCCGGGGGATGGGGTCCCCGGGGCAAGTAGTGGCCCGGGAGGGGGCCACGCGGCCCCCTCCCCCAAAAAATAATAATTTTAAAAAATAAAAAAATAAAGGCCTGCCCTGGGGGATGGGGTCCCCGGGGCAAAAGGAGGCCTGAGGAGGGGGGCCACGCAGCCCCCCTCCTTAAAAAAATCAAAAAAAGTGTGGCCATGCCCCGGGGGATGGGGTCCCCGGGGCCGAAATCGGCCACAGGAGGGGGGCCACGCGGCCCCCTTCCCGTTTCCTTTTTTAAAAAAAGGGGTAAGGCCCTGGGGAATGGGGTCCCCAAGGCCCAAAAAAGGAAAAAGGAAGGGGGCCACACAGTCCCCCTTCAGGATTTTTTTTTTTTTTTTTAAACGATCGTGCCGCAGGCCCGCCCCCTTTCTTTACCACTCTGCAAACGCGCCCCCTGGCGCGTTTGCAGAGGAGAACGAATTCCCTTGAATACTGGGGGTCCCTGGGGGCCAACTAGCCCACCAGGAACCTCCAGTATGCGCCAGAGGCTGCGTTGCAGAGAGGTGTACAGAGGCCACGCCCCTTTTACACCTCTCTGCAACGCAGCTCTGTGGCACTTTTGGAGGTACATGGTGGGCTAGTTGGACTCCAGGGACCCTCAGGATTCAAGGGGACTTAATCCCCCAACTTAAAATGCGCCACGGGGTGCGTTTGCACAGTGGTGAAGGGAGGGCGGGGCTTCAGGTGACATGTGTGCAAACAGGCCCGTGGCGCGTTTTAAGATGGGGAATTAAATCCCCTTCAATCCTGAGGGTCCCTGGGGGCCAACTAGCCCACCAGGTACGTACAGAAAGCGCCACAGAGCTGCGTTGCAGAGAGGTGCATAAAGGGGCGTGGCCTCTGAACACCTCTCTGCAACGCAGCTCTCTGGCGCATACTGGAGGTATCTGGTGGGCTACTTGGCCCCTAGGGACCCTCGGGATTGAGGAGGAATTAATTCTCCAACTTAAAACGCGCCACAGGACGTGTTTGCAGACATGTCACCTCAGGCCCCACCCCTTCCTTCACCATTGTGCAAATATTCCTCTAAAATCAGCCGAACTACGAATTCCGATTTACTCACCTGTTATCAGGAGAGACCTCAGTGCTGCATCTTTGAGCCCAGTACTGATCCTGAAAAGTAATTTTAACCGTACTTACCAGTAACTTGAATTTCCTTCCATAGGATATCATTGCCTGCTTTTTGATGAAAAAGTTTCTGTCGATTTTTGAAACATACAAATATTCCTCTAAAATCAGCAGAACTACGAATTCCGATTTACTCACCTGTTATCAGGAGAGACCTCGGTGCTGCATCTTTGAGCCCAGTACTGATCCTGAAAAGTAATTCTAACCGTACTTACCAGTAACTTGAATTTCCTTCCATAGGCTAACATTGACTGGTTTCACTTGGAAATTCTTCTAAGTGTGGAGTTTTGGAACTTTATAATATTCCTCTAAAATCAGCCGAACTACGAATTCCGATTTACTCACCGGTTATCAGGAGAGAACCCAGTGCTGCATCTTTTAGCCCAGCACTGACCCTGAACAGTAATTCTAACCGTATTTACCAGTAACTTGTATTTCCTTCCATAGGAATCCATTGTCTGGTTTTCAGCAGAAAAGTTTCAAAGTGTCGATTTTCACAAACTACAAATATTCCTTAAAAATCGCCTGTATGACTTAAACGCATTATTTCAACTGTTTACAGGAGATGCACCAGTGCTGGATCCAGGATCCACCACTGAGTAAGAAAAAGTAACGATAACACTACTTACCTGCTAAGTGAATTTCCTCCCATAGGATAACATTGGTGATTCTATGTGAAAAAGTTTCTGTCAACTTTTAAAATACAATAATATTCCTTAAAAATCACTACTGTAACCAAAACGCTTTTACTCAACTGTTTACAGGAGATGTCCCAGGACTGAATCTAGGATCCAGTCCTGTGGTTAGAAAAAGTAATCCATAAAGTAACTAATTGCATTTAACTTGAAATTCACATTGAGCTCAATGTTGCATTGTGTTTGAAATTGTGTTGCCCATTGCAACAACTGTAACTACTGTACTTAAAAGTCTATTGCCTATTTGCAAAGTATTTAAACTAAAGTAATTCATTCTGAGAAAGTATATTTTGTAATGTAATGTATAATGTAATTACAATGTATTTAAAAAATAAAATATCTAAAAATAAATAGTTTAAAAAAATGTAGTAAATCAGTATCAAAAAATAAATATAACAATTAATACATTTAAAAATTGTCATTTAAAAAACCTTTGAAATTCACTGAAAAAACCATAGGTTTCAGGCACGTTATAGTTAGAAATTAGCATTTAAAAAACCTTACAAATTCACTGAAAAAACCATAGGTTTTAGGGACAGTTATAGTTAGTTGGACATTGCACTCGTACAAAACCCGTGAAATTCCCCCGTTATAGTTAGTTCAGGTAACTATAACTCGCGCCCCGCAATGCACTGCTGATGACGTCACATATTACATCACTCATGACATGGTCAGTGACATCACTGATGACATCACTGATGACATCTCAAATGACATCACTGATGACATCACTGATGACATCATCCATGTGATAATTTGATGCATCTTCTCACACCCTAATATAACTTTTGATACACCCACTGTAAATTACAGACTGCCATTGTCAAAACCATAGACACTCCAACACCAATTACTATATACACACTCACTGATTCTTAGGTCTACACACACACATCTACTCACTCACCCGTACAGTCACTCATACTTATAGTCACTCAGTACAGGACTATTATATGCACTCATACACCTATATAAACACTCACACACCGCCACTCATCCATAGAGGTACTCACACACCTAGTCAGTCATGCAAAAAATTAAGCACACACCCATTTACTCACCTACACAGTTATACACACACCAGCTCACTTACTCATACAAATACTAGCACATTCTTACGCTCTTATACAATCTCTGATACAAGCACACACTCATCCATACAGTCACTCTCACAATCACACACTCTACGCTTATAGCTATTTATATACTCCAACACACATATATACTGCCTTTCACATATGTAGTTACTCACACATGTACCACTGGGACATACATTCACTCACTAACACACTCTTACACACACTTACCCACCCATACAGTCTATCACAGATGCACTCTTGAAACCATCCACCCAGTGAATCACCCACTCACACATCTATGCACAGAGTCGCACACACCCCACCCACACAAACACTCAGGCACCCATACAGATACTCAGACAACCAATCAATAACTCATATAGACACTCATGTAACTATTCACAAACCCATGCAGCCACTTACACAGCAACAGACAGACGGATACAGACATTCACCCAGTTTAGTCACTAACCCATGCATTCAGTAAGATACGTTTAATCACTCACTTATAGAGTTAGTCACGCACCTACTAAATCATCCATTCAGACACTTATACACCCACTCATTCTTCAATATGCCTTTCCCTATATATATTAAACATATTTAAACTTTACAGAAACACAGTCACTGGATGATGTCATCAGTGATGTCATTTGAGATGTCATCAGTGATGTCATCAGTAATGTCACTGACCATGTCATGAGTGATGTAATATGTGACATCATCAGCAGTGCATTGCGGGGGCGCGAGTTATAGTTACCTGAACTAACTATAACGGGGGAATTTCACGGGTTTTGTACGAGTGCAATGTCCAACTAACTATAACTGTCCCTAAAACCTATGGTTTTTTCAGTGAATATATATATATATATATATCACATTTTTTATATGTATGTTTAAATATTTTTTAAATTAAATTAATTTTATTATATTTGTTAAAATGTATATTAAATCAAAATATATTTTTTAAGGTAATTTTTATTATTTAATATATTTAACATTAATTTTTATTTAAATAAAAAAATAGATATTTTGTACATCTATATTTTGCATCGATATTTTTGTTTCGATATTTTTGTACTTACAATTTTAAATATAAGATGACGATATTTTTGACATTGATATTTTTGCATCGATATTTGTGTATTGGGATATTTTGGGCATCAATATTCTATCAGTGAACCGGTGTGAGCATTTCATAAGCTCGGTGAAGAGTCTCCTTGGGACAGGGAAATGTGTGTTAGCCTAAGCCACACTCTGCAAAAGTCAAAAGGATAGCATAGTGGTCTAAACCTCAAAGAGCCCAAAGGAAAGTGGCTTAACCTCAGACGGTGTGAACTCCAGTTATTTCCACCAGAATCTTCCAAGTAACACCCCTCTGTTCACATCATCATGGGCTCCATTGTCCTTTTCACTCTCACGTTATGAGGTGAAACATCAATGATTTTTCTCTGGTCAGACATGGGAATGGTATTGTCCTTGGTCACCTGTGAGCCTTTCCAACAGAGATCAATGGAAACTTTCAGTAAACACTGTGGCTCTCCATGTTCCTTGTTAACGCCTTCTTCTCAGCCTCTCTCTATCGATAGGCCAATGTTACATCTGTTCATGTGAAAGTACCTGCAAGGAAAAGAAATGCAAGCAGAAAATGAAAAACAGCATTTCATGCAGAAAGCAATAAGGGCCAAGTAATGACAAGTTTAACATATTAAATAAATGGTGCACGTTTAAAATGCATGTGCACATTCAACCACAAATGAATAAAACTTTCAGCACATTAGATTCATATTACACGCTCCATACAGATGAAATAACTTTGAGTACACGTATATAGATATGAGTAAGTACTATATTATAAATGCAAATATGAAACATTAGTGCACATATTACATAAGTCTTTTCATTTCTAGAGTAAATACATTTTAATAGTGTGAGGATGGTTTTCATCATATTTCAAAGAAATATATATCATTTAATGTGGGTAAGGCACAAAGTGTATGTATGAGTCTCTAATACAACAGTGAATGCACTTAAATAGTGATGTTAACTTTACATTAATAACGTTAGGATACACAAGATGTAGTGCTAATTGCACATATTTATATATTGTGCATTTATGAGGTATAAGATGGAGTCAAAGTTACGCTGCTCCAATTCCGCCTCTGATGGTGACTCAAGCCATCACATCAAGATAAGCATCTCTTATCGGATGAACAAATCACAATCTAGTTGTTTTCATCAAGTTTCTTCTGGATTCCTCCAAAAACGTCATGTCAACATAGTATTTACTTGGTCTATTTTCTAGTTCTAAATCTGCTCTCTTTCTCTTCAATACCCTTTTCACTTGTGCACATTTGTAAACCTTATAAATCAAAAACAGAGTTAATCCACAAGAAGCAATTATCACTAAGGGTCTCAAAATGCTTTCAACAATTCCATTCCCTAAGTTTCCAAACCATCTGCCTACAGCAGAAAATCCATTCCCTATTGCTTCCCAAGCACCTATTGCTTCCCTCACTTTCATATTTCTCTTGACGTCAGTAATGTTCTTAACATATCTCTTCAAATCTCTACTCTTGGAAGGAATGTAAGTACAGCATTGTGAACTTTTAACAAATGACAGACTCTGCCCTCCTTTGCGAGGAGAACGTCTAATGCAAGTGTATTCTACAAAACCATGGAAGTGATAGCAATCATCTCAGTATCTATAAATAAAAATCCTCCAGCTGTACTAGTAGACAACTTATCAACTACAGTGGAAAGCTTTCTAATCTTATACACATTCAGTATCACTCCTACAGATGATAGTATGGCACCAAAGATGTTTCCCACAATTTCACTAGCACTGGCACCTCTAAGTCCTCACATGTTCTTCCCCTGTTGGATCATCAAGAAGTTCCACATGATAGATTTTCAGAAAAACGAACCCTCATGTATTATGTTCCATACCATCTCCTGGGTAACCTACAATAAGCATTCTTCCCACAAAAACAGTAGACTTCTGGAATAACAAGATCTGCTCCATCTAATTATAGTTCCCAATTTCCAAGGGTTTCAAAAGTGTGATCACATTCACTCCTACCTACAAAATAAGTAACTAAATTACAATTTCTAGTATATACACACAGTTTCCCATGATGTTGCCAATCTAATGCTAATGTAGCTAATTTTCCAGCTACCTTATGTTCAAGCTCTTCTTTAGCCCATGTTGGAGCATTAGTGTGATTTGCTGCTCTAGCCATAATAATTATTCTCCTGTCTTCTACTGAATCTATACATTTCTTCTCAACATCTGTCAATATACAAGTTAAATTGTGCATATGGGCATAAGCAGTATCTAATGTTATGCCGGTTTTAAAGAAATTTCCAACTATATCCAGTGTTTAAGCATCAGGTTTACGATTCAAATATATTAGCAAAGGAATTTCTGAAAAACTAAGTCATAATTTGAATAATAATGTTGGAGATGTCCCTCTTCATAGAAAAGACTCATCAACAAACTACAAGACATACCATACGTCAGAGGAATATGATAGTATGTAATAACCTATGTTGCAGAAGCAGGCAATTGCATGCACACATAACAGTCCCTGGCATCCATAGTGGCAACATATTTGTAAAGCAATTTGGAATACACATTCAATGAATAGTCTCCTCTAGAAGCATCTACATGTCAGCCTTTCTCATCTATGGAAGGTAAATACTGTCAGTAGGAAATGGCAATTGAGGGACACTTGAATACCTAAACTGTTCTATATGAGAAGGTGTGGGTAAGCTCAACATTACATGCAAAGCAATCAATGCTAATGTCACAACAACGAATACTACTGTACATAAGCATCTACGTCTACCAGTATTACTACTAAGCTCCACACTTTTTCTGTGGTCAGACCGTTTAGGTGGAATATAGCAATACAGTCCTCTTGGTCGTTTTCCACCTATACAGACAGCAAAAACAAAGTTCAAGTGTATTTTCAGCAAAATATGTACAAAGGATCTTCGTGAGACTTCCTTTGACCTACTCCATGTTCTTCTAAATGACAACCTTACGCTCCTTCAGCAGACTTGGGCCTCTGTATTCTTCTTAGTAGTTTGCGCAAAATCTATTAAGTTCTTTCTAATAAATGTGCAGCTGAAATTCACTAATGATCACATCCAGGATAAATAGAGTCAGTCTGTTTAGTGGCAGTGTGATTTAAAATTTCAGTTCAGGCACAAAGTTCAGTTCAAGGAGGCTCAATTGAATGTGAATTGTTATAGCAATATGTCCAAAATTCTCTCTCCCAGTCATTAGCAGCCAAATATGTCCATTCAGGTGAGGAGTACCTTGAACAGAGTACTCCTGCTTTCTCTGATCTCCACACTGCTGACCCTTCTTCATCATTGTCACTTAGGCCAGCTCCTTCAGTATCTTCTGGGATAAGGACAGATGTAATGCACTGGCCACTTTCTTTGACCCCAAAATCTCTGATATCTACTGTTCCTTCTAAAAAGGGGAAGGTACCCATGGCCCTACTCCCTTGAGCAGCATTAATGAGAGTGCCTCCCCCACTCTCCAGATTTCCCATCTTTGGCCTTTGACAAATTTACTGTCCTTTTTGGGCGAATAAAATCCCACCGCTCCTAACATTCTGGGTCAGGGGGCAGAAATAGTTTTTCCAACCCTGCTTCAATTGGTGAATCTTTCCTTGGATCTGGGTATGCTCCCGGAACGCTGGAAACACGCCATGGTGAAGGCAATTTTAAAGAAGCCTAACCTTGATCCTTTATGTCTTGGGAATTTCCGCCCAATACCCTTGCTTCCTTGCATCAGTAAAGTGGTCAAGAAACATGTAAACAGACACCTCTCAGACTTCCTGGAGACCAACTCGCTATTACACCACTTGCAAACTGGTTTTTGGCCAAAGCACAGCACCAAGACTGCTCTCTTGGCTGTAGTAGAGGAAGCCAAGAGGAGATTAGATCAAGGGTCTAAGGTTGCAGTTGTCTTTTGGACTTGAGTGCAGCCTTTGATACCGTTGACCATCCTACACTACTGGAACAGATCAGCAGGTCCAGTGTCTCTGGTAAGGCACTGGATTGGTTGAGCTCATTTTTAAAGGAGCCCTCTTTCCAGCTTTTCGATAAAGGCTGCTACTCCAAGGTCCACTCAGTCACCTGCGGAGTGCCGCAGGGGTCTTCGCTCAGCCCCATGTTATTCAATGTGTACCCACAATCCTTGGCTGATATCAATACGCCCTTTGGAATATTGATAGTGTCTTACGCGGATGATAACTAGCTGGTTTTTTCACTGGCCCCGGACGGTGACTCTGTAGGATCCACACTATGCCCTTGTCTGGGACAGGTGGCCACCTGGATGAATTCTTCCTGCCTTAAGCTCAATGGATCAAAGACAGAATTCAAGATCCTTGGGAGGAATTCCTCCCCTCAATGGGCTCTGGGCTGGCCAGGTTACCTCGGTCCCATAAAAAGCCTGGGGGTCTGGTTGATATAGCCTTGATGATGGATACTCAGGCCATTAAACTAGCTGCCAGTTGTCTTGATATTCTACGCATGCTGCGTAAAATACTGCACATGCTTCCTCAGTCGATGAGGAGGCTGGTAACTCAGGCCCAGATCCTCTCTCGCATCGACTATGGCAACTAACTCTACTTGGGCACTCCCATGGCAGTCACCCAGAAATTAAAAGTGGTGCAAAACATGGCGGCATGCATTCTTCTGGGTATTCTCAGACATGAGTCAGCAAGAAATGGTCTGAAATCTCTGCACTCGTTACTGGTTATCCAGTAGATTGAATTTAAGTCTGTGTGTACTGCCCATAGAGCTCCATATGTGCGTGGCCTCCCCCATCCTTCATCCCTTGGTTACCCCTTATACTACTAACATGCCACTCAGATCTTTTGATCTACATTTGGCCACTGTTCCTTCAGTTACAAGAGCCAGGAGGGAAGGACGTTCTTTTAGTTTCAACATAGTAAATCTTTGGAACTCTCCTCCCTTGGCCTTACAATCTATGGACAATGAGCTAGGCTTTCAGAAGGCCATTAAGACCTCTTTCTTTAAGAACTAGTGCATGAATGCTTTCTCTGCTTCGGCTGACAGTCCATTTCCTCAACCAGTGCTGGGATGCCTGCGGGTCACCATGTGCTTTATAAATTCTGCATCATCATCATCAGCATGGTGTGGTACTCCTACATCAGACAAACTGTGTCTCCCTCTCTCTTGTCTTCTTGGCCACTGGTCTCCAGGCACTACTCACATTACTGCTGCACTAGCCCCTTCACCAGAGTCTGAATCTGGCACCGTCAACACCACAGGATGAGACCCTTCGGTACCGCCTTCAACGGTTGACTCTCTCAGAACCCCTCAGGCTGAATGAGTGTTGTCTCAGCTCCTTGCTGGTCCCCAATAGCTTGACTAACCTGCTCCCTGTGCTCACTGTAATTGCTGGCACTTCAGGGGCAGGCGCTATTATATCTTCAAGGGGGCAAGGGACTCTGCAAGTATGGGTGGCATGCACCCAGTTGGAGAGACCTCTGCACTTCACAGCTCTCTTAGTGACCAAGATAACCTGGTAAGGACCTCACCACCAAGGTTCCAAGCACGACTTGCGTATGTGCTTCTTCACCATAACCATTCACCGGGACTGATGTCATGACACTGCTCCTGTTGAGACAGGCTGTAGTCTCTAACCTGATGAGATACAGAATGCACCACATCAGCCAGTCCTTTGCAGTAATCAAGACTCATGTCATCTGTAATGTTCACAAGAGCATTCACAGGCACAGCTGGCAGACTCATGGCTCCACCCATGATTATTTCATGAGGAGCCAATCCTGTCCTCCCGTGGGGCGTACTATGTTGGCTCAAGCATCAGGCCACTTCAAGGATGTGGAAGCACACACTTTAGCCTACTTGGATTTCAAAGTCCCATTGGCCTGCTCCACAATACAGGAAGCCTCCAGTCCATAACTTCAATGTAGCCTCTATTAAACTTGTAATGCAGCACACAACATCTTCAGGACCTCATTATTAAAATAAGTTCCTCGGTCTGACTCTAGAGAAGCTGAGAACCCGAAATGTGGTATTAACTACCTCAACAACAACTTAGAAACTGTGAGACTATCACTTCTCCTAGTCGGGTAAGCTTCGACCCAACGTGAGAAGATGCACACAATCACCAGGACATATCTCAGCCCATTACACACAGGCATCTCAATAAAGTCTAGTTGCATCCTGTTGAAGGGACCATCTGATTTCCCTATGTGACTCAGTGCTACGGCTGTTCTCCTGCCTACATGCTGCTGCTGACACACTTCACATCTGTAACGCAACCCTTCAGCCATTAGTCTGAGCCTGGGGTTAAACCAGTTTTGCCTGAAGAAGCTACCTACATATGCAGGTCCATGATAATGTCTCACCATTGGAGGAAACAAACTATCTGGCAATACAGGTCTTCCGTCTCCTGAAACTCAAATGTCGTCCTCATCTCTTTTGACACAGCCAGCTCTAACCCAACCTTGCTGTTCTTCTTTGGACAATTCCTGCTGTAGCCTGTTAACTTCTTCCCAGAATTAAACTGCAGTTAACAACAGATTGTATTTTGTCTCATCTGGTCTTTCATTTTGGAATTCCCATTGAAGGTTCAAGTATTTAGAGCACAATATCTGGCTGTTTCATCCACATACCTGTTGCCCACAGTTATGTAAATGGTTCTGTTGCGATGTGCTGAGCACTTTACAACCACAATTCGGGTAGGTAGCTGGATGCCTTCAAAAAAATGATGTACACTTCCCCATTGTGTATTTGTGACCCAGAAGAGGTCATAAATCCACGGTGTGACCACAACTGTCCAAAATCATGAACAACGCCAAAATCATAATGACTTTCAGTGAAAATTGTCACTCTCAGCCGGTCTGAAGCACATCATGCTCTAGTAAGAGCAATCAATTTGGCTACTTGTGCAGAAAATACTCCTTAAACTCAGGAGGATTTGATCACATCTGAGACAATGCAGACTGCGTAAGCAGCTCTCAGGCTGCCTTCATGGTCTTGTAAGCAGGAACCATCAACAAATATTCCATAATCATATTGCTATAGTGGCACATCTTGTATGTCAGGTCTTGGTGCACAGTTCAGTAACATTGAGACAGTCATGCTCAGCCTCCCCTTTCACATCATTCCCAGATACAGGTAAAAAAGTAGCATGATTGAGAGTAGTGCATTGCTTTAATGTGATATTCTCTGCGGCAAGTGTGACTTGCTCATACTTGGTCAAGCAGCTATTTGTGAGGTACTGTGTCCTGGTTAACAGTACTTCTATAGAATGGGGAACAACAGTTGGAGGATGACCCATAACAGTGCTCTCACACTGTTTGATGCTGACCCCTGAGAAAGCCACGATTTTAAGACAACCGAGGCAAAGCAGCAGCTACTGGGACACGTGTAGCTGAAAAATATGCATCAGGTCTGCAAGCATTTCCATGCATCTGGGTTAGCACTGAGAGAGCACAGCCCTCCCTCTCACTGCAAAACAAGGCAAAACATTTATTATAAACAGAAATTCCCAGTGTTAGGCAAGACAGAGACTTTCTCTCAGCTCTGAGAAGGCATGCATGCAAATGTCATCCCATGGTACCGGATCTGACACATCTCTATGTGACAGCCTCTGTTAAGGCTTGGCCACTAGGGAAAAATTGGGGATCCACTGTTGACAGTAACCTACAATTCCCAAGAACATCCTGACTTATTTCTGGGTAGTTGGCGAATTCATTTCCAGAATCTCTGAGATTCTCTCTTGTGACATCTTCCTTGCTCCTTTGTCAATGTGATGTCCTAGGTACAGGACCTCTTTCTTAAAGTACTGTAACTTGGTCGGGGACACTTTATGTCCATTCTCTGCTAAGTGGTTTAACAGAGCAATTGTATCTCGTCTGCAAGTCTCCTGTGTATTTGACGCCACCAAGAAATTGTCAATGTACTGGACCGGGACTGAGCTATAGGGCATTACCAGGGACTCTAGATTCTTTTCAAGGATCTGGTTAAAGATGTACAGACTCTCCTTATACCCTTGTGGGACTCGGCACCATGCCAAAACATGACTGCTGAACCAAAACGCAAAAAGGAACTGACTATCCTCATGCAACAGTATGGAAAAGAAGGCTTGGCACAAATCAATGCCAGTGAATCACTCGGCCTCACATGGCATCTGAAATAAAATCACAGCTGAATTCAATACCACAGGACAGCAAGGGACAATTATGGTGTTGACTTTTCTCAAATCCTGCATTATGGATGAGCTACATGCACTCCCCATAATCTCCTTTACAATGCCTTGTTGAATCATTGAGTCAATCACAGGATTAAGACCAGCAATGGTGTCAGGGGTCAGATTATAATGTGGGATTCTCGGATACACAGCATTCGGTTTCACTGTTATGTGGACAGGTTCAACACCTTTTAGGAGACCTATTTCTTTCCCTGAAAAGTTCTAGACTTCAGGTAGCACAGTGTCTCTCAACTCTGGCAGCAGATCATCCTTTGTCAACACGGGGTACAATTGAACATCTGAACGCTGATTTGCAAGCTTGAAGACAATGTCTTCATCATGAGTCTGAAACTCAGTGCCATATGGGGTACAGTAAATAGACAATATAGCTTGCACAAAAGATAACATCCAAACAGACTTACAGCACTCGAATCACATACCACAAATCAGTGATTCTCCTCAAAGGACCCTATTTGAGCAAGAATGCTCCAGCGACATGTCTAGTCAAATGTTTATTTACAACTCCTACAACATGAATTCTTTTTCCCTAGAGGGGTAGGTTGGGAACCTCTGCTGTTCTCACAGTAGAGTGGGTAGCACCAGTATCGATCAAGAAAGATACAGGATGGCCATTCACCTCACCATCAACAAATAGACCACTCTGTTCTACCTCTAAGGCTGTGCCAAGCATGCAATCCTCCTCCCCTCTCAGGCACCTTCATTGCTACTGGTCTCAACTGTAATCCTCATCTGCTTGTACCATGTGGCACTCTTGAGATGTACCCTGATTCACAAAAGGATTGGTGTTTACACTGGGAACCTGATGTGGAACACATTTAGGAGCATTTTCATTCAAATGTGGCAAAGGGGCTTGTGGGGTTTGCATCACCTGAGCTTTGAGCAAACTTTGTACTTTCTGCCTCTGCACACGCTGTGCCTGAACTATATCATTACCATGAGATTGCACAAATCCACCGTTCTGAACCTGATTCCCATTTGCCATGATACCGGCATAGAAACGAGATTCCCGCTTCCAATGTCCCAACTTGCCTCAGACATGGCAAGGTTTCGACTTTTTCAAAGTCACCACGTCAATCCCTGTACTCGGATCAATTGAAACATCCCGATCTCTACCTTGCAGTTGAAATCCATTTCCACCTTGCATTACAGGAACTCCCTGTTGATTCACACCCTGCATGGGACCAGCATTCCCAACCTGACCTCTTTGTGCAGCTTTCATCTGTACCACCATTAACTTCTCCTTCAGTTTCTTGTGCTTCAGCTCCAATTCGTCACTGCAATATTTTGCATAACTCAAGATCTCATCAATATACTTATTCTGCCAACAAATCAGATGCTGTTGAATCATCATTCTAATCTCAGATCTAATCCCTGCCCAAACCTGAACACAAAATGTCCCATGTTTTTGGCTTTAATAGTCTCTGTACCACTGTATTGTTTCTTTGGGCTTTTCGGGTTGTCCTGTCAATCTTGAGCTAATCCATATCCTTGGGGGATACCTTCAATTTTAAAAATGCAATCACTTGATGATACTTTTTCATCACCGCCAGTGACGGACCATTTGATATGGAATGCCTCATGGACTCTTTCTCGGGCCACTCCACAGCTGTTTTGCATTCCACCTACAAATCACCTGGAACCACAATTTCAAACAATGTATTCAAATCTATCCACAAAACCTTTGAAATCTTCACAAACTGGTCAACCTGTCGGTACCATTCCACTGGGTTTTCTCTCAATTTCGGAAAATCATTTGTGAATGACGCAAGATGATTTCTGCTCCAAGGTATTTGGACATAACCTCCACCAGTCACTTCTCTCATTGGAAGCATATGTATATCCTCATCCTCTGTTCCAAACAGAGGTAGTTCTCATCTGACTTTCTCCAGTTACTTTTTCTTTGCCCACCTTCCCATCTGTCCAGCTCACTCCACTTTTGGACTTAGCCAATTAATTCCCTGAGTTGGAATTTCATTCCTGACTGTCCCATATTAGTGAGGTCATGGACATTAAAGCTTAAACAATAACTCCTCTGCAAGGTTTTGGATATCTATAAATCAATTTCATATCTATGAGCCAGTTCAAACAACCTTTCATGAGCTTTTCCAGCATGTCCAGTAATATATTTACACATGAACAGAAGCTCATCATCTTGGTAAGCATTTAATTGGGACATGTCAAGACGCCCAAGAATCATTTCATCTAATTCTAGTTTCAGTTTGGCCACATCTATTGTCTTTTCATTCTCTGTGACTTGAATATGTGACTTGAATATTCCTTCCACCTGGTCCAGGATTCCCACTACCAACTGGTGTGTCTATATCTTTGAACCAATCATCGAGTTCCCGGGCAGTAAGACCAGGTTGCTCTACCGGGGTAGAATTATCTTTCCGCTAAAAGAACCACGATTTGCATCAGGTGGTGAGTTCAAAAGGGATATTTCCAAACGTAACAAACCCATAGGCATTTCTGTCCTGAGGGGTACTATTATTAACACTTGGGAGCACATTTGTTTTGGACATGAAAAAGGGTGGCGATCTTTGGGAAAACCTCCCAGTTGGGTCAAACCCTCTCCAATCTAATGTAGGGTCTGGACTGGCAGCACATGGGGTATTCCTTGCATCGGAACCAAAGGAATCGGAGGAATTGATCTCGTTGTCGAGACTTTAATACAAAAAATGAGAAATATGGATGTGGCCTAAGCTTCCAACTTTAGATCGGGGAAACCTGGGTCGAATCCCTACATTGTCTCAACATGCTTTCATTCTGGGCCAATCAATTACTCTCCTGTTCTTATAATAAAATTAAGCTGCCCTTGTGTAATGCAATCTAGTGCTCATGTAAAATGCTCCAATGTCCTTGGGCTGTGTTTGTGCTATATACATTTGCAATAGATATATAGTTCAAAATGCACCCCTAGAGGAACACAAAAGTGGATATGAGGCCTTACCTCATACTCTGCTGCAGAAGCGAGTTCTCAAATGTGCTAAAATCACTGTTATCAACACCACGGGGCATATTCTCAAGAACGTGTGATAACCACCGCAAGTGTAGCTTAACGCAACTTTGCATATCGCAGTCTATCGCGGGAAAACAACGCCGTGTTAACGTAGTATTCCCAACCTGGCGGCACCATGCAATAGTCCCACGAAAACGCGTCAAATGACCGCGTTAAAATTAACGTGACGCCGCAAAAATGCGAAACACGAACGCGAATAAAGTTGCGATGAGGACAAACCCGATACAAAAATCAGCGATAACCAGCGACAGGCCTGCAATCCCCATGCGTCATGCGGGAAAATGCACTATAAAAGCTGAACAAGAAAAACCCAACATAAACAAAATAAACTGCGTAGCAACATGGATGCACCCGGAACGAGTGCCCAGGTCAACGCGAACCCCACAAGCCCCACCGACCACCAGCAAGGAACCTCGGGGTCTGGGAAGGCCAAGGAGAAGAGGAAGAGGAAGACGGGGTACAGTCCGCATGACAACCTGATCGTCGTCACGGAGGTGACAGAGCACTAACAACAACTGTCCGTCACCTCCACCGTGTCATTGGCAACACAGATGGAAAAATGGCATTCCATCGTGAATGCAGCCGGAGTGTCGAGGAAGCCAAGATGCGCTGTAACGATGTGAAAAGCCAAACCAAGCAGAAACCCGCTGCCAACAGGAAGGCAGCAATGGCGAATAGAGGTGGGAGTCCTGCGCCACAGGAGGAGCTGGAGCAAATGGCGCCCACAGTCATCAGTGTGGAGACGGTGCAAGGAGTCGGGAGTCCGGACACTGCTCGACATGACCTGACACAACATCAACAGGGTGAGTAACGAACAGGGACTGTGGGGACGGGGGGGACGGGCACAATGGCACACATGCACAACGACGTGTAGCACACCGCACACCCACAATGACCCTGGGTCATGTCCCTGATCCCCGTGGCACACTGCAGCACACATACAAACATCAAGTAGGCCCCCATCCACCATGTGCCCAAAGGGGTCCCACCCCACACATCACCAATTCCACAACACACACATGCACCCGTGCGAAACACAGCAAAGATGCGTATGTGAGAGCCACACTGACAATGCAAGTGACACCACATGACAAGCAGCATGGCTGGAGAACAATCACCATGACATTGTGCACGCCACGAGACTGAGGTGGCTGAGTGTGGACCACATCCGGAAAGGAGCAGGTCACATTCTGACACATCCACGTACACAAACAACCACTGACGTCAACAATACATCTGCAGACAAACAATGCACAAAAGTACAAAAACCGACCAAGAGCACAAATGACCCAAGTCGCCAACATCACAGCACCTTAAAAGCACAAAAGGCAAAGGCACACCGCCTCCAAGGGATAAGGGGCAGCAAAATCACACCTGCAGGTGTGACTCTCACACAATGCAGCACACACACATAGCAATGACAGCACATCCACATGGACGACAATGTGGTACACAGTGCAACACTTACACTGCAGAACAGAGGACACAACTGGGTCCGCCTGTGCGTAGAAAATGGGCAATCACATCTGACATAGCAGGAAATTGAGTTGCAAATGTACGTGTACAACCTCACCTACGTCATGTAGTCCAAATCTCCACTGTCCCGCATCAAATAGTACGCCCCCCCAAACAGTCACAATGTACATTGTCATGCAGTCTGTATGTAAACTTGAACAATGCGTCAACATACATGCCAACACAATGTCAACAAGCATCTCCCCTTCACATTGCAGAGGGACAAACAACACCTCCAGCAGAGCAGACCAGACAACTCTACAGTGATGCTGAAGAGGACCTCCACACTTTCAACACCGACGCCCTACAACAGTCCATGGACATCTTAGGCAATCGACCTCCAGGAGCAGGGCAGCACCGCTGCATCGAGGATGCCCCACCCCCTGCACAGACAACACAGCTGGATGCACCCACCACCCTGGTTGGCTTCCAGCAGCCCATCCAAGCACACATCGCATTCCAAGGCCAGGTGTCAGACTGCCAGAAGGGGGTGGCCGAACATGTGTGGGTGGGGTACTACCTCATGGAAGCCGAACTAGATCACATATGTGGGTGTCTAAGTCCCATCAGGGACCACCTACACTCCCCAACGGAGACCCACATGCCTGTGCACATTTCCAGTACTGAACCACACCCAGAGCCACGGGATAATCATCCACACCCCCACGCTGGACTGGCGTACGCCGGCCCAGTTCACTCATCTTACGTATTGAGTGGGGGACGACAAAGCTACATGTGCAATGTCTCACCCACTGCCTGCGGTGACATGGCTGCGTCCTCTGTACATGGCACAATGTAATGTTGTAGGGCCCGGGGCCCTAATGCATACATCATGAGCACACGGACACACTCAGATAGTTCGTTGAACTGGCTACGGGCACGTGCGCTCGACACCTTTATTGGCATGGTCACATGTACAGTGACGCATGTGCTGGATGTGTGTGGGGTGAGTGTAAGCCAGCCCTCATGGAGTCGTTGGTGCTGGCAACAACTCGAACAGTGATCACAATTAAAGCGGAAACAGAAAACACCAGCATAACAGAAACAACTGTGAAGCATCATGGTGGTAGCCGGAGAAAGTACAGTGTTCACCCAACATGCAAACAGAATGGTCCATGATTTGTGGTGCACTGAGTTAGTGGCACCTGAGGAGCTGAGCAGGGTATCAAGCTGATGATGGCACCCACGACAGGTGTGAGCAACTCTGATAGTTTGGCAGTAAGACACTTCTGACTCTGGCACCTGTTGTTTGGAGTTGGTCCTGGCGGTGGTGGCGTGTGCATCCTGCGGTGATGCGACGTCCGGGAAGGTCAGGACTTGATTTGATGTGTGAGCCCAGGTGGACCGCAGTTGAGGCCGGAGGCAGCGGACAGCGCAGGGCCACAGACACATGGCCTTGATGACCCCCAGTCCATCGACCCAGAGGCCATCCAATATGCTATCAGACAGGGGCCATGACTTGAGCTGCACAGAGTTAGTGGCCCCGGATGCACTGTGGCCGGCACAGGCACACCGCCACGGGATGGTGACTTGCGGTGCAGTGAGATAGGGCCACGCGTGGTGAGCGGGTTCTCGTCGATGTCGAAGGTGAATGTAGCGGAGGTTTGCAGGGGACAGTGGAAGGTGTCCTCCAGGGCATGATGCAGAGGGCAGAAGCTGGCCGGAAGCGGCAAATGGAGGAGTGGAATGCTACAGCCTCGTTTTTGCCGCAAAGTCAGTATCAACAACATGATGATGAAGACAACCCCCAGTCCATAGACTAAGTCGCCACCAAAGTTCAACCAGAAAGTGTCCGTGGATGTCGGGGAACAGACTTAGTGGCACCAGAGCTGAAAGGGGATGCAGTCTGCGATGAGGCCAGTACAATGATATCAAGTCTGCCATAAATGAATCATGACTGAATTCCTAATGTGTGACCTACTCAACTGCAGTGTAAGCCGAAGGCGTAGTCATCAAGGGCTCACAGACACGTGTGGTTGGGATGCCGTGCACATACTTTGTGTCACCACATGAAAGGGAGTATAGTGATTTAAACTCTGCATTGATATGTGTACTCGGCCATTGTGTAATCAAGACTCAGTTCCAAATCTGTGACTTACTCGACCGCAGTGTAGGCCGAAGGCAGTAGTCAGCAAGGGACCACAGGCAGTAGTAGTTCGAATGCTATGCACAGAGTTGGTGGCACCACATCGAAGGGAGTACAGTGATATAAATTCAGCCATGAAGTGTGTACTCTGCCATTGCATTATCAAGACTCAGTTCCAAATGTGTGACCTACTTGACAGTAGTGTAGGCTGGAGGCAGCGGTGGAGTACGTCAACAAGAAAGGAGTAAAGCGGGCCTGTGTCACGGAGACCGTGATGGTCTGAGGAGGCTGCCAAGGTCGCGGGCTTCGGGCTTGGAGCTTGCGCAGGCATGTGGTGGGCCCTCTTTGACACACGCCGGTGTCGGCAGGTGAGCAGTGAGGCCTGGCTGCGCAGGGGCGGGCATGACGGGTTCGGGGACCAGCGGCCCGGGGTGCAGCTGGCGCACAGGATCGCAGGCCACACCGCTCACGGCGACGGCATCGGCCTCGTGGCGGGGTGGGAGGCGCCGTCCTGGCAGACACGTTGGGCATTCCGGAAGAGAACCACGCCCAGAGCTACGTGCTTTTTATTCACACCCCTACGCTGGCCTGGCGTACGCTGGGCCTGCCCACTCTGCACACGCTTACAGGGGGGGACGTCACAAGCTACATTTCCGCGAACTTCCCCACTGGCTGGGGTGACATGGTTGCGTCCACTGTCCACTACACTCCAAACACCAGCAGTGCATGTAGACATGGATATGTCTGTGGTCTGCATACTGCTGTCTGTCCAGCACATCTCCACCACACTTGGCATTGTGTACATTCTCATTCATGGGTCACTTGCCTCCTTCGCATATGCCTGGTTCCCACCTCTCCCCACATTCCGCTATTGTGTGGCTGAGGTGCCATGCCATTGATGGCTCATGTACATGGCTAACCAAGGTTGCCACAGTAAGTTGTGCTGTCGTGTCTGGTGGGTGGGCATGTTGTTTGACATGTTGTATGTGATTTTCTGACGTGAGCAGTGCCAGAGTTGTGAGTTGCATGATTGTGGAGTTGAGGTGTGTGGGGTGTTCATTTGGTACTTGCCAACGAGCAGTGCATTCCCATAGGTGCCATCATGGAAGCGCTGGTTGATGTTGGACTGTCGGAAGATGAAGGGATCATGCACACTGCCTGGGTAGTTGGCTACGACATTGGTGAAGAGTCCCCTGTGGTCCACTATTGCCTGCATGTTGATGGAATGCGTGTGATTTCGTTGCGGTAATTGTGTGCAGTGTCGGCAGGGGGCACAAGTAGGGCATGTGTGCAGTCGATTGCCCCAACACGTGCGGGAATCCAACTATGGCGTATAGTCCTTGCTTGGTCTCCAGCTGTTCCTGCGCATTGTGGGGGAGTATAGGTACTGGGGTACCTAGCTGATGATGGCATCCAGGACAGGTGTGAGGAACTTGAATGGGGCTGGCTGTGAGACTCCTCCGACTCTGGCGGTTGTTGGTTGGGAGGTACCAGAGGCCAAGAGGTGCAGCACAGCCAGCAGCTTTGTCTGCGGAGGGATGTTGGTTGTCCGCTGTGTTGGTACCGTCAGCCTGTGAGCAATGATGTTCAGGATGCGGAGGATGGTTGACCTTTTGAGCCTGTAGTGGGCATTGACATTGTCTGGTGTTGTGTCTGTGAGGCTGGTGCATTTCCTGAAGGTCCGCTGTCTTTGTCTGGGCTGCCTCTGTGGTGGTCCGGGGGGGGGCGGTCCTGGGGGTGGTGGCGGTGGGTGTTATTGCCCTCTCTGGGCTCCGGGATGCATGGTGGGTGGCTCCATGGCATCTGTTGTTCTTCATGTGTGGCTCTGGGCTGGGCTCCCTTTGATGGTGCAGGTTGTCGTCCGACTTTACACCAGGTCAGAGCAGGTGTTAATTTCCTGCTGCTAACGCACCTTATCGCCTGTTTTGTGGTCTTATCGCCGATGTAGCTGGTCGTCGAGAATGTTGAGGTGTGGTGTTGTCGCAGATTTTTGCTCGGGAACGCCTTCTCTGCATCTCATTAGCGATAGTTGCCGGGGTCATCTGTGGCAATGTTTTTTGCGGATGCTTTCGCAAGTAAACTGGTGGTATTGGCTGTTAGCACCAGCTTGTGAATGGGGCGATAAATTTATCGCGACTTTGGCTGCGATAAAGTGCCGATAACTCGGCGATAGCTCCTTGAGAATATGCCCCCAAGACTTTCCAGAAACCCTGTGATTTTAGTGAATGGATGCCTAAGGCCAGCACCCTACTCTGAAAAGTGTTCCAGCTCCAGACTCAAGTGCAAATCACCATTTGCCATTTTTATGGGCAGATCAACAGCTTGGTCACAGTTCAATATCAGAGGACATGGTCAGGTTCATGATGTTTGCAAGCAATTGCTGTGATCACATTAATAAATCACAACCGCCTCATGTTGATGAAAGCTAGGTGAGTTGCAAAAGTTTGGCGTTCTAAAAGATGGGTTGTGGTTCTACAACATTTTGGGAAGCACTGACCGAAAGCATTGAAAGTCCTTTCATTAGTAATCAGGGGATACCTTTCACCAGTTGAACATTTTCGAACAGTGTACTACTTCACTGTGGAAAAACCATAACTACAAGTCCACAACTCCTATATGACCACGTGTACTCCAGACTTCAAACCCTTTTTTACCAAATCACAACGGAAAATACTCAATTAGCAAATCTTTTTCATGTTTTTATATTTTTACCCTTTCCAGTTGACTTGCATTTAGCTGTGTAAGCATTTACCATCTTGGTTGTTTACGGTTGTCCACACTGAAATTCATTGGTCTGGTTATACGATTTCTCCACTTTCTTTTTATCATTGTTCTTTAGTGTTGTTTTTTATAATTAGTTAATACACATTTCCTTTGTTAAACTTGTCGTTCCCCTTGACTTCTTTAATCTTTGAACTGTATTGTGTATGAGAGTTGTTGTTGCTTGTATCCCTTAGCATCCCGACCGCCAGTAGGTTTTGAGATCAGGCGAAGCTACCAAAGGGTGAAACAAGGAATCTTTAAAAGGCGTTTTTGATTTCTTTTAAAGAACTCCGCTGCTCAGGTTGATGTGTGAGCTTACCTGTAACACACATACATGTATTTTGCCTGTCTTCTTTAGGCCACATTCGTACAAACATTTGTCCCATACGCACAAACTTTCGGTCCATCCTTTCCACACCCTTGAACCTAAGGTTATCCTTACGATGAGTGTGTTAAACTGGTGCAATAAAACCTCACTTCGATATTCATCAGGACACAGTAGTAACGTGGTGCAGTATTACTCCACCATTACATGACTTGATCCTCACATTGAGAAACAACTGCAGAAATCATTGTAAGCACTCTTTTATGTAGTGAGCCACCCAGGGCTCCGCCAGGTAGACCCTCACCCGGATATGCACCATTGTAATCCTCTGACCAGGTATGGCCAGAGGCTATAAAATAAAGGGGCGTAGACCGCACATGGTATTTATGCCCGCACGCCACTCCAGGGTGCATGTGTGTTCTGTGGGCTCAGGAGGTGCAGTGAGGCCTATCCAACAGAGTCCTGATCATACAGGTGCTGCCTGCAGCGTTTTCCACAGATTATTTCCTTATCATGAGCACTTTTCCCTCACATTTATTCTTCCTGTGTTTACTGCATAAATGCATCCAAGGAACATTCCAGCGGTGTGGATTTTCTCGCAAAGTTCATGTTACCGATTTGATCATTAACTCCAATTAGTGGCTGAATTTGGATTTACACACAGCTCGTAATTAAACCCAACATGAAATTTTCATTATGCTAGCATAATCTCACAAAATCTCTGGTATTTTCATGAACACTTGTTATATGAAATTCCTTGAAATTTCCCCATTACACCTAGTTAGGTAATTAAAGATTGTTTGTGCAAAAATAATTTCACAGGAGCAACACAAACGACCAGAATGCGAGCGGTTGTTGTTCACTGAAATGCAACACATTTGGCACTAAAATATAGCACTGAATGCCAGATTCCCATTTTGCATAATTTTTCTGAAATTTCTCGAGATTACATAAAAGGAAATTGCACACATTTTGCACACCGCTACTTGTAATGAGGGCCTAAGAGTGCAAAAAATTGCAATTATGCTTCATGTTCTGATGGCACCTCCTGAAGGTGTAATTAGGCCCTAAGGGCCAGATGCACGACCCTTTCATTTAGCGCCTCGCAATTTTCGACACATTGCGAGGCGCAAATTGCGAGGCGCTAAATGAAATGTACAACAGTGTGTTTACACTGTTGTGCAATTCCCAATGGGGTCGCAAATTGCGAGGCTCATTAATATTAATGAGCCTCTCGCAATTTGCAAGTCCATCGGGAATACCAGCCATTCCCAGGGATGGTGGCCTGCTGGGCTCAGCAGACCACCATGTCTGGGACTGCTTTTTAGGTCTCGCAGACCTAGCGTTGCCGCGCGCATGCGCTGCTCACTCTCGAGGCATATTGTAGTAGGGTAGGTTTTAGAAGTGGAGTTGAATCCCCGCCCATCTTTTTCATTGGCTGGCGTCATCGTTTATGGTAAACGCTGGCTTCTGATAGAAAATGAGGCTTCTTTGTTACCGCCCTGTCTCCTTTTGGGACCTCCCATCCGGACTGGATCATTTACTTGCGGCGTTATACTGTCTCCTTCAATTACTGGATAAGCACTTTTTGTTTCATTTGTGCAATGGCGACAGCTTGTATTTATTGTTTTTAGGTGCTCCTTCTTCACCGTCATCTCGGACTCTGCATTTTTTTTTGCTTGCTAAAGGATCAGCGCGGCGCCCGGTTCAGGGACACCATGCTTTGTTTTTTTTTTTTTTTTAACTTTATTGCTGAGCGCGCGCTCTGCATTTAGATGCCACTGGGTTTGGCCCTGAGGCAGGAAGAGTCCGTCTCGTGGCTGGAGTCTGCACCCTCGGATCCAGAATAGAGGTGTGCAGTGTGCTTTGTTTCGTTTTTTTTTATTTTTTATTTTATTGGTGAGCGCGGCACCCGCTTCACGGACACCGCGCTCTGTTTGTTTATTTATTTTTTTAACTTTAAAACTGAGCGCGGCGCCGCTTCAAGGGCACCGCGCTCGGTTGCTTTTTTTTTTTTTAACTTTAACACTGAGCGTGGCGCCCGCTTCAAGGACACCGTGCTCAGCGTTAAAGTTTAAAAAAAAAGAAACTCGAGCGTGGTGTCCTTGAAGCGGCGCTGCGCACAAATGCTTGTTTTTTCTGTCACCCTTCCTTCTCTTTGTCTGTTTCCTCTCACTCTTGTTTCCGGTCCTCTCGACTGTTTTCTCTCCCCGTCTGTCTTGACATGAAATAAGATGCAGGGCGCGTGGAGACGTGGATGGCGGGCACTGGAGTGCTTGTTCTATTTGCAAAGATTAAGGAGTGTACCTTCTGCACTCCGAAAATTCACTGAAATAAAGATGGTATCGGTTTCGCAGGAAGTGCAGCAAAGTAAATCAATGCATGCACTTTTTCAAAATATTCGTAGAAAAGAATGGTATGTTTGAGAAACTAACTTTTAGTGCGAAACGAAAAGTTGAAAAGAAATTGTGAACTGGTGAATTCCCTATAACATGCAAGCGGAGAAATAGACAAACGCCCAAAATGTGATTGATACCATAAATATACTTATACAATAGCATACCAATAGCTAGAGACTCACGTAATGCATTTAATACATACACAAATATAATCACTCACATTCATATTGATATATGAAAAAATATACGTAACTCATTAGAAAACAAAACACGTCTATGCATAGTTTATTATTTGCAGATGCAGCCATTTATTCGCATGCTTTTCTGAAACAACCATCGAATCTCTTTGATTCTTTATTGTCCTAAGAATGAAAAAATAAAGATTATTGAAGTCCTCAAAATGTCTTGGGTGCATGCCAAAGACTCGAAAGGGATTCAGAATTACATGATATGAAGTGCCTCTACAAACAGCCAACTCTCTCTGGACTGCTAGTGCAGCTCGGTCCATGGGCAGATCGTCTTGACTGCATGGATACCTGTACAATATCTCACTGATATTTCCCGATGTTATCACTTGTACTGTTGGCGGGTCCATTTTGTAGCAGTTTGCGCGGCCATTCGGGCTGACTGAGTTTGTTTGCGCACTGGGCAGCCTGCACGAATGACATATATGCATTTGACACTCAGTGCAGTTGTCAATGGAAAACTGTACCAGAACCAGTGCATTTTACGAATTTAAAATGTACGTAAAAAACTATTGCACCTTCAATGTTGCAATCTGGTCTATCTGGCAAGCGTAGATAAGCATATTCGGACATCGGCTTCTTTCTTTAACAAGCATTTGCAATGCAATAGGTCTCTCATTTACGCGAGTTTGAGCTATTGACATTGCAAATAACAAGGCCTTTTATTTTTAAAACATAAATAAAAGGCATTTTCATTTACAATGCCAATAGCTTAAACTCGCATAAATGCGAGACCTATTGCATTGCAAATGCTTGTTAATAAAGCAGCTTTTTTTTTAAAATGCAGCCCGTTTTCCTTAAAGGAAAACGGGATGCATTTTAAAAAAAATAAAATGAAATGTTTTTGTTTCATTTTTAAGGGCAGGCAGTGGTCCCTGGGACCACTGCCTGCCCTTAAAAAATTATTCTGCATGCATTTGCAAAGGGGAAGGGGTCCCCTTCCCATTTGCAAATGCATTACCACCTACTTGAAGTAGGTGGTAATTGCGAGTGTTTTGTGACCGCAACTGCGGTCGCAAAACATTATTACATTATTTTGAGACTCGCAATTTGGAAGGGAACGCCCCTTCCAAATAGCGAGTCGCAAAACATATTTAGCAAGTCGCAAAAAAATTGCGACTCGCTAAATAAGCTATGTACATGGCCCAATATGTTTTTGCATGCGCAAAAGGGTTCGCAAACACGTTTGCGCATGCAAAAACGGGTCGTACATCTGGCCCCAAGAACCTTACTTAGGTATAGCTCCACATTGACCTTTGTTTTTCAGAGAATGTATATATATATTTATATGTGTGTTTTTAATGATAAAACCAAAAGTTAAAGTAACATAGTTAAGTGTGATAAAAAACAAAACCTCAGAAATTCACTGAAAAGAACAAAAGTTAAAGTAATGTTATAATTAGAGTAATATGTCAGTGACAACTTTAAGGTTTTGAACTAAAAAAAAACACAGAAATTCAGCAGTTCTAGTTAGCAGAATTAACTATAACCATGCAATGCTTATACATTGAATGATAAATCCGCTTGATGTGCTAGTTTTGCATTTTTGGATCATAAAATGTGCATTAATTCAATTTACACAAATTGACCAAATCATAAGTAAATCTTTTTGGACATTAGCAAACAAAATATGAAGTTAAAATGTTGAGAGGATAGGATGAACGTGTTGTCCTCCAGTGCTGAAAGTTAAGGTAATTTTTCTCCAGATCGTCCAGGGCGAGCAGAATAAACCTGAATCACTTTTCACTACTACACCAGTACGCGGGCCAGCTCCTTGGAAACTATGATACTACAGCAGTTAGACCCGTGGTCTGTGTCTGGCCTTAATTTGTGCAGCTGGTTATAGGTGGTGCTGACCAGCACTCATTTCTGGGAACCAGGAATCATTTTGTCATCATCAGACTTTGATCCAGAGCAAAAGAGAGGAAGGCATTAAAGGGAGAGAAAAAAAACATAAGGACGCGATAAGAAAATGCAGCAAAAGTGAAGTATAGCGACAGGAAACAGCAGGGTGGTGGAAGAAAGCGGCATGAGGTAGAATCAAGAGATTGGTGTGCTCCAATTTTCGGCCCCAGAAAGTATTTATTTATGGATTTATGGATTTAATAGTTCTAGCTAATGGATTCTACATATTCTAGTTTTTCCTACTGCCTGACTGTGAGCCATCTGTCCCCTGGAGTGTAATTTCTCTGAATGTTGAGGTGAAGATTGATATTTCAACAGGTGTAACCAAGGTTACTTCTTAAAATTATTTTTGCTGATTACAGTCTGTCGCTGTAGCAGACTTATGGCACAGCAAACAAAAGGCAAGTGTAAATATCTGTTTCCCAGCCCAATGGCACTAACGACCGACATCAAAAGGACAAGGCTGAGTAGATGCAACGGGATTCAAACCTGCGACACGCAGATCTCGGTAACAAGCACTTGGGTCACTGAGCTGTTTTACTGTGCCACATTCTGTTACCTATCCCAATTTTAATTCTGTTCCGGTAATGCAATGATGGTGGCCACTGGGCGAGTAATTCAACAGCAAAATTAACTGAAAGCAATACTGAAAGCAATTATATTGTAAATGCTTGTTCATAATTAATAGAAATACATTAAAGTTTATTTGTGTATTTAATTTTACATTTGAGAATAATAATGTGTTATCATTATCTACCGTCACACGATACATATTACGTTCAGAGAAACATTGCCTACAACATTCATATAAATTAAGACATACAAATGAATAAAGGCAAAAATGCAAAATTTATAAGGCACAACGGGCCTTATTTACGAGAAAGTAACGCAGCGCGGTGCCGCAAGCCATTTGGCAGTGCTCAGGGCCGGACTGGGAACATCAACCAGTCCTGGAAGATTGCTGCTCGACCAGAACGGGGAGAAGGAGGGGGGGTGGTCTTCTAGTGAGAAGCACCGCTCACTCTTTTGTTACAGGGGGCCGATATTGCAGCACTGCTACAAAACTGTCCCCCAGTGACAAAACCGGCCCCCACAGCCACAAAACCGGCCCAACAGGGAAACACCAGTGCCCGCTACGGCCAGTCTGGCCCTGGCAGTGCTGCATTACTTTCAGAGCACAGGGATGCATCATATTTACAACAATATGATTAGGCTTTCCTGTTTTCTGTTTCTATTTTTGGTAAATTCTGGTGGGGTTTTTTCAGTGTGTTCAAGTGATTTCAATACTTTGAAAAATCAGTGGTTATCAGTGGTTACACATTTTCGCGCCATTAAAAACAACAGAAACAGTGTTTTTCCGGTGTTTATGTAACTTTTTGCTTTTATTATTGCTTGCTTTCTGCGCTGATAGTGCATGGTATATAGACCGCGTACGTACAGTGTATATGAGGTCCAAATACATTTTTACAAATCAAACTTATCGTAGTACACAATACAATACTTCTTCAGTGAGTCTTTGGTCATGCACGCTTGCTCTTTCCTTCCCATGTAAACTTTTATCTGTGAAAAGGCCCTCTCAACATTGACACTTGAGACAGGCAACGACCAAAATAGCCAGTACACAATTTGCTAACTCTGGCCACTGACATAGCTTTTCATGCCAATACTGGTGCCCCTGAAGATTGTGATTCTCTTTGACAGGTTCTGGGTTCTGGGCGCATATGCCCTCAGAGTTATTGAAGCGGTCAAAAATGAAGCTGCGCTTTTGAAACTCCGGAGAAAATGTCCCTTTACGGAAGGGATCTATAACTTGTGCAGAGTACCACAATGAGGCTTCATTGACTTCAAATGCCATGGTTGGTGAAGGGCTATTTCTCATAAATTGTAAAATAAAAGTTCCTGAATTGCTCCTCAACATTTCTTTGCTTACCAAGTGGCGAGCACTCTAACATGGAACATGTTGCAGTGCCAAAGTCACTAAAAGTGTCTCCCAGCCTACTCTCAAGGAGATGTTTCACATCTACACCAATTATGCTGAACACTTGGTAGGCAAGGGTGTTTTCAGACTCTATTTTTTTTTATTATGTCCACTACAGCAGTCATGCTTTCCTGTAAAAATATAAGAGTGCAGTAGAGTGTACTTTTTTGGGTCCACTGATGCGGAGGCATATAGTCCTTGGCTCAGGGGCCCTCTGTAGCCAATCTATTGTCCGTTCTTAGAGCTTCACAGTCCTCTTGGAATTTAAGGTAACCAAACCCTTAAGATCTCAAGTGCCATATTGCCAGGTTCAATTCTTTGAGCTTTGGGTGTCTGTGCTGATCCAGATGCCAAGTTAGGCCTGGTCAAATCGATTACTTTTCACTTGAATCGAATCCCAAGTTAGTGCAACTAGAATGATGTAAAGATGCTTTCAGCATGCCTTCTAACAAGTGGCAAGGAGCTCTTACAGGGAAGCACTTCAGCTCAGGTATCGATTTTGACAGGTCATCACAACGTTTTCTTATACGTAGCTGAATCACTGCAAATACATACAATATCACTCCAATCTTTGTTGAACTTGGTAAGAACTGTTTGCAGAAGCATTCCAAGTGACACTGCGTTCCATGTTTTCCAAAAGTCTGATGTCATGTTTTCACCACTATCCCAGATGCTTTGTGACTGCACTCTTTTCACATATACCTTTCACTATACCTTGCATTGAATGTTTAAAGCCTGTGGTGTTTGGCAATTCACCTACTATCAATACTGACTCACTAGAAAAGGGGGCTGATGTATCAAGGGTTATTACCCATTCTCTGTGGGTAAATGTGATGGTACATATTGGGAAAGATTCTTATGAAACCTACATTTTTCCTATCAGTGAAAGACTGAAACGTAGCCAAAAAATCAAATATGATTTTGATATTTCCTGATTCTCTACAGTTTATAAAATAAATAAAAAACACCTAAAACAAGCTTCTAACCCCTGTATTTTTAGACCAAAGACCACAAAACTGAAAATAGGAAGAAGAAACAATATTTTAGTGACATACCTACACAAAAAAACTCAAGCAGAATAACGATAACCCAGTCCTTCTTACAGCTACCTTATATAACAAAGTTACATTGTATTGGCCCCTTCAGGAAGAAATAAAAATGACTCTTTCACTCTCCTTTTCCTTTCTTTGAATGGCATTTAGTTTGTGGTTGTGCAGGGGTTTTTTCAGTGTTTATATGTTTACGCTGGTGAGGGCTATTTCCCTTCCGGTGGGGTTTTATCAGTTATTATAATGTAAAGTAATATTTTATTATCATAACTTAATATACCAATTTCGCACCACGCATAGCAAAGACCGTGTGAAGAGTGGGGCTGGGCACAGGGCCTGCACCCAAGCCCCCGTGAGTGGCCGACCCAGCACCGCAGATAGCTATGAGCAGAGTGGGGTTGGGAGCAGGGCCTGGCCTAGGGCCACACCATGCACCCAACTCCCGGCGGGTGCACCACCCACCTATTTTTGGCCAATTCCAATGGTCGTACAACACTACCAGGCCCCTACTATTTTTTTTTTCCCACTTGACTGTGGTACCGCTGTACTTCTATGAATTCTTAAAGGGGGGCCACGTTGGGCGTCGTGGTACCACAGCACCACAAAAGTGAAAAAAGAAGATTTTTAATTTGACCCCTGTCTTACAAGGCTCAGGGGGTCAGTGTGCCTCCACCTATTCCCGTATTCCTTTTCTTTTCCTACAACACGGGAATTGAGTCCTTGAGTCATAAAATGGCAGCAACAACATTTTCTTCAGATCACATGTTTAGAGCTTGTGGTAGTGTGGTACTCCATGGTAGTATAGCGAAGGTACTCTGTCACTATATATACATACATTTTGAAATCCTATTTCTCAGAAACTACTGAATGGATTCACACCAAATCACAAAAAGCATGCTTTCTGTATCTAGCATTCTGCCAAATGTGCTGTAATTCAGTTCAGCCATTCTGGCTGTATCCCTGTCCAATTTTCCTTTAGAAAAGTGCAGGGGGAAATTGTGTTTTGGGACTGCCCCTTTTTCTCAGCCACCGCTTGATGGATCACGTTCAGGAAGGAACTGAGGTGGATGAATCTTTTTTTTGGAAGTTTTTTGAAGATCCATCCATCAGCTCCAAAGTTATTAGGCAACTAAAAAAATCATTTTCCTAATGAAACCTGGTATTTCTCCACCACTGTGTAATATATGTTCCAAGACTGTGCGAGACCAGGATTTTGAAATATGAACGACCTGAGTTTTACAGAAAGTTGCTCCAATCCATTATTTTATTGATGCAATCATGTTAAAAGGAACTCCGGCCAATATATATATCACACAGTGGCAGTCACCACTGTGTAGTTATAGGTATGTCAGAGTTCAGATAGGAAGAGCGTCTCTTAGTTTGCTAATTACTCTGGCGCTGTTTGACAGCTCAGCTCTTTAATGGAAAGTTTTGGGGCGATTCATTAATTGGGCGACAAGAAAAAGTGGGCCCCACAATGCTTTTTCCCCAAGCAATTTTCGTAGGGAAATTTAGACAGCAATACAGAAAAAAATGGCTGAACTGAATTTTCTCAAATTTGTCAGAAAGCTAAATCTTTACTCAGAAAGTGTGCTTTTTCTGATTTAATGTAAATCTTGTCAGCCGTTTTCAAGAAATTACGGTTTAAAAAATAGAGATATCCTGTGCTGTCCAGATATGTTCTGATTGGCATCTTTGAAGGGGACCAGTCAATCATGATTGGTTGATCCTAACCTGAATAATATCTTGAGACAGCCATTACAGGACTCAACGTTATTGTGAATTAAAGAAAATATATGGGGGCAGCATGAGCACACGTTGACAACAAAGGACATGATTTGCTGGCCACAACATAGGCAACCAGCCATGTGAGAAAAAGTCTGACATACTGAGTAAAACATACTTCCAACAGAATCCGCAGCTTGTCAATTGATTCTCAGTGTTCTAATTAACAACTAGAGTGCTAACATTGTAATTTATAACATATGTGTGGTTCACCTGAAACCATGCTTTAGGTTGTATAGTTTTGATTCCATCAAGATGGTTTCAGTTGTGCCACACTTTTGTCATCAATAAAGAATGTTAACACCCTAGTTGTTCATTAGAACACTGTGGGGATGGAGGGGGCAGGGGCACGAACTTCTAATTGTCAAATGCCATCAGAGTATTGTCATTTTATACAGGATAAAATCACCTTCGAGTACACCACAATTCCTAAAATTAGTATGGTACTACCAACAAATGATTTATAGTGTACCTAAAATCTGTTATCACTCTTTATGTCACATCCTGTTTGTGACCTTCAAAAACAGGCTTTTACTAAAATGCATTTAATAGAGACCATGTCCCAGAGTTCTGCAAAAGCTGCCACACACAGCATGCTGCCAATGTTGTGGCCATCTAATAATGGAAGGTCCCATAGGGACCCCTCCACATGCCCTTTGGGATGAGGGTATGCTACCCTGCCCCTTTATATATTTTTTTAATTCATTTTCAGGACACAGAGACCATGTCCCTCAGTACTGTAATGGATGCCACAACATTTTGCTGAGACTGTGACCAACCAATCTGGATTGACTAGACCCCTATAAAGTGCACAACCAGAGCATATCTTGAGACCATCTGTCAAGGTATCACTTACTTTTGAATTTTATTTCCTCAAAACCCGCTGAACAGATTAACACCAAATCACATAAATCATTAAAAACGTGCTTTCTGAGCAAAGATCTAGCTATGATGCACTGCTTATGACCTGACATATTATATCACTGATGACATCTCAAATTTACGGTGATTAAGTACTGATGTCATTTACGTATAACTGGCAAATTTCAGTGCATTTATAGTTTGAAAATGGTAGTGTTTTCTTCAGTGAATATCAAGGATTTCATATGTGAGCCTTTGAACCTGATGTCCACCTGCATGTATCCCCAGGCCCTTAGTTTCCTCACTGCCAGCATTTTCATGGCATGAGTACCGCCATGATGCCACAGCGGCACCGCCAAGCATATTGTGGCCTCAGACCGCCGTGCCCCCCCAGGGATCACAGATCCGCAGCGGTTGCAGCGGTCCTATGGTGGTCTGACCGCCATAGTCGTAATACGGTGGTCGGACCACCGGTGCGGCAGTTTGCGACCGTCACCACACCTCCATCGCGGGTTTGGCGGTCCAGTGGACCGCCAAACTCATAATTAGGCCCTAAGTACCTTACTTAGGTATAGCTCCACATTGACCTTTGTTTTTCAGAGAATGTATATATATATATATTCACTGAAAAAACCATAGGTTTTAGGGACAGTTATAGTTAGTTGGACATTTCACTCGTACAAAACCCGTGAAATTCCCCCGTAACTCGCGCCCCCGCAATGCACTGCTGATGACGTCACATATTACATCACTCATGACATGGTCAGTGACATCACTGATGACATCACTGATGACATCTCAAATGACATCACTGATGACATCATGCAGTGACTGTGTGTTTCTATAAAGTTTAAATATGTTTAATATATATGCCAAGGTGTATTGAAGAATGAGTGGGTGTATAAGTGTCTGGATGGATGATTTAGTAGGTGCGTGACTGACTCTACAAGTGAGTGATTAAACGTATCTTACTAAATGCATGGGTTAGTGACTAAACTGTGTGAATGTCTGTATCCGTCTGTCTGTTGCTGTGTAAGTGGCTGCATGGGTTTGTAAATAGCTACATGAGTGTCTATATGAGTTATTGATTGGTTGTCTGAGTATCTGTATGGGTGCCTGAGTGTTTGTGTGGGTGGGGTGTGTGTGACTCTGTACATAGATGTGTGAGTGGGTGATTCACTGGGTGCATGATTTGAAGAGTGCGTCTGTGATGGACTGCTTGGGTGGGTGAGTGTGTGTATGGGTGTGTTAGTGAGTGAATGTATATCTCAGTGGTACATGTGCGAGTAACTACATATGTAAAAGGCAGTATATATGTGTGTTAGAGTATTTAAAAGGCTATAAGTGAGAGTGTGTGATTGTGAGAGTGGCTGTATGGATGCGTGTGTGCTTGTATCAGTTATTGTATAAGAGCGTAAGAATGTGCTAGTATTTGTATGAGTAAGTGACCTGGTGTGTGTATAACTGTATAGGTGAGTAAATGGGTGTGTGATTAATTTTTTGCATGACTGACTAGGTGTGTGAGTATCTCTATGGATGAGTGGCGGTGTGTGAGTGTTTATATAGGTGTATGAGTGCATATGATAGTCCTGTACTGAGTGACTGTAAGTATGAGTGACTGGACGGGTGAGTGAGTAGATGTGTGTGTGTAGACCTAAGAATCAGTGAGTGGGTATGTAGTTATTGGTATTGGAGTGTGTATGGTTTTGCGAATGGCAGTCTGTAATTTAGAGTGGGTGTATCAAAAGTTATATTAGGGTGTGAGAAGATGCATGAAATTATCACATGGATGATGTCATCAGTGATGTCATCAGTGATGTCATTTGAGATGTCATCAGTGATGTCATCAGTGATGTCACTGACCATGTCATGAGTGATGTAATATGTGACGTCATCAGCAGTGCATTGCGGGGGCGCGAGTTATAGTTAGCTGAACTAACTATAACGGGGGAATTTCACGGGTTTTGTACGAGTGCAATGTCCAACTAACTATAACTGTCCCTAAAACCTATGGTTTTTTCAGTGAATATATATATAACGCGTTATCTATCTGGAATAAATACCAACTTTGTAAACTGAATATACCTCTGAGTGATCGCTTTATGGGAATCTCTGGAAAGTTAAATGACGTCCGGCGTGCTCCGCCGGAAATAAGCGATCCTCTGTATAGGGCGAGGGGAGACAGCAGGAGCATAAACGGAAAATATCATATATATATATATATATATATATGTGTGTTTTCAATGATAAAACCAAAAGTTAAAGTAACATAGTTAAGTGTGGTAAAACAAAACTAAGAAATTCACTGAAAAAAACAAAAGTTAAAGTAACGTTATAATTAGAGGAATATGTCAGTAACAACATTAAGGTTTTGAACTAAAAAAAAACACAGAAATTCAGCAGTTCTATTTAGCAGAGTTAACTATAACTTGTGCTCCAACAATGCACTAATTATAACCTCACATATTACATTACTCATGACATGTTCTATGACATCATTTATGACTTTGTGTTTGCCCCCGTTGGCGGGAGATTAAAAAATGCTCTCTGCCAAGCGGAAGCAAAAACAGATTTCCCATGTCCATGCTGGTGCAGGCAGGGAAACTGCTATGTCCCAGGGTGGGCTCGCAGGACATAGCATGAGTATTGATCAGAGAGGGTAGCCACGCAGCCCGCTCCCCATTTGCACTTTCCATGTTTTTCGGTCCCAGGATCATTACATGTGACTTATTGAAATTAGTGCCCTAATCCAAGCTGCTCATAAAATCATCAAAAAGATCTAAAAGCTGCTTTAAACTTTAGGCAGTGCGAGCAATTAAAAGAGCATCATCAGCATATAAAAGAGCCGGGACCAATCTGTCCCCCAAACATGGAACATCTACACCCTGTGTGGTAAGTGCCTTATCCAAGAGATTGATATACATAATTAAAAGAAAGGGAGCCTAAATACAGCCCTCCCGGACCCACTTTCTAAGTGCAAAGTGCTTGGTGCATTCACCATTGCTAACATAACGAACTGAAGCCGTCAGTCCACAATGAAGTTCCCTGAGAAAAATAACCAGAAACTCATCCACCCCATGCATCCCAGCTCTGCTTAGAGTTTCTCTTTGTTAACCAGATCGAACACAGAGATCCATGAAAGATAGGTGAAGAGAGCCCTTCTTTGCCTTAACATATTTATTGATTATGAGATAAAGATTGAGATTCTGCCCAACTGTGCCCCTCCCTACACAAAACCCATACTGAATGTCCGACAATATGTTCTTTTCTTCAGACCACTGGGTCAATCGATTCAGAATAACTCTTCCTATAATTTTGACCTCAATATCTAATAAGCTAATGGGCCTGTAACAGGAGGTGTTATTCCTATTCCCCTTCTTGTAAACTGGCACAATGACAGAATGTCGCCAAGACTCTGGGAGTGAGCTACTAATAGCAGCATTAAGATAAAGAGTGCGGAGGGTGGCCCAGAGGTCCACACATGCCTTAAACAGGTCACATGGAGCCTTATTCGCCCCTGGGGCCTTACCCACAGGTAGAGATACAATTGCATCTCTAACCTCTTCCCAGTGCAGCAATAGTTTGGCACCCTTACCAATGGGACAAGATTCATTGGCTGAACCCTCCTCCTGGTATAGGCAGTAAAATGAGCCTCCAAGGCCTGGACAGGAACCAAGGCCTCTAAATCTGCCCCAAATCTTCTTTAAAGAAGGGATGGTTGACCACTTTCCAGAACAAAGTACTGTCCTTTAGTGTGCTGGCCAAGAGAAAATCCTCCCATAGCTTTCTTTAGTTCCATCTTCCTTTTGTTAATTGCTGCTTTATAAGTAGCCCTTCAAGCTCTAACTTTCCTCCTGTCTCGTTGGATTTTTTTTTAACTGGGCAAGGAGTGTTTTTCGTGCAGTAGTGAAAATATTATCAAACCAACGACAGGGCAGCAATGGACCCGTTCTTGCCTGGGTTAGTAGGGCAATATTAATATGACTTCCTATTTTATCATCCACTAATAAAATGCTTTGACAAGAAGCGTCTACATCCAGACACGTCTGGAATTCTTCAGAACAGGAAGTGACTAGCTTCTTAATAAATATCTCGGGGGTAATTTTTCCCCACTTAAATCTGCGCCCCAGATTAATTGTCTTAACCTGGTTCTTAAAATGGTAGAAAGAATCAACATGTTCAATTTACCACTGAAACCTAGCAACCAGGGGGTTATGGTCGCTGTATATGTTCCAGTTCACTGAAAAAGAATTAAGAGAAAATTATAAACCGACAGTTGCATAGATATAGTCAATAATAGAACCACCTCCTATGCCCTTAAAAGTAGGGGCATTATCCCCCATGCAGAGACTCTCACAACTCAAAAGATTTACTAAATTATATTTAGCGGACAGCTAATTTATTTTATCCCCCTGATGGGTATGATCCAAGTGGACTTGATCCTGAAGGTAATCCCCCTAAATGGACCCCCTCATATATATGACAACCACTACAAGTGTGTAAATTAAAATCCCTCAGAATCAAGATAACAGTATAAACACTAGAACAGCCAGAGCAAAACGTGTGGAAATAGGTACTAAGATAATCCAGCATGCCCTCAGTCTCCCTTCCACGAACAGCAGTATAAATGTTAATACACAAAATCATTGTGCTGTTTTTAAAGTAGAGAAGGACACCTAAAACATGTGGGGAAGTACCGTTGATCATTTCCATTTTACAGTATAAATCTAATTTGACAAAGGTCTCAAGACCCTCCCCCCTAGGTCTTCCCCTTGATGAAGGGGAGGGGTTTATTGAAAACGAAGCATGGCCGTCCATGTGAAGTCCACCCCTCATGTCCCAAGTCTCCTGAAATGTTATAATATCGTGCATGGCATGGGACCTAGACCAGTCAGGTTTATCCAGTTTCTCCCGCAGCCCTGCTATATTCCAAGACATAACCTGGAATGGCCAACGGAGGTTACACTAATGGAGGGCTTCTTCCCCAGTCTGTCTTGGCCATCCAGTCCACTTAAGGGTTCGTATTGATTGGACACAGCAACATTCCAGCAGGATTCACAACATTATCACTTCCAAAAGATCTGGGAGACTCCTGAAACGTCACCCCCGGTGCACCAACCCAGGGGACAAAGTTTTGTAGAAATAACCCAAGGGTAAAACTGAAATGCCTCTAGAGGAAACTAACCCAGACCCAAGTTCCGTTAACATGAATCCGGCCCTAAAATTGTTACAAAAATTTATCATGATACAATCCCCCAAAGGGACTTGGTAGCATAACCTATCCAACAAACCCTATGTCTCATAATTATTTCCTCAAAAAGCACTGGCTAAATTTCCTGGAGCATTCTGTACAGAACTCTCTTTTGCCAGAGCCTGTTACCCCCTTTTCGTTTTCCTTAAGGTACCTGTATTAGGCGATATAGGGAGCAAATCCCCCCGAATTAATCCAACTCCTGTTTGGAATTGGTTAGCTGTTCTTCTACATATAACATTTGATCAGCAAGAGTCCCCACCACATTGTTCAAATACGACAAAATCGAGTTGCAGGTTCTATGTCTTTTGTCGATAGAAATGTTGGCTACTACTTTCCTTTTCCCCATACTGGAAGGAGAGAAATGAACAAAGAAAACTAAAAAGGTGACAGATAATATGCACTTTTAGTCTAAAAATAATCTGCAATAACCAATGCAGGCATAAAATTAAGAACCAAACAACCAGAAAAAGAAAAATCAAAACCCCCAACAGTACATAAGTCTAATTTTAATGTCCATAAACCCAGCTGACATGAAGGCACAAAATCCAAGAGGAGTAGCCCAGCCTTGTCTGACCGTGGACGGGTGCAGGTGGGCCCGTTCGTGGCCCGGTCATTGCCTGGGCGCGTCCCGCGCATCGTGACAACAGCGCACTTTAGTAGTGCGAGTCAATGATGATCAGGTGGAGTTCCAATCCGGTATTCTGGGACTTGTGGTCCCCAGCGGCAGCGGCAACCAGCTGCTGCAGATTCCCCAATGCAGACAAGCAGTCATGAAGTAAGGTGATGAAAGTCCCGAAGTAATGAGGCTGCAGGATACCACCACAGTCCCCCCTGCAATAAATAATGGAGCAATTAGCATAGCATTGGTCAGCAGGCTATCACGAATGATGGTGATGAACACCCCAAGGAAATGAGGCTGCGGAAATCATATTGTGGCTCTCACAACAGTGAATGATGGTGCAATTAGCACAGAACGGCCCCCTACCACTCAAACACTTTAAAAAAGCTAATTACATGAATTTCAAATAACAAAATTATCAACACATTTTATTTTTACATTTTTGAATATATATATATACATTTTTAAAATTATCAAAACATTTTGTAATTTTTTTCTCAATTATTAAAATGTAATGCTTTTTCTATTTTTTAACCATCCAAAAAAAAGCAAATATATTACTTTATACAAATTTATTTAAAAAAATATATATATTCCCAAAATTTCAATAAAAATATATTCTAATAAGTTCCATTCATATATTTTTTAATATAAAGTGTAATTTGTTTAATTAAATACTATAATAAAGTGTGTTTTAAAATTCAAAATATTAATTTGCACATCTTTAAAATTATTATTAATATTTTTTACCTCTTTTTATTAAACTTTGCTCATCATACAGTGAATGCAATATTCAAATTAATTGTTCAGTGTACACTTTAAGCAGAGCAGACAGCATCAAATACATGTCATGGACAGGCAGTAGAAACAGAGCCTTCACGGCTTTCAGAAATCTCAAGTCCCTACAGGTAACACACATAATTCTCACCTTCTCTTCCTACACTCATCCCCACATAGTCAAGCCCTGATTTCGAGTTTGTTGGACAGCTATTGCGGCAGTCAGGATAATGCCGCCAAGCCGGCGGCATCCCAACCATCGCATTACGAGTTTACCGCTGTACTGGTGGTGGTGAGGCACCGGTGCCACAGCAGCATGCTTCGGCTCATAGAGAACCTGCAGCACATGTCACTGCTGTGGCACAAACTCTTGCATGTCGGTGCACTATGTACCAGACACCATGTCGTGCATGGCACACAGTGCAAGAAGAAGGGAGCACAAGATGGGCCCCCATGGGCTACAATGCCCTGGGGCCATGTTTGGGGCCCTGTCCCTCCCTTTTTGCCCACCTTTTCATGGCAGGGTTCCCGCCATGAAAAGGTTGGCAGAAAGGCAGGTCGCAATCGCCATGGTGGTGCTGGCATTGGCACTGCCTCCATAGCCTACCACTTTCCTGATCGCTGCCGCCACGGAGTCCAAGATTCTGGTGATTGCGACGGTCTTGTGGCAGTCTGACCGCCCTTCTCGTAATCGGGCAGTCAGACCGACAAGAAGGTAGCAGTAGGACTGGCACCGATAGTATGGGAGCCTCAAGACCGCCGTACTCATAATCAGGGCCTCAATAACCTCTGTAAGTACGGCAGTTGCTCCACACCTTTTTCCATTTCCAAGGGCAACCCCAGCTCTGATAGACCACTTATCTTTAAAATTATTACATTGAAATAAATACAAATTAACAAAAACAAAAACATAAACAGATATAATAAAAATAAATACAACACATTATGTACTAAAAAACTATATTATATACAATGATATTTCGTACATCGATATTTTTTTTCAACAATATTAAAAACAACACTAAAAACTATGGGGGTCATTATGATGGCGGGCGGATCGCCCCCGCCGGGCCGGCGGTAGTCACCGCCGGCCCGGCGGGGGCGATCCGTCCGCCATCCACACAGCAAAGACCCACCGCCATATTATGATGGCTGGGAGGTCCGCGGCGGACAGAAAGACCGTCTGCCGCTTTTCCGCCGGTCGACTCGTCGACCGGAGGAAAACAAGGTTAATATGGTGGCGGTGTCTGCAAGACACCGCCATCCATATTACAATGCCTGCGGTGATCAGCCTTTCCACGGCAGCGTTGCCGCCATGGAAAGGCATGTGGTCTTTGCCTTTGGGGGCCCGTAGCGGGCCCCCAGGAAGTTGGGGGGTGGGGGGTGCACATGGGGCGTACCATGCATTTGTGTGCACAAGGTGGCAGGCACCACGCGGTGCCTGTCACGTTGTGAATGTAAATGCACGACGTGCATTCCCAGCATTGTGGCGGGAGGTGCTGTGAGCACCGCCCGCCACAATGCTGGGAATAGGGTGTCCCACCGCCACGGCGGCAGTGGCATCCTAATGTCAGGTGCGGGACCGCCGCACCCCTTGCAGACGGTCCCGCATTCCGTTACGGTGGCGGGCGGACTTTGTCCGCCCGCCATCGTAATGGGCCCCTATATTTTTACCTTTGATATTCCTGTCCATGACATATTTGAAGTTCCGATATTCTTGACACAATAATTTTGTATCAATATATTTTTATTTCTTTTTGTTCAAGTAGTTTTTATTGGTTTTATTGCAAAGAATAACAAATCAAAGACAGTGACAGAAATTAATTCATCTAAAGCGTGCCTTCAACATTAAGAAGTATGTCGTATTGAGAGCTTGCACAATTAAGCACATATATATATAAGGGATACAGAAAAAGAAGGGAGGGTTAAGACTGTGTATAGGTCTACACAAGGGGCCAGATGTACGACCATCAAAATTGGGCCTCGCAAATTGCGACTCATTTGCGAGTCGCAATTTGCGAGGTGCAATTTGCCATGTACAACAGTGTGTTTAACACTGTTTGCGATTCCCAATGGGGTCGCAAATTGCGAGGCTCATTAATATTAATGAGCCTCTCGCAATTTGCGAGCCCATTGGGAATGACAGGCCCTCCCAGGTATGGTGGCCTGCTGGGCTCAGCAGACCACCATGTCTGGGACTGCTTTTAAATAAAGCAGTTTTTTTTTTTTAAATGGAGCCCGTTTTCCTTAAAGGAAAACGGGCTCCATTTAAAAAAAAAAAATGAAACATTTTCGTTTAATTTTTTAAGGGCAGGTAGTGGTCCCTGGGACCACTTCCTGCCCTTAAAAAATATTTTTAGAGACAGTCACAAAGTGGAAGGGGTCCAGTGGGGACCCCTTCCAAATTGCGACTGCATTACCACCTTCTTGAAGAGGGTGGTAATTTGCGAGTGTTTTGCAACCGCAATTGCGGTCACAAAACATTTGTACATTGATTTGCGGACGCAATTAGGAAGGGAATGCCCCTTCCTAATTGTGACTCGCAATTCCTAAATAGCGAGTCGCAAATAAATTGCGACTAGCTATTTAGGAACTGTACATGACCCTGGGCCATTTTGCATGCGCAAACGGGTCGCAAACCCGTTTGCACATGCAATTTAGGGTCGTACATCTGGCCCCAAGATCCTAATCTGTCGCCTGTTGGTTTGGTTACATATTGTATCCATATTTAACAACATATATGTATCTTCATTGTAATAACATCACTTATACATTGAGATCTATATTAATGAGGTGTAATACTTAACATATTCTCACGGTTATGAGTGCACAAGGAAAACAACTGTCAGCACACAGGTATGATAGATAACGAGGTGATAATGAAGTGAGCGCCAGGGTTGTACTGGGGTTGTTTAATTCTCTGGAGGGCCCTTATGAAGGTAAGTGTATACATAAAGTCATTCGAGATAGTGTGTATGTGGACAAAAAAATTCTATCTGTAGCATGTGTCCCTGAGTTCAAGGGGGATCGAAGTTAAAGGAAGTGGCATCAAGTGAATCCCAAATAGGCCTGTGTGGTAGGCACCATAGAGAGAGCCACGAGGAGTGTCTGCTCCTCTAAGAAAGGTGAGCCATTCTTGCCACATCTGGAAAGAGATTATGTTGAAGATTTTCCAGTTGTTAAGATCAATTTGCTTTTTCTCCATGTACTATCCCATGGTTATTTTAGACATGACTACTGCCCGGACCGCTGAATGGAATTACACCAAATTTGGCAGGAAGGTAGCTCGTGGTCCAGAAAGAGCCCATTATGTAATTTGGTGTAAATCCACTCAGTAGTTTTTGAGATATTTTGAAAAACACCTTCTTGCAAAAAACTCAGTGACCCGGAAGTTAAAATAACCCGATCGGGATTTATTCAGTTGCGGTAAGGCAGCTCACCACTCGCAACCCGGCAAGCATGGATGCCATGGCTTGATACTGGACCTCAGCAAGACGGTTAAGTATGTTTCTCGTTAATAGCTCCGTGTCTTTTTGAAAGATTCGTATCATTTGTCAGTCGCTGCTAACCCAGATATTGACGGCCCTACTTACGGCACGCTCATTTGCTGCCCCGCTTTAATTAGACTTCGCGAAGATCGCAGAGCATGTTTTTAAAAACAAGTTTCTCGCAAGTCAGAAATGTTTGAATCGCAAGTTAGTTTTTACGATGCAGTCAGATATGGCCATACTTTCGGCACGCGTAACCACGGTGACTTGTCCTTTGGGAGATACCGACATTGCTCACAGCATTCTTAGGAAGTCCTTGCGCATTGAATGAAGATACAATATACTTCCACATATCATGATTGTAACTGGCATATATAGAAGCAATCTATGTATGTCTAGTTCAACAAGTATAAAGGAATACAAAGAAGGCCCAACATTTACAATGGGCTCTTTTTCCCAATAGAAAATCCCAAAGTAAAAAGTTTCAAAATAAGAAGAGGTGCGAGTCCAGTGATTGGGCCTTCTCCCAAAGCAAGTGCCTTAACGTTAATAAAGGTCTTTTTCCAACTCTTTTCAAGTTCTATCACGCACTACAATTACAACAGATTTTTTGGTGTTGTTCTCCTTTTAGATTGGTGCCATTGGTGGCAGTCTCCATTTGTCTATAAACGGTTGATGTTGAAAGAAATCACATTTAAGTGTCAGTTAAGGACGGAGGTAAATAAATTGGGCTGCGTTATGATGGAATGAGAGAAAAGAGTGTGAGTGACAACAAGGATTGGGTTTCAATTTTAGCCTTTTTTAATTTTCAGCTCTCTAAATGTTCTGTGTCCTGAGGAGAACTCTTCAAGAAACGTATTGGGGTTCGAAACATGTCAACAGTTTTTTTCCACAGGCCAAATAAGTGTTCAAGATTATGTGCTACCACTTTGACTCACAACCAAGTTTATTCTTGTAAAATGATTACAGTGAGCTCAGTAGGGTCACTATTTGGCCGCTGCCTCTAAGAATATTTAAAAATGTTATCTAGCAAGATAGTAGTCAGTGGTATTAGGTTATTACTGAGGTTGAAAACTGTACAGAACCTGAGCTATAACTGTTTTGTGTGTAATTTTTTTGTTCCTAGTGTTGGTAATGTATTTTGTAATGTGATTTGCACGTCATTTACTGTTTTTTTGTGTGAATCCAGTGTATGTTTAAATATCCCAAAAAGCTTTCTATGTATCAAAACAAAAATTTCTAAGTATTTGCATCTAAACAAAACAAAAAGTTCAATTTAAGAAAATAAATTACAATTTTGTGGATCATAGCAATTTGTTTGTGTGATCTCTGAAAGAAGTATGAGTGAATGGTGATCAGTATTGGCATTTCTTGTGGTGTTTATTAGCATATAGCCCAGCCTTACTGATTGAGGGCCAAACCCTTCTTTTGGTTGGCACCCTAGATTGTAAGGCAGGGAGGGCCCCTGGGAGGCTTTTTTCTTCCATCTGCAACCCACCTCTCCCTGCAGACCCACCCACCCGCTGTTCATGCCCAGCCACACTTAGTGACACCACCGCAATGAGCACATACCTATGTTTACGTATTCCTCTCCTAACAGTTTCAAACTCCCGCCATCTCCATTATATGCCCTCTTCCTTCCCCAGTTTCTAACCTCACCCCCAGTTAACGGCATTGCAGCAAGGTGCAGGCGGTACTCACTAGCCCATAACAATAAATCCTTCATTACATTTTGCTGAAATCCATGTAACATGTATGTACAACTCTACGATTTTGCTACATCAATGTATGTTTACATGGTATGTTCATTAGCAATGTGACTTCAGAAGGCATACCTTGTCACAAATGTTGTATTTAATATAAAACCGAATAAATACATTTAAAAACTGATTGTCTTGTTCACAGTAAATATAATAAACATGAAAAGTGGACTTTAAAAGCATGATTCAATGAAAGTGAGAAAGGACAAATACGGATACTGTGATTCATCGGAAGTAAAAAAATAGTAAAACATGAGATGAAAGCATATCATCAAAACATTCAGATAATCTCGCGCAATTTCAAATGCATTTAAACTTTCAATTTCAGCATTGGTAATTATATATGCTTATGCATATTTAATTTATTTACCAAGAAGCCAAAACAACTTATTAAATATTCAAAATATATATATTTATCCACCTGTGGGTATAGAAATTCCTAAAATGGCTTACTTCTCATATTTAATATCCAGATGCAAAATTTCACTATACCTACAATTGTTACCCATCTTTGTGACCTTTCTTGCTCCACAAAATGAATCAACTTAAATCGCCCAAGTGGGCACTTATCTGTTACAACCTAAATTAAATTAATTGCGAATTTTACATTTTACATTCACTTGTTGCTAGTAGAGGGGAAGTGCTGGAGAACAGAAAAAAACCCATGTCACTTTCAAAAAGTGGTCCTCTCATGATCAATTTTTAGCTTCAAATACTCTAAAAACTCCTAAATATATTGATAAATTCAATTATTCTATTCTAGGGTGGACTGAGGTTATGTCTATAAATGTACAAAAAGATTCTCTCACACATTCAAATCCCCTGGCTCACAGGTTTCCCAATGAATTCCATAACTGGATTCAAGTTTAAGCAATAGTGCGTCTCTGTTTCCTTCTCTTACATTTCTAGGGAAGTGGTCAATGCCGAAATATCTTGCCTTTGTCCAATCTCTATTATGGTCTTGTTTGAAGTGCCTTGCCAATTTGTATTTATAATCTGATTTTGTTATAGCCCTCCAGTGTTCTAAAATATGTTTCCTCACTGGGAATACTGTGCTGTCTACATATCTTTTTGTATCAGGGCATTCAATTAGATAGACCACAAATTCCGTTGTGCATGAGATATGATATATGATTTTATGTGTATCCTTTTTGTGTGGTATCTCAAATTTACTCACTTTTGAATTATACTTGCATGCCTTGAATGTGGTGCAGGGGAAAATGCTTTATTGTGGTCTCTGTTATATTATTTTTGTTTCCCTCAAAGTGGCTTCTTATTAGATAGTCCCTCAAACTTCTGCCTTTCCGGTATGTAATGGTAGGACTCGATCCTATGAAGGTAGATAATACATTATCATTTAGAAAGATAGCTCAATGTTTCCTCATATGATGTCTTATAGTCTTTCATTGATCTGAAAATGGAGGGATAAACCTCATAGTTGTGTTTTTCTCACTATTTGTGCTCTCCCTAGTTGCATTCTGGGTAGCAAATATTAAATCGTCTCTCTTAAGCCCTGCCACTCTCCTTGCAGCAATTTCACTTGCAATGGGTTGGGCGCAGGGCTTGGCTGGAGGGCATGCCCTGCTGAAAACCCTTGCTGTGCACAACCAAAGGCCATGCACAGCAAGGGTTGACCATCACAGCAAATTTGGCACATGATCTGACTGGAGTTGAGTCACTTCACCCAAACCCCATTGCATGTGCCCAAATGCTGTGAGCAGTGGAGATTTGCCACCTGCTGTGAATTTGGCAGAGGGCCTGTCAGTGATATAATCCTTGTTTACATTGCGCGTTTTAATTCATCTGCTTAGTTGATTTTTCCAGATACTGTTTTCTGTATTTTTTCATGCAGCATATGATTGGTATAATGCATACTGTAAAGTGAGTCACTACTAGGTGTTTGGATAATTACAGGATATGAATGGGTCTTCTTTTTTGTATATTTTTATTGAGAAGTACGTCAGTATATAAACAATACATTAAAAAAGAATTAAACAATAAATCACATTATGACCTCACAATAAATTACTATGAAATTTTAACTTCTCAGATTTCTAAAAACAAAAATCATAAAACAGATATCAAAAGATACAATATCTGAGATACTCATAAAACCTGGAAAGGAAGAAATAGGAAAGGTGGACAAGAGAGGAGATGATGTAGATAGTATACAATATGTATTAAACCATATATTATAGATAGTTAGAAGATAGTAGAGATAATTTCATACAAATCCACAAATAGAACATTTCAAGTGGAGATATTCCAACTAACTCAACAATTTCCAATAGGTGAATAGTAAGTCCTAATTAAAATAACAGTATTAATGGCTAAAGCATCAACAGTCATAATGATAACAGCAACAGCATGAATATAAATAAAGATGATAATGAATTATTAATGAGGCGAAAACGGAAGGAACTTCATTATTGTATTTCCTAAATAGAAGGAAAAATCTTAAATATTAACAGAACTAGAATATGTATTAGCTAGGAAAGGTTTCCAAATTTGGATGAAAATTCCAACATTGTCTTGCAATCTGTAAATGAGTTTTTCATATGATGCCATTTTATACATTACATTTCAATGAATGGGTCTTCTTGATAGGGCATAGTCCAGAGTTCTTAATTTGAAGCCGAAGACAGTCAAAGTTTCGCACAATGCTCGCACGTGAATCATAACAGTGTTTACACTACATGCTCATCCATTTCTTGGCCTCTCTGCACAGAGCACAGAGTGACTTTCATATATGTGCCAATTGTAATTACCAAAAAGAACAAGAAGAAGGAAATGAACAGAAATTGCCTTTCTGTTTCCAACGTGTTCTGTCTAACTTCATTCATTAAAGGAGAAATTCTGAGTTATATGTTTGAACTTTAGACTCCTCAAGCACAAAAAAGACAGGCGCTCAGCTCTGAGGAGAGCAATTTTGATACGGCCCCAAGGATTTCTACCCTTTCATTGAAAGACCTTTTGACGACTGCAAGAACTCACTGGCTCACTGGGATTAAGAGATTGTTATTCTGTGCTACAGAACGTTGTTGGAAAAGTTCAAGGACTATCTGTTGTTTGACTTCTACTTCTGGGTCATGACATAAGGAGTGTTGCCTGCCATAATTAAATTCTCTCTAGTTTATGCTTGACTTTTAGTTTGTGGTACTTTTTTTGTGAGAAAGATATTGGCTAGTTTATCGCACAAGAATTGATTTTCTGCTGTGCAGTCATTAGGGGCAGACTTCAAGCAGTGAAGGAACTCTATATTTGTGCTATGCACATATTTTGCTGCTGATCAAAACCTTTTGCATAGCAAATCACCACCATGGCATCTTATGAAACCTGTTGAATGGCATGCAGATAGCCCTGGGGCTACAGAGAGTGCAGCTTGCACTGTAGCAAGCTCTTTTGCTCTTTCAGAAAAGCTGAAAACCAAAGGCGATAAGATTTCTGTCACTACACTATTGAAATTACGACTGGGTCTTTCCACCTCCCCCACTAAAAATTGTGTGGCATTCACGTGACTTGAAGATCCATCTGCTGTCTAGTGATTGCAAATGTCAAGGTGAATAAGACACCATGCCTACATTGCCAACATAAACCTCTTTGAAGTAAACTGTTCCTTTGATAATTTGAGAGAAGGTTGATAGGGCTGAATGTGGTGCCATAGCAACGACCATTGGGAAAATTGATATAGAGCTGGAGTGAGTCTGTAAATAGAGAAATACAGAATCAATAATGATTAAACATCTCGATTTTCGCATGGTGAAATATTAAGAAAACTTAACAACGTTTACAATCTGAATTTAAAATATGTATGTAACTCTAACTGGTATATTTCTGTTAATACTTGTTCCTATTTATTTGTATGTGCACCAAACTCTTGGAAGACGATATTGTGATGGCATGTAGCAAGCACGACAGCAATACAATGACTGCAAACAACAACATATTTAAATTCGCTATCAGTAATTGTGGCCCCCCACTAGTACAGGAGTTATTATCAAACGATTTCAAATTGGGTTTTACAATTTGGAATTGGCCAAACCGTCAAGGGCACTTAGCAGTGCCCACCACTTCCCCCTCCTCCCTGGTGCAGCAGATGCAGCTCAAAATGGATTTCCCGCCCCCTCCCTTGGCTCGCAGCCTGCAGGACAAAAAATAAAATGATAAGAAAAATGTTTTATTATCAATTTATTTCTGTCCTGTGCCTCTGCTGGCTTTCAGCAAGGGGGTGGGACGCTTCTCCACCATAACGGAGGTGGCGCCCCTGTCTGCTAAGGAAAAGACAACTAAACTCGGGGCACGCAATGGAATTTTTTGCGTGATTTTGGCAGAGGATATTCGAACTCATCCACTGGGATACACTGGGATAGCACCTCTTAGGCCAATATCTATCAACCGGAGCCAGCAGAAGTTCAGTAAGGACATGATTTTAAGAAGATACCATGTAATGCTCATTCTTACTATCAATTGACTTCCTGGCAAATTTAGTTCATACACACTCCTTTCCAAATAATTACAATCATGTTAACTGCAAACTAGCAATAATCAATTAAAGACCCATTTCAAGTTTGCCAGTATTACCCACCCTGGAAATGCTAATTGTTTTTTTAGAGTTTTGTATATCGCGAACTTGACCCGAGAAATCGGATAGCAGAGCGCTTTACATGAACACCAGTTTCGTTACAGATGGACACATATATTTTTGTTAGGCACGGAGAGATTAAGGGGCAGATTTACAACTTCTGGCGCATCCCTGCAAATCAGCAGGGATGCGCCAGAATAGTTGCGACACGCAATTCTCTCCTTGCGCCACCACGGATGCGCCGCATTTACAATGCGGCACACCATGGCGCAAGGAAAGGCCGATGCGTGTCGCATCCTGTGGCGTAAGGGCGGCGCATTGCTGGAGTCGTGTCGCAAGAGCGACGCCACTTCAGCAATGCTCGTGGGCCGCCCATACCTAACGTGGTGCGCCACTCCTTACGCCTGCTTGAAGCAGGCGTAAGGATTTGTTGCAGAGACGTCGGAAAAGTGACTCAGTGAAATCTTGTAGATTTCACTGCGTCACTTTTACGAGGCTTTCCTTCGACGGAACGCCCACCCTGCGGCGGAACGCCCACATGAAACCTGACGCAGGTTTCATGTGGCGCAGGGCTTTACAACGTGACGCATCTCCCTAGATGCGTCACGTTGTAAATAATGCGCAACGTGGCGCATGGTTTACGTCGCCGCTGTGTCACAAAAGTGACACAACGGCAGCGCAAAAGTGGCTTGTAAATCTGCCCCTTAGTGATTTGCCCAGAATCACAGGATGTCGAGCGTCGTTGCAGAGACTCGAACCCGGTTCCCCAACTTCAAAGTCGACCGCTCCAGCCGTAAGGCTACATCCTCTCCCCTAATAAAGCAGGCAGCGGCAATTCCTACTTTCTCTGATTACAAGCGAAAGTGGAATATCATATGGAAATTGGTGTTTCCACTCTGGTTCCCAAATGTTTTTCAATAGTTTTGCCCTCCATTTTTCTTGGGTCTATGTCCTGCTTTCAGCAGGTAATGTGTCTGGATGAAAAGCTCCAGAACTGCGGCGTTCCTGCGAAACTTATAAGCGAGCAGAATGGGAAACTCAAATCACCAGTTCCATCATTATTAACAGGGCGCTCAAATTGAGTTTAAAGATTCTTGGTGGTTGAGCATTTTAAAAAATAGAGTATCAGTATTTTTATGATCCCTAAGGCAAGCACATTCGTATTATGGGATTTATACAATGTAAACTATTTGACTGTGGTCGCAAAAGTTGTACTTATATAACCGTCAAATAATCCTGTCTGGGAGTTCCCACTCATGTGAGAAATAGATTAACCACTCATTAAGACGATATAGGAACAATAAAAACTTAAATGAACAAAGTGAAAAGTAAACTTTGAAAGGTATTAGGAAGTGTTCAAGTATGCACAAAGATATATATATATATAAGTGAGAAATGGTAATTTAAGCCACAGATTGTTATCTCCAAAATTTGCATAAGTGGGCCATACATAATTGTCAACTTCCATAGGCACTAGTGTTGTCGTGTAGCTGTGTAATGTCGTTAGGAGACATACAATGTGCTAAGCTCCATTCCTGAGCACTAAGGCGCTCATTACCCTGCGTCAGATGAGATAAGTATCGGATGTAATTATTAATTATCCCCAATACTGAGTTTTGCCTGCAAAAAATGGTGCATGGCATGATTTCGATTGTTACAGCAAGTTTAACCTGCTGGGCTTTATCTGCAGAATTTTGAGAGTCTGGAATTTGCTGCAAAACTCGAAATTTCAGTATCCGCAGCATCAGGAGTTTCCACACATTTTAGTTACTGCAAATAGAGGCAACTAAAAGGCCATTCGTAATGGTGGCCTAAATCGAGCCTAAAGTAGTTAAATCTAAACATTCAGCTTTTGGGGCCACCAGTGTTCAATGTGTTGTAGTGTTACATAATCTGGTTCTCGTGGTGGAGGAACATTGGGTCCGTGGTGTACATAGTGTTCAAGAATGTGAATGGTCCGATTTATATAATATCAGAAGATGTTTATGGCCCTGCTTGGAGCGATATGAGAAGTTGCTGCTATGGTTTCTCTAATGTAAGAATATGTATGTGACCTGCTATGGAGTGTCAAGGAATGTCAATTTTTTTTTCTAGAGGGTTTTAGTAGATTCTTCTCTCAGTTTTTGAAATTGCTGTACTGTGCAGGAGCAGACTGTGCAGGTAAGAGCAGTGGGGCCGGGTTGGGGGGGGGGGGGGATTCGACAGACAACCACGAGGGAAAATTAAATAAATAATTAATTTCCCCACGTCGTGGTCAGTTGAAATCCCACCCCACCCGGCCCCACCGCTCTTACCTGCACGGGTCGCTACTGGTACTGTGTTGTATTGAGTGTCAGGGGATAACCAAAACATGTCACGAGGTGCTAAAAGATGTTAATTGCATGGTGCATGGTGTGACAGAACAGCTACCTGCACTTCAGAGTGGAGTGTTAGTGGGTGTCCATGAGTGTTAGCAAATGTTACAGGTTTATTGTGTAGTGCACCAGGAGCAGTCCATGCACTGGTTTGTGTCATGGAAGGAGATTACCAAATATGTGGAATACCAGTTTATGTCCTTGCACAGTTGCCTAGAGTCTTATGTCCTGCTCAGAAAGATTGGGAAAGGTTGAGGAGCTGCTGATTGTTCATATGTTTCGCTATTTGTGATTGTTGCACACCAGTAGCATTAAAACAATTTCTAGAAGCAACACACTATAAGAGAAACATCCTGTGCATACAGATGAGCATAGCTGTAGCTACAGAAAAACATTAGGATAAATATTAAATTAAATCACGATTAAATTACAAAACAACCCTCCAAGAGATATATGAGCCTACCTACATATGATAGAAGGGTAAGGTCAGTGCCTTGGTCAGTAACAGTGGCGGCTCCTCCACTAAGGCAGAGGAGCGTCGCCCCACTGCTGAAAAGGAAGAATAAAATGATAATAACGTATCGTTATTATAATTTTATTTTCCCTATTGCAGTCAGTGGTGGGGCGGGCGGGGCTGGCCAGAGCAAGGAAGGAGTGCTGTGCACTCCCTATGTGCACATGAACTGTTTGGCCGGCTCTCTTCGGCCGGCCAAACAGTTCATGCGCCCTTTGCGTGTTCCTACCAGGCTGCATTACACAGCCTGGTCAGGAACATGCACAGGCTCCCTGTTCCAGTCTGAGCGCCGATCCACGGCGCTCAGACCAATCACAATGATACATTGCAGCATTGTAATTGGCTTAGGAGAGCCTGTCTGCCCGGATGCTTCCTGCTGCCAGCTGGGACAGGAAGAGGAAGAGAACGAGGACGGGGTCGGAGGAGAGGCAGTGGCTGGCTGTTAAAGGTAAGTCCTTTTTTAAATGTAATTCCTCCCCTCCCCCATCCCTGTCCGGTAGCAGCCACTGATGGTCAGTAATATACCATAGTTTGAATCGAGCAGCCCCTGCTTAACCAGTCCACATCTGTACGCCAACAAATTAGATGGTCAGTTCTTAATTTGAGCCAGAGGTTGAAGGTGAGGCACACCAACAATCATTTTTGTGTACCGCCACTCACTTTTCTTCAACAAACTTCAATCCAGTGCAAGAGACAGAAAAACGCAAAAGCGGGAAAGAAGGGGAAAGACAGAAAAACAGTGACAGAGGGAAAAAGCAGGGGCGAAATAGAACTTGCAAGAGTAAGATTAAGAGGCAGGGAGATCTGGATTAAAGAGGCATGAGATGGACTAAAGACTACGGAGTCTAGGTACTGAGCATCCCGATAAATCCAACTGTGGGCTTCTGATCAAAAGTTTAGTCCAGGCACTTATTTTTTTACACATTAAGCACTGCAGATGGTCCCAATTCTGAAGATGACGGATGGTTTAAATAGCCCTATAGAACAATGACTCCAATCGATTAAGGAGCTTCCTGTGATGTTCATGTAAATTGTCACATAGTACTGTAGACATGAGACTCAAACTGCCTGCCTACATGAGATGCTTTACAGGTTCTTGATAAGCAAGGGACACATTTAGGGCAATGTATAAAGATAATAGCTTGAGAGTGCAGTAGCAGTGTATACCCATCATTGTTGAGTACAATGGCAGGAAATGTACATAGCCTGGCTTGGCTCCAAGAGCTGAAACATGTGTCAGGCCATTAAAATGTTTTGCCATGTAACTGACTTGCAAACTGTTGGAAATTGGGGTATTAGTTGTGTGGCCAGCACAAGTAATAGTTCCTCAATTTTCCTCAGTGGAAACCAAACACCCCATTGTAGTGCTTGACTCTCACAGGGTAGCGAGGCAGAGCAGTCTAAGGCCTACTCAAGGGAAGTGGTGTGGGCTAGGAATCACCAATCATTGGCACACAAAAATAGCACTCAATAAATGATTGTCCAGTCAGTACTTTTTCTTTATAAAAAGAAGAAATCCATCTATTACGCACACATTACTAAATACTACGCAGTAATTTACAAATATAAATTGGCAGATGGAACATGCCATAGATGACATTGTGTAATCACTGGTGACCCCCTAGAGGGGTCACACCAGTATACCAAATGAGTTTCAATAGCCATTACCTAACACAAGATATTACTTTGGTAGGAATCATTGTCATAATTGCAAAAATAATGGATAAAAACATATGCAGTCATCAGAAAACCCAATAAAATCCTTTATCAGGAATAACCTTTGTGTTTGTGCATTTATTCCCTAAATACTTTGCAATAAACTATAATGGTTAGAACAACCTCTAGAGAGCATTGCAATCAACCAACATAATGGACAAAAACACTGCAATATACCATACAATCAGCCCCTAGGGAGCATCACTACATAAACAATGTATTACACATTTGCAGACCTCCCAACCCTTATAAAATGTTACCATACACATACGCCTTAAAAACCAATAAACTCCCAGCTGTATAGCAAAAGCTCCAGCCATAGGAGAAATTAAAAATGCATTAAACAGTGGGAAAAGGTAATGATTCTAGGGTTCTCCCCAACTTAGAGTGAGGATCCAGAAAATGACCCGCAAAGCAAGAGCATGTCACGCTGAACGAGTTGGTGATGGTCCCATCATCCAAGTGCGTCACAGGCTGAATTATGGGCAAACATGCATTCTGAATAAAAGGCCCCACAAAGCATTATGGGGCGAATTTCCTAGTGCAGTGAATAGTATAGTAGCAGCTCTCCCACTGTGCCCGGGAGAGCCGCCAGAAGGTTTGCCTTCTTTTTGCTTTGGAAAGTTGGCCTCATGCCATGCTTTTTCAGGGTTTGATTGGGGGGCCCGGTCCCACTTGGGCACCCCAGTGATTGCCAAAGATGCAGGACAGCGTGGGAGCCCACTCCTGGCTGCCCTCATTGTCTCCCTGCAGCACTACCGCGTACTGCAGTGAGAGCTGGCAGCCTTTCCTGGTGTTTGCCCGCTCCAGCAGGCAGATGTGCACTCTTCCGTGGCCGCCTTCTGCGCCCCCCAAACACGTGCATGTGTAGCAGGGAGAGCAGACCACACAGGGAGCACAGGCACTCCCCCGCCCTCAGCATTCTTCCGTGGCTGCCTCCCCCTCCCCAGACATGGGCACAGGGAGCAGGGAGAGCAGACCATGCAGGGGGTGCGGCGGTGCTCCCCCATCCTCATCCTTCTTAACGGGTCCAGGGACCTTCAGCAATGGTGCCTCCCCAATCTTCAGAATCTTGGGGAAGTGTGACGGCACTTGACGGCACTATCCCGCACCATGGAGCACATGGGAGTCCGGGGATGGGGTCACAGCCCCCTTTAAAATAATCCACCCGAAGGTGGGATCCCTTGGCGGGATGGGGACATGGGGAGGGGGCCCCACCCATGCCCTCTCCCCCAACGTTGCCAAGGCAGCTTTCTTGTGCCATCCCCTGGGCCCTGGTCCACCCCGGGGGAATCCGATCAAACGGCAACAGAGCCCCATGTGCTCCGTGCGAGGAAACGTTGAAGGTCGCCAAACTTTAAAAGGACATACCTCGGGGCCCGTTGGGCCACTTTGGACAATCCCTGGCTTGTTTTACTCCTGGTGATGAACTCTATCCCCAAGAGCAGTTGCAACAACCCTCCTCATCTCCAGAGTGGTGCAGTCCTCCAAAAAGCTGGTCCTCCTGGCTCCGTGCACCAGTTCTCCTCTGTGACTTTGTTGGTGGGTATCGAAATGTCCAGGGCTTCCCCCAACTGGTCCTCGGGGGAGTAAGGGGGCCAGCCTTACTGGCCCTTGGGGAGATCCACTGGTCCTGGGGTCAACTGGACAGAGTCCTGGGTACTGAGTGGGGGATCAAGGGGTTTCTCCTTCCAGTTCTCCATGGCAATCCCAGGATCCTGCAGCGAAGCAGGTAGAAAAATATGTAGGCAAGAAAGAAGTCTTCCCCTTGTGCAAGAGTTTATAAAGGGGAGAGGAAGGTTCCAAAAGAAAGGCACCACTAACCAATCCTGGGGTGCCACGTCACCTCTCCACCCCTGCCCCAACCCTCCTGCACAGTACGCTGGGACAATCCAAAATGGTGTCATGAAGGAGCCACTAGGCATATCAGCTCCTGGAGCCTCATCTCCATCCCTTGCTGACATCACTGCCAGGGACATGCACACTAGAATTCCAAAGGGAGCTCCCCGTGGGTTGGCTCCAGTTGTCTGGGTACTCTTCTTTGTTCAGTGGGCTTGGGCAGATCCTTCCCTGGTACAGTCTGACAGCTGAGTGATTGATGCAGATGATTGCACCCAAACCCTTACCTTCTCAGGAGCTCGGAGAAGTACTGCTAATTGTTCCTTATGTGTGGGGGCAGCCATGGTTTCTGCTGCTGGAGAAAATGCAATTGCTGGACACAGCAGAGTGACACAAGGCCTGGGCTCTGATCCTGAGCTGAGCCAGGAAAATATGGAAACTCTGAATGACCCACAAGATGTACAGTTATCATTTTGGAAGTTACAAATTAGATTTTTCCACACAGTTTACTCTCTAAATCAAGATGTCAACGGTCTCTGGAGATTCAAGGAAAGTGAAACTACATTCTAAGGCAGTTCCCTCCCTGTGTATAATGGAGTGTCACTATAGTTGAACAGTAGAGCACACTGACTTTCCCTAATAGTGTACACAACCCTCATGAGGCCTATCCAAATACAATACCTAACCCTGCAGAGTCCCCACTGCGCATGGCTACCTGTGCGTTGTTACCGTGGTGTGCATGACAGTAGTCTCACATTCACAGCCCGTACATGGGTGCACATGCGTGTGCACACATGTTCACATGCAACCAGCCAAATGCCCCTTACCATTGCTGCATCGCAGCAGCCTTAACTTAAAAGGCAGAAACTGGGGGTAAACGCATGCAGTCCATTTACCACATGTTTACCGTGGGTGAGACACTGGTAGTGAGACTCACCCACAGCAAAAAGTCCAAAAACGGGTGATTAGAAAAGCGAAAAAACTAGCGTACTGCTGGAGCAGAACCCAGAGCAACACAAACATCCTGCAAAAATGTGATAAAGACTCTTTCAGATAGAAAATGGGTTATTTTGGGTTTTACTTTGGTACATAAGATTGTTCTACTGCACTGATATCTATTAAGAGTAATTATTTTTAAACATGAACTTTTTCCCACTTCCAACACTCTGACCACACTGCCATGAGTGAACAAGTGTTGTCATTTTATCATATGTACTCTATATACGGCCCAAATTATTGTTGCATGTGGAGTAACATTATTCTTAACCACGGGAGGAGCTCTGCTCCGCTCAGCTCTGCTCCCCGCCTCCACCCCCCCTAATCAAAAATATTAAAACACACATTTAAAACGAAAAAAGGCACTTACCTATACTGTGCCGTCTCTGGGCTTCCCTCCTCCTCCTCGCCGTGGTCTCTCTCCCGCAAACCCCTACGTCCGACGTACGTCTTCCTACGTCCGACGTACATCTTGCAGGAACTGTGCATCCGCGCAATTGCGCAGTTCTCGCAAGATGTACGTCCGACGTAGGGGTTTGCGGGAGAGAGACCACGGCGAGGAGCAGGAGGGAAGCCCGGAGACGCCACAGTACAGGTAAGTGCCTTTTTTCGTTTTAAATGTGTGTTTTCATATTTTTTATTGGGGGGGTTGAGGCGGGAAGCCTTTTTTTGTCGGGGGGGGGCTGGCTAACTCCGCTCCGTTGCTGAGTCGGAGTTTTGCCTACACTCCACGTTCTCAGTGGAGCGTGAAGTAGGCAAAACTCTGCACACTCCGCTGGGGGACAGAGTTCTCTGCCCGCCCTTAATTATTCTCTATTAACCATGCATAATTAAGGGCCTGATTTAGATTTTGGCAGATCAGGTCTCACCATCACTTTTCCAACGGTCTTCCCGCCCGCCGTATTAAGATGTTGGCTAGTACATAGACGAAAGTCTGCCAGGAATTCTCAACCACGTAGACAACGGTATAGGCAGAAACGGCTGTCGGCGGGGCTCCCTCCCAGATTCCCGCCATCCCGATGTGCCTTTTCGCCATGACAACTGTGGCGGGAATCCCTCCTAGTTCGAGTTGGCAGAATCGAAGGAAATGAGGTAAAAACTCACCTATTTTCATGCGTCCCACTTCCTTCTTGTACTTTATCATAGAGGTCCTTCCTTTGCTGCACCAACTCCACCACAATGCCAAACGATTTGATTGTCGCCGAAGTCTAAGGTAAGCTACTTGTACAATTGTTCTATGTATTGTGTATGGACAATTACTGTAGCCTTGTGCACTTCTGCATAGCTCTACATGCAACATTTGTCTTAGGTGTAACGCCATAGTGTTAATTTTCCTACTCATCAAGGTAAAATGAACACACCTGTATTGACAAGTTGTGTTGTGGTGCTTGTGGGTATTGTGCTTGTGGTGCCTGTGCGTGTGCATTCAATAGTGTGTGTATGTTGTTTGTGTGGCATGCAATATGTACCAAAAAGGGGCATTACACATTACCTACATATACATTATGACACATTCACAACATATATGTGTAGTAAGATAATGATGTGTAGCACTTACCTGTCTCCACACCACTATGACCTCACTCCATCGGGACACTACCACCAGGGCACCACCAGCACAATTGGAACATCTAAATCTGCTCGGCACAAACCCGCCAGCATGACAGCGACAGAGTACTATTAGGCAGCAGAGAAGACTGCTGCCGCAGCTGTCTCCTGTCTATTGCAGCAACATCTAAATACAGCGGGTGGACTGCCATCAGCTTGACAGAGTATTTGGGACTGCCACCGCGGGGGGACAAAGCTAGTCCCACCAAGATCTAAATCAGGCCGTAGGTTTTTTATTCAACACACATGCTGAATGTCTTAATGGTAGTCTAAGATTTGATGCTCTATTAAAATGAGGCACAATGAGGTAAAGTGATTTACGTAGGAACCCCCAGGCTAAGTCAAGCGAGGAAGCTGGGATTTAAGCAGCCCCAGTTTTCCTGATTGTGCTATTCTTGCACTGGGGGAATATCTCATTCTCTAACCCTTTAACACCAAAGGGCAATGTGTTTTGTCAACTTATTTCTTGACCTAAATCAGTACTCTATGTTCAATAAATACAAGTATCACATGTTAACTCAATGTGACTCAATTTATGTAAAAAAGTTCTATCTTAAATCACTTCAAGGGAGGGAAGGAGAAAATTATAATGTCAATATCACTGCCTTGATCTGACTTACAAAACAGTAAAGAAGATCAGCACCTCAAAGACAGTAATTAAATCAATTAGCAAAATAAAAAGTACCCTGATGTCCTGTAGGTTTTCAGAGAGACCCACGCAAATTGCCGCTCAGCTTGGCTGCAGACACATACAGCAGAAAAGTAGCTTTTAAAATTTCATATGCTCAGCTGTCATGTGTTTTTTAAAAGGGAGGGGAAGGATAGTGCCTAGAACTATTGAACTGGCTGTATTTTGACTCAATAAACCCCATTGGAAAAGGGCCAAGCCAGAACCAGTCATTTAGCCAGAGCCAGACAGGAGCCTTGTTAGGCGTGCAAACATCTATTTGTAATCAGGAGACAACCATGTGGTCAAGTGAAATGGGCCAGAAAATAAATGGAACCATCCTCTCCTCCCAGCATTATGACCATTGTCAGCAAACACAGATGCACATCAACTTATCAACAGATAGCGCGCACTACATGCTATTCTTAATGGGACATGAACATAGTCATAAAAATTGAAAGTAACCACTCAGCGTTTGTCTTGACCTATAGCTACATGTATCTTCTACCTTGCTTCATCAACGTGACTTTTAGACAGCCATGGCTTTTATCAAAATCACCAAATATGACACAATGTGTTGCTGTATATATATATATTCACTGAAAAAACCATAGGTTTCAGGCTTGTTATAGTTAGGAATTAGCATTTTAAAAACCTTTGAAATTCACTGAAAAAACCATAGGTTTCAAACCTGTTATAGTTAGGGTTTAGCATTTTAAAAACCTTTGAAATTCACTGAAAAAACCATAGGTTTTAGGGAAAGTTATAGTTAGTTGGACATTGCACTCGTACAAAACCCGTGAAATTCCCCCGTTATAGTTCGTTCAGCTAACTATAACTCGCGCCCCATAATGCACTGCTGATGACGTCACATATTACATCACTCATGACATGGTCAGTGACATCACTGATGACATCACTGACATCATCCAGTGACTGTGTGTTTCTGTAAAGTTTAAATATGTTTAATATATATAGGGAAAGGCGTATTGAAGAATGAGTGGGTGTATAAGCGTCTGAATGGATGATTTAGTAGGTGCGTGACTGAGTCTATAAGTGAGTGATTAAACGTATCTTACTGGATGCATGGGTGAGTGACTAAACTGTGTGAATGTCTGTATCCGTCTGTCTGTTGTTGTGTAAGCAGCTGCATGGGTTTCTGACTAGCTAAATGAGTGTCTATATGGGTTATGGATTGGTTCTCTGAGTATCTATATGGGTGCCTCAGTGTTTGTGTGGGTGGGGTGTGTGTGACTCTGTGCATAGATGTGTGAGTGGTGGATTCACTGGGTGCATGGTTTCAAGAGTGCGTCTGTGATGGACTGTATGGGTGGGTGAGTGTGTGTATGGGTGTGTTAGTGATTGAATGTATATCTCAGTGGTACATGTGTAAGTAACTACATATGTGAAAGGCAGTATATATGTGTGTTGGAGTATATAAATGGCTATAAGTGAGAGTGTGTGATTGTGAGAGTGGCTATATGGATGAGTGTGTGCTTGCATCAGTGATTGCATAGGAGCGTAAGAATGTGCTAGTATTTTTATGAATAAGTGAGCTGGTGTGTATAACTGTGTAGGTGAGTAAATTGGAGTGTGATTAATTATTTGCATGACTGACTAGGTGTGTGAGTACCTCTATGGATGAGTTGCGTTGTGTGAGTGTTTATATAGGTGTATGAGTGCATATGATAGTCCTGTACTGAGTGACTGTAAGTATGAGTGACTGTACGGGTGAGTGAGTGGATGTGTGTGTGTAGACCTAAGAATCAGTGAGTGGGTATGTACTTATTGGTATTGGAGTGTGTATGGTTTTGAGAATGGCAGTCTGTAATTTAGAGTGGGTGTATCAAAAGTTATATTAGGGTGTGAGAAGATGCATTAAATTCTCACATGGATGATGTCATCAGTGATGTCATTTGAGATGTCATCAGTGATGTCACTGACCATGTCATGAGTGATGTAATATGTGACGTCATCAGCAGTGCATTGCGGGGCGCGAGTTATAGTTAGCTGAACTAACTATAACGGGGAATTTCACGGGTTTTGTACGAGTGCAATGTCCAACTAACTATAACTTTCCCTAAAACCTATGGTTTTTTCAGTGAATTTCAAAGGTTTTTAAATGCTAAACCCTAACTATAACAGGTCTGAAACCTATGGTTTTTTCAGTGAATTTCAAAGGTTTTTAAAATGCTAATTCCTAACTATAACAAGCCTGAAACCTATGGTTTTTTCAGTGAATTTCAAAGGTTTTTTAAATGCTAATTCCTAACTATAACATGTCTGAAACCTATGGTTTTTTTCAGTGAATTTCAAAGGTTTTGTAAATGACAATTTTTAAATGTATTAATTGTTATATTTATTTTTTTTGATACTGATTTACTACATTTTTTTAAACTATTTATTTTTAGATATTTTATTTTTTAAATTACATTGTAATTACATTATACATTACATTACAAAATATACTTTCTCAGAATGAATTACTTTAGTTTAAATACTTTGCAAATAGGCAATAGACTTTTAAGTACAGTAGTTACAGTTGTTGCAATGGGCAACACAATTTCAAACACAATGCAACATTGAGCTCAATGTGAATTTCTAGCTAAATGCAATTAGTTACTTTATGGATTACTTTTCTATCACAGGACTGGATCCTAGATTCAGTCCTGGGACATCTCCTGTAAACAGTTGAGTAAAAGCGTTTTGGTTACAGTAGTGATTTTTAAGGAATATTATTGTATTTTAAAAGTTGACACTTAGAAACTTTTTCACATAGAATCACCAATGTTATCCTATGGGAGGAAATTCACTTAGCAGGTAAGTAGTGTTATCGTTACTTTTTCTTACTCAGTGGTGGATCCTGGATCCAGCACTGGTGCATCTCCTGTAAACAGTTGAAAGAATGCGTTTAAGTCATACAGGCGATTTTTAAGGAATATTTGTAGTTTGTGAAAATCAACACTTTGAAACTTTTCTGCTGAAAACCAGACAATGGATTCCTATGGAAGGAAATATAAGTTACTGGTAAGTACGGTTAAAATTACTTTTCAGGATCAGTACTGGGCTGAAAGATGCAGCACTGAGGTCTCTCCTGATAACAGGTGAGTAAATCGGAATTCGTATTTTGGCTGATTTTAGAGGAATATTTGTATGTTTCAAAAATCGACACTTAGAAACTTTTTCAGCAAAAAGCAGGCAATGATATCCTATGGAAGGAAATTCAAGTTACTGGTAAGTACGGTTAAAATTACTTTTCAGGATCAGTACTGGGCTGAAAGATGCAGCACTGAGGTCTCTCCTGATAACAGGTGAGTAAATCGGAATTCGTATTTCGGCTGATTTTAGAGGAATATTATAAAGTTCCAAAACTCCACACTTAGAAGAATTTCCAAGTGAAACCAGTCAATGATATCCTATGGAAGGAAATTCAAGTTACTGGTAAGTACGGTTAAAATTACTTTTCAGGATCAGTACTGGGCTGAAAGATGCAGCACTGAGGTCTCTCCTGATAACAGGTGAGTAAATCGGAATTCGTATTTCGGCTGATTTTAGAGGAATATTTGTATGTTTCAAAAATCGACACTTAGAAACTTTTTCAGCAAAAAGCAGACAATGATATCCTATGGAAGGAAATTCAAGTTACTGGTAAGTACGGTTAAAATTACTTTTCAGGATCAGTACTGGGCTGAAAGATGCAGCACTGAGGTCTCTCCTGATAACAGGTGAGTAAATCGGAATGGGTAGGTCGGCTGATTTTAGAGGAATATTTGCACAATGGTGAAGGGAGGGGGCGGGGCCTGAGGTGACATCTGTGCAAACGCGCCCCGTGTCACCTGAAGCCCCGCCCCCTCCCTTCACCACTGTGCAAACGTGCCCCGTGGCGCATTTTAAGTTGGGGGATTAAGTCCCCTTGAATACTGAGGGTCCCTGGAGTCCAACTAGCCCACCATGTACCTCCAAAAAGCGCCACAGAGCTGCGTTGCAGAGAGGTGTAAAAGGGGCATGGCCTCAGAACACCTCTCTGCAACGCAGCCCCTGGCGCATACCGGAGGTTCCTGGTGGGCTAGTTGGCCCCCAGGGACCCCCAGTATTCAAGGGGAATTACTTCCCTTCTTAAAACGCGCCAGGGGCGCGTTTGCAGACTGCTGCAGGGAGGGGGCGGGGCCTCGGCACGATGCCGGTCTTTTTTTTTTGTTGTTGCTTTTTTCTGCCCAGGGGTCCCTGTGGGACCCCCTGAGCAGACCTAGGGGTCAGGGTGTTTCTACCCTGCCCCCTTTGTGCGTTTTGCGCACTTGTTTCTTGTGGTTTTTTTTTAATCAGTGGGATCCGCGCACCCTAAGCGCATCCCGCCGATTTTGAAAAAAAATAATGCTTTTTCTGCCCAGGGGTCCTTGTGGGACCCCTGAGCAGACCTAGGGGTCAGGGTGTTTCTACCCTGCCCCCTTTGTGCGTTTTGCACACTTGTTTCTTGTGCTTTTTTTTTTTAATCGGCGGGATCCGCGCACCCTAAGCGCATCCCGCCGTTTAAAAAAATGCTTTTCTGCCCAGGGGTCCTTGTGGGACCCCTGAGCAGACCTAGGAGGTCAGGGTGTTTCTACCGTGCCCCCTTTTTGCGCTTTGTGCACTTGTTTTTGTCCCTCGGTTCTACCGAGGGACAAAATTGCTGCCAACACTTCCTGATTTGGAGTGTTGACAGCCACTTGACAGCCAATTAGCATGCAGCTCGTGATCGGGACGGTGCGCGCAGGGTGCGCTCAGGATACGCGGACCCTACTCGCCCATAGATATATATGTGACTTTACTTTTGATTTTCTCAGGAACTACTGAACGGATTTACACCATTTAAGCAAAAGGCACGACACTGAACCAAGGGCTACCTCTTTGCCAAATTTGGTGTAATTCCGTTCAGCAGTTCGGGCTGTAGCTGCGACTAAAGGTTCCTATGGAAAAATGAATGGGGAAAACGCGTTTTGGGACCCCCTTTTTCTCAGCCCTCGCTTGACGAATCAACCCGAGACTTTCAGGGTAGGAGCGGAGCGCCCCAACAAGTTGGAAACTTTCGCGAAGATTCGTCAACCGGCGCCAACGTTATTTCAAATAGAATGTCGCGGATTTCCTATGGATAATAGGTCCTAACTATAACTATCTACTGGCGACCGCCAGTAGATAATATATATATATATATATTATCTACTGGCGGTCGCCAGTAGATAGTTATAGTTAGGACCTATTTTCCATAGGAAATTCACAACATTCTATTTGAAATAACTTTGGCGCCGGTTGACGAATCTTCGCGAAATGTTCAAAACTTGTGGGGCGCTCCGGTCCGCTCCTATCCTGAAAGTTTCAGGGTGATTCGGCAAGCGGGGGCCGAGAAAAAAGGGGGGTCCCAAAACGTGTTTTCCCCATGCAATTTTCCATAGGAAACTTTAGACACGGCTACAGCCCGAACTGCTGAACGGAATTACACCAAATTTGGCAAAGAGGTAGTTCTTGGTTCAGAAAGAACCCTTTTTGTTAAATGGTGTAAATCCGTTCAGTAGTTGCTGAGAAAATCTAAAGTAAAAACACATATATATCTATGGCCGCGGAGGATCCGCGCACCCTCTTGATCACAAGCTGTATGCTAATTGGCTGTCAACACTCCAAACCAGGAAGTGTTGGCAGCCATCTTGTGCCTCGGTAGAACCGAGACACAAGAAATCAGTAAAACAAGTGCGCAAAACGCAAAAAGGGGGCAGGGTAGAAACACCCTGACCCCCTAGGCCTGCTCAGGGGGTCCCACAAGGACCCCCAGGGCCAAAAAAAGAAAAATCAGCGGGATGCGCGGATCCCGCAGAGAAAGAAAAAAAACCGAAGCACGGGCTCCCGCGCTTCGTTGTTATTTGGCCCCCGGGTGGGCCAAGTCCCAGGGGCATGCGGGGGTTTATAAAAAAATGGTGTGGGGGGGCCTCTAAGGCCCCCCAAGCCCCAGGGACCACCACCCCCTGGGGCTTTGAATTTTAAATCGTGCGGGAGGGCACTCGGCCCTCCCGCAGCCCCGGGGACTGCCACCCCCGGGGCTTCTTTATTTTAATTAAATTACCTATGTGGGGGGGGTTCGAGCCCCCCCACACGCCCCGGGGACCGCCACCTCTCCGGGGCACTAAGAATTTTAAAGTGGGGGTCCGTTTCGGACCCCAAGCCCCGGGGACCACCACCTCCCCGGGGCTTTGCACATGTTGGGAGGGGGCCGCGCGGCCCCCTCCTGGAGCCTGTGATGGCCCTGGGGACCACCACCCCCAGGGCCGGCTCCTGCAGTGTCCCGGGGTGCCCACCCCGGGACACTGCTGTTTGCTATGACAGGGCGGGAGCCTCGCGGCTCCCGTCCTGTCATAGCAAACTTGCTTTGAATTTTGGAAGAGAGAGCAGGAAACCTGCTCTCTCTTCCAAAATTCAAAGCAAATTGCTTTTCCACATGGGGAGCTGCATCTAAGCAGTTCCCCGTGTGGAAAAGCAATGCAAGCTCCCGCAGGACGCGGGGAGTCGGCGGGACCGTGGGGGGATTGGGGACTCCCCAACGGAGAGGGCCAGCCCCGGGGGATGGGGTCCCCGGGGCTACAAGTGGCCCGGGAGGGGGGCCACGTGGCCCCCTTCCCCAAAATTTAAAGAAAAAAAAAAAAAAAAACAAAGGCCGGCCCCGGGGGATGGGGTCCCCGGGGCCATAAGTGGCCTGAGGAGGGGGGCTGCGTTGCCCCAAAACATTTAAAACAAAAAAAAAAGGCCATGCCCCGGGGGATGGGGTCCCCGGGGCCGATTAAGGCCTCGGGAGGGGGGCCACGCGGCCCCCTTCCAAATTTTATTTAAAAAAAAATGGGGGCAGGCCCTGGGGGATGGGGTCCCCAGGGCCAATAAATTAGAAAAAGAAGGGGGGCCACACAGCCCCCCTTCTTAAAAAATAAATAAAATAAAAGACCGGCATCGCGCCGGAGGCCACGCCCCCTCCTTGCAGCACTCTGCAAATGCACCCCCAGGCACGTTTGCAGATGGGGAACGAATTCCCCTTGAATACTGGGGGTCCCTGGGGGCCAACTACCCCACCAGGAACCTCCAGTATGCGCCAGGGGGCTGTGTTGCAGAGAGGTGTTCTGAGGCCACGCCCCTTTTTACACCTCTCTGCAACGCAGCTCTGTGGTGCTTAATGGAGGTAGCTGGTGGGCTAGTTGGACCCCAGGGACCCTCTGGATTCAAGGGGAGTTAATCCCCCAACTTAAAGTGCGCCACGGGGCGCGTTTTCACAATGGTGAAGGGAGGGGGCGGGGCCTCAGGTGACATGTGTGCAAACACGCCCTGTGGCGCGTTTTAAGTTGGGGAATTAATTCCCTTTGAATCGTGAGGGACCCTGGGGGCCAACTAGCCCACCAGGTACCTCCAGTGCGCGCCACAGGGCTGCGTTGCAGGAAGGTGGTCCAGGCCACGCCCCTTTTTACACCTCTGTGCAACGCAGCTCTGTGGTGCTTACTGGAGGTACCTGGTGGGCTAGTTGGACCCCAGGGACCCTTAGGATTCAAGGGGACTTTATCCCCCAACTTAAAACATCCAGAGGGCGTGTTTGCACACATGTAACCTCAGGCCCCCCCTCCCTACACCAGTGTGCAAACGCGCCCCATGGTGCGTTTTAAGAGGTAGTTTTAATCCCCCTGCCCTATTATGTACTAGGGCCTTACAGAGGAGGTCATGCTAATCACAGGGGTACCCCAACGCATAGTGTTCCCTAGTGTATGTAGGTGTTTTCACTGTATTCTAAGTGTCTTTTACCATAGCACTGGCTCTAGGCCTGGTTAGTCAGAGTCAGTTACCACCAGTACACGTCTGGAAAAGGGGTGGGCACAGGATGATTTTGCAACAAGGCCTCTTTCTGCTCCTCTGTTGGTTCTTTCTGCACATGTCTTGCTTCTTCCTGGATTTTTCTTCGTCTTTGTGGACTTCTGTTTCTTTCGACATTTCTGTTGCTTCTTTCTGTGCGTTTTTTCTTTTTTCTTCACATGTCCTACTTATGTAGGCATAGTTACAAACTAGCATTTGAAAAACCTTTGAAATTCACTGAAAAAACCATAGGTTTCTGGCACGTTATAGTTAGAAATTAGCATTTAAAAAACCTTTGAAATTCACTGAAAAAGCCATAGGTTTCAGGCACGTTATAGTTAGAAATTAGCATTTAAAAAACCTTTGAAATTCACTGAAAAAACCATAGGTTTCAGGCACGTTATAGTTAGAAATTAGCATTTAAAAAACCTTAGAAATTCACTGAAAAAACCATAGGTTTTAGGGAAAGTTATAGTTAGTTGGACATTGCACTCGTACAAAACCCGTGAAATTCCCCCGTTATAGTTAGTTCAGCTAACTATAACTCGCGCCCCCGCAATGCACTGCTGATGACGTCACATATTATATCACTCATGACATGGTCAGTGACATCAATGATGACATCTCAAATGACATCACGGGTTTTGTACGAGTGAAATGTCCAAATAACTATAACTGTCCCTAAAACCTATGGTTTTTTCAGTGAATTTCTAAGGTTTTTTAAATGCTAATTTCTAACTATAACGTGCCTGAAACCTATGGTTTTTTCAGTGAATATATATATATATATATATAATGAAGAAAGTTAAACAACAAGGTCTAATGTGCCCAGGGCTTTTGCCTGAAAAACATGTGTCTCCCTTTAGGTCATCTTCTGGACTTGGGCTAGTTGATAGTTTTGTAAATTAACTTAACTACTTTTCCAGACTTTCTAGGATTCAATAATTTTATTAGAATAATTTGCAGCAACATAGAACTTTGTAGGTGGCTTTAAACGTTTTCAAACTTTCAAAGCTAAAGCTCAGACATAGATGTATTACAGGTCTTCCAAAGTGTGGTGTATACCAAAGAATTCTTACTTTAATATTGATCGGTCGCTGGGTGCCCCCTCTGGCAAGATCAATATAAAGACCACTCCCCAGAAAGACTGGGCAGTAGAATAGGGTTTGGGGGAATATAGGGGAGGAGCAACAATGTTAGAGTAATCTTACTGACCACCTCAACCAAATTCCAATCACAGTGCCACAAGTCCAAAATCAGCCTCACATATAACGGCCACCACCAGCGGCTGGTGCAGGTAAGCACTGTGGGGTGGGGCAGGGCGTGGCCGGGGGGGATGTTGACAGACGACGGAATAGGATGTATTTATTTATTTAGTTTGCGCTATTCCGTCATCTGTCGACATCCCCCTGCCCGGCCTCACAGCGCTTACCTGCACCGGCCGCTGCTGATGGCCACCATAGTGCTTGATTACCAGTGCAAATATAAAGAGGGTGGTTTAAACTGCCTTTGAGTCAAACACTTTCCCCGTTTTTGTCTCATTTTATCTCAAAACTACTAAGAAGAATTTTAGCAGCTTCTACTAGGGAATAAATATGGGCTCTACCCTCAAATACTACCCTCAATCTCGCTGGGTGCAACATTGATGCATCACTATTTGGTCTTTCTTTATTTTCTGGAGTTGTTTGGGTCGCCTCTTGGTGGACATACTGTAATCTGAGAGTGGCAGCATGCTCTCACCTCCCAGTTGCACTTCTCCTTTCATCTGAAAAGCCCACATGACCAACTTTTTCCTGCTTCACTTCTCAGTTCAGCAACCACTGTGCCCCCCCTCCCCCCTGTTGTCATCACTGCTTTATTTACTTTGGTGAAAATCTATATGCCCTCCGTACAGTCCCCCCAGCAGAGGTGTGAGTACCTCATCAACTCAAAACCTCTGGATTATCAGTGCATTAGGACTATCCTCAGTGAATATGGCAGTCCCAGAGATCGAACATTTTTGGCACATGCTGCATCTTCAGGATGTTCTAGCTGGTCTTTCTATCACACCATAGAGGCTATTGTGCAGCGTTTGAAGTTCTGAATGGTCTTTCCCTCATGATTGAGATCTACCACTGTAGATTGCAGCCCATGAACCCTGGCATTCACATCTTTCTTTGTGATCTCTGTTTGGGACACACGTTTTTTCTTTTATCACCAGGTTGCCTTTATAGCTGTCATGCTTCTTTCTGTGGATGATTTTTGATGGCCCCTCAGCGCTGCCAGAATAAGCAAGTTACTGTGAGATCAGCACTCAACCCTGTCTGCCTGATCTCCACTAATAGGGGCTCAGCTACATTTTTTAAGCCCTATGTGCATTGATTAAGTCCATCATCTCCCTCATTTTCACATTTTTGTTCTCCTTAGGGGCATGGTGGCAACTCTGCATAATGCTGATCAGCTGCTCCCTTACTGGGTCAGGTAGGATATTCTTCTTGCCTTGCTCTGGTATCAAGCTGTCATGAAACATCAAAATCTCCTGCAGGCCCCATAAACACAAGTGCCGTGCCAGAACATAAGGCTGCTCTTCCACCCTGTCACCACCACCACATGCTCTGCATCCAGCAGAGGCTCAGACAAGTGACTCCCATCTGTCACCCGCCATCCTCGGAAGGTTAACAGCTGGCCCCTATATTGGTGAACTCGGTCTCACCAGTTGTTGAGCCTGCTGCTGCCCAGCACTTCCAAGCAACGTGCACGGAGATGCCATCTTGGATCACAGCCTGTTCAAGAGTGGCAAGGGTACACCGTCCAAATTTTGGTCAGCTAGTCGGGGTTTGATGGATGGAATTTACCTCTGCAAGTGTGGGATCATTCCCCTCAAGCAGGGGCAGTTCTTAATTTGAGCCAGTGGTTTCTGGTAGTCAGCACCAGCACTTTATTGTCAACACCGGCTCTTATAATAGCTGCCACATGGTAGTGCTGTTTCTTTAATTTTGTGAGAAGCACAACAACAGTTGTTTAATAATTAAATATACATTAAAATCAATAATACCTGCCACCCAAAGCTATAAGAATAGATTAGGCGGCATCTAGCGCATTTTTAATGTATATTTAAATTCTTATTTCTCACACTTGTATGAGTGTGATGGTTAGTTGTGATGGTACTGTCATTGGCAACGCTAGTGGGGTCAATGGGTGGGGCAGACTGCAATGACCCCCTGATAAGGACCCTGGCACTTATTTTTTTTTACAAATTAAGTGCTGGGCAGGGTGTCCTTGTTTGACCCATCCTCATCCGCCTGGTACTGCTAAAGGCTCATGAAGACAGCACCACTCTGGAGCTCCAAGGAGCCACATCCTCTATGAAACGTGGCTAGTCCTGGCCTCCTTTACTGGCTTGTCTTTTTACGCTTATTTCAGTTACTGGATTGTATTTCAAGAATATACAAAACCAGAAGAAAATGGAAATGTTCACTAATGTGGGTAAGCTTCCTTCCTGGGTGTAAATGCACAGAGCCACTGAAAGTTCATAAGGAGCAAGATAGTGCTTCCGAATCAGGAGCAGTTTCTTCACTGCTAAATAAATCAGCCGACATGAGACCCGTTACCGATCAGCAATTTGCATATTAGCAATAAACACATTGGCAGAATTCCATTGTTTTGCTGTTTGAATTCTTAATTTACATTTTTAATGTGCTGTGTCCTCATTTGTATTTCAGACTTTACTCATCTGTGTTTACTTGTAATGGATCCGGGGGCTTATTATGCATGTTATGAAACAGTAAAGGTAATTCCTTGTCTTGCAGTAAGTCAGTACTTGATTTGAATTTTCACTCTGCTTTACCCTGCAATCGCCTCCTTTTCAATAGATAGGATCTATTTTACAAAACAAAAAAACACTCTATCCTGTGCAAAACTTTCCCCGATATTCATCTTGCTGAGAAAAGCTGAAAGTTAACTACCACCCACTGAGTGAGCTCTACTTTGTAAATAAATGTAGTATTTCGTGAAATAAAATCAAATGAGTGTATTGTAGGTCTGGGCGGTAAATTCCGTTCCGCTCGCGGAATTTGGGTAATTTCGCGTTCCGCGGAGAGTGCGGAATTACCAAAAATTCCGCGATCCGCGGCTTCGCAGAATTTTTTGCTTGTTCGCGCTTTCAAAATGCGTGTTTGCAAGATATTTCTCCCCGAGCATGCAAACAGCGTTCGCGAACAGGAAAAAAGCATCGCGAACGGGCGGAACAAGCAATTCCGCGTGTTCGCTGAACTTTTGCGTGCTCGCGGAGATTTTTTACCGTTTCGCGGAGCTTTGCGTAGCGCGACTACGCAAATTCCGCCCAGGGAGCCCCATCTCATGTGAGATTTTTCTGTGCCTGCGACAATTCTATTTGATCTGCGCTTGGCCTGGCTCAGTGAGCTGTAAACCGCACCTAACATTTTTGGTCGAACAAAAAGTATATCACTCTTTCTATTCTAGTATAAAGAACTGTCCCCTTTATTATTACCAAATGCTACTCAGCTAAGTTTATTTCACAAAACATATGTGACACTGCATTAAGGAAATTATAATTGGCACAAATCAATATGGTACCAAATTGTGGCACATCAATTTTTTTATTGCTTCATGTTCCAGTCTGATTTAAAAAAAAAAAAAAGTATCTAGAAGAAGGAATGCTATGGTTTTCTAGCGTTTTCCTTTCCCTTCAGCCAACACTTTTTTAAACAGCTGTTGTTGTTTGGAATATCTCGTGATCAATTTTCCAAAAGCTGTAGTTGTTTGGGAAATCTTGTGATCAATTTCCCCAAAAAGTCCAATAAAAAGTACAGAGATTTGAATAAACTCCATACAGCCACTGACTTTCATCCATTTTTTGTGGTTTGACATTGTTTGGATTGGCTGTTCATTGATGCCATGGTATTTCTTCAATGGTAACATTGACCCATTTCTGTTTCCACTAAATAGCCCTGAAGACTGCAGATGCGATATGATGTGCAGACTGTAAATCAGAGTTGTGTGTGTTCTTTGATGTGTTTTACTGACACAATGGTATTCCAATGACCAGTTTTAATTTAGGAAATGTGGCGGTGATGGATACATTAGCTTGTCATAAAGACAAAGGGCCATATTATCAAGACATTATCGCCGCTTTAGCAGCAGGAAACTGCCGCTAAAGCGGCGATAAGGGGCTTGATAATATGCCCTATAGAATTCCAATAGAAGCCCAGGTGTGATGTCCTTCACACCAGAACCTGGGCTTCTATTGGATTCTATAGGGCATATTATCAAGCCCCTTATCGCCGCTTTAGCAGCAGTTTCCTGCCGCTAAAGCGGCGATAATGTTATCGCCGTTCTTGATAATATGGCCCAGAGTGTTAATAACTAATCACCTTTGTGTGTGGATGTGTTCTACTTTACTGTCATGACAACATGTTGTCTAATTTACATATCTCTTTGTTCACAAAGTAAAAATGTGCACATAGCTGCGTTTTCTTAAAAATGCAACAAAATTACGTTCACAATGTCAATTGATCTTTTATTTAAAATGTTGCTGTTTATGTCTTTATGTTTACCATTTAAAATGCAAATTTTATCTTCTAACTCCTTTTCATAAAACTCTTTTTTGAGGGTGCAGCTTAGCTCTGCTAATGAAGTATATTCAACAAAGGCAACCTATTCCCAGATTTCATATTGCTGTAGCTCAAGTGGTTGATTGAGTTTGGACTTTTTTTTCTAGGACAAATGGGGAAAACACACACAGTCACCCCACTATTATCAAAAACTTCACACTTTGAAAAATCCAGACCAATTGGCTATGCTGATGCTTTTTTGTATCAGTGTCTGTTTTCAGTTCTAGAATCTAGGCTTTCCATTAGACAAATTAAGGGAGTTGCCTGCCCATGTCTTCAAGATTCCTGGAAGTGACATTGCTGTGGAGTTATAAGTGGAATCAGACATGGTTCTATGGCATGATTATAGTGGAGAGCACCTAGGGTTACAAACAGCCAGTGAGATGTCTCAAGAAAATGCCAACTATGGGGCCGATTCCGATCTCGGCCGGTAGTGCTCCGAATCGGATTCGGATTCACCGGATCCGATTCGGAGCCCTGTTTCCCGACCGAATCGTACGTGGGTCCGGCCGAGCGAGCACGATGCAAGCACCCGCAAAATCGCCGACCGACTCGAACGCGGCTTCAACACGCTCCGACCGACTCGCATGGACACGACTCGTACCGCGCTATGGAGACGTTCCCCGGCCGGGTAAGTACGATGCGCGCCACGAGCAGTCCGATCGACTCGCGCCGTCCGGCTCGAAAAAGCTGTCGGAGCCGGACTTTGGGGGTCCGCGTCGGACCCCCCTGTACGCGTAGGCGCGCGAGTCGCACACAGGGGGGACCCATGGGTCCCCCCTACCTGTGCATGTACGACGCGATGCGCATGGACGCGTACACGCTGTAGGGGGTGCCCTTGTCCGCCTCGCATCCATTGAGTCAATGGGAGCCCGCGTACGCGTTGTACGACAGGCTCCCATTGACTTCAATGGGAGTCCGACCGACTCGAGTCCGATGGCATGCGTGCGCATCGTACTCGTTCGGTCGGACTGCTAGGGTCCGATTCGGTCGGAATTCTCTCTGGGTCCGGCTCGGTCGGGGAGATTTCCGGCCTATGTGTCACAATAATTGTACAACCACTAAAGTGCTGAGGAATATTAGACAGATAACTTTGCATGGAAAAGATTCTGAATATGTGGAATAGGATACTTCATTTACTGCACCAGGTAAATACCCATATAGGTGGGAAGTTTACCGGGTGTGATAAATGCCTCCTAGTTTGTGTTCTGTGCTTCAAATGATGCATAAGATGCAGATTTGATATTTAATGCACCAAAATGTGTATGTTTGCCTTTTTCTTGGACTTACTACCCCAGTAAATACTGCCAGGTTTTACCTGGAAAATTATGTTGGGGAAAACAGTGGGGGTTTGATAATTATGGCATCGCTAAGAATTCTGATCTTGGTGGTAACTCTTGCTTGCAGAACACCCTAGTCAGAATCTGGGCCAAAGTGGAATTATCTAACTGCCAGGAGTCACAAGGAGCAAAATAACCTACTGCATCATATCTGAGTCATGAAACTGATCTGCTTGCTGATAGCCATTGCCTAGAAGACATGGAAAACAGTACTCTGTACCTTTCACACAAAAATGCCTCACTTAATAGGCTGTATAGTAGTGGCAGCACAAAGTAAGAGGTCTCCAAAGGAGAGTTACTGAACAGCCATACAAGACAAATGTTGTGTCCTCAAGGTGCTATGCCGGGGTTGTCTGCCACAGTATCAACCACAAAATTATTGCGGTACAAACATATTGTAGCATAGAATGAAGTACAGCAAAATTTGACTTTCAACACACGATATGGGCCTCATTACGATGTCAGGTGGAAAGCCTCCGCCTGACACCGACTCGGAATCGGAACTGACCGACTCACGGTCGGCGGTTCCGCCTGACCCGTTACGATGTGACTGAACACTGTTCGGTCGGAGTCCCATTGTACCCAATGGGAGCTCGTGTTCTGTCTGACAACCAGCAGTAACAGGCTCCAATGGGGAAATGGGGTGTTTGTGGAAAACCCTGCACCCTGTCACAGGCACCTCACGGTGCCTGCCACAAAGTGCAGGGTTTTACAGAGGGGTCCATTAGGTACCCCCTCAGCCATCAACCGTAGGTCGCGGGGCCTCGGGGGCCCTGAAAGGGGCCCCCAAAGTCACCTTCGGACAGCCTTTTTGTGTCGGACAGTCCGACTCGGAAAGACTGTTGGAAATCGACATCGTAAGCGCAAGGTCAGAAATGCTGTCCATAGAGGTGCACGATGCGGTTCCGACCGACACAAATACTCTGAGAGCCAGTCAGAACCGATTCGGAATGACTGCGCGGTTTACTTTCCGACTGCGAACATCGCAATCGGTCGGGCGTATTGTAAACCGACCGAGTTGTTCGGAAGGGTTCTGACACGATCAAGGAGATTCCAACTGTCGGGAGGAGGCTTTCCGCCGGACATCGTAATCGGCCCCTATGTAATGTACCAAAATATCAACAACAACAAAATTGGCAAAAAAACAGTGTCAAAACACCAACAGTGAAGAAAAAATATATGTAAGAAAATATTGTTTTACAAATGCCATAAAGGACTCACAAAAACTATTGAGATCTTAAATATTGTAAACTAAAACATCAGCAAAATTTCAGAAAACAAGTTGAATACATTAACCTAAAATTAGGCATTTCAATGTACAACTTAAAAGGCCAACTGAGAAACATATACTAACTTTAAAGGAACGCTAAACTAATTACACCAAGCAAACAAGTTCAACTAAATTACCTGAGCAATTATTTTCAAGCTTACACTCCCCCCAAAAACATTACTTTACATTCGAGGGGTATAAATAGAGCACACTACAAACAATTACTACTTCCGGCTAGTACTTGTTTAACTTATGTAACTATACAAATTACATTTAACATACTGTCTCCTATCAGACTATAAAAAATTCCAGATATATCTTAAAAGAATTGTATCCCCGTTTATATCTCCAATACAAATACTTCACTTGAAATACTTTAAAGTTAAAAATACTATAAAAGCTACAAGGAAATCAAGAGATTAGTCACCTAAAAGTTAAAAAAACCTGTGAAGTTCACAAAATTTGTAATTGTATATTTTTTTACAAACGAAATTGAAATATTTTGCCTCCTGAGAATTAAAATGACCCACTAAAGTATATTTTTAAAATATAACATTATCACATCTCATAATGTCAAATGAACTGACATATACAGCTACATGAATGGAGAAGCCACTGTTAACATACATGGCCTGCATATATTCAAAAGAAAACACAGTTAACAAAAGTATTTATTAAAAATGCGCTAAACATTATTCCACGGTTAGCACTGGTGAGCTGCTACTGTGAATGAAGCCACTGTAAATAAATTATATCACAATCACTCGCTTTAATAACTGTAATTAATTGAAACCGGAGAGATTGTGTATAACCTAAAAACTGTTGCTTTGATCTCTAGAGCTCCTACTGGGGCTACCCCTAAATACTATCTCTCTCAAACCACACATAACTAGCTGCTCAAATGCCATCTGTTTAAAATATAAAGAGAACTATTAACAGAAAGAGAAAAATGGAGTAGAAGGCCACAACAGCACCCAAATCTTGCCAAAAATTTAAAAACAACTTATTATTTTATGTACCACCCAAAACATTCTAACACTGTCACTGAATTGGACAGAACTTTCAAATCATGCTCTCCTCCTAATTTACTTACATCTACATAATATAGAGCCAATATCTAAATTGCAATGTTTCCCAACATTTGCACTTCTATCTAACAAAGAAGCATTTACTTACAACAAATTCCTCACAATAATAAAAAAAAAAAAACATATTTGCAGATTTAAAAATAATAATCATTGCTTTGAAATGCAATGATAACTACTCTAATTAAAACAACCCCAAAAATCTAATTCAAGGGGACACTTTTAATCATAATAAAGGCATTTGGCTTAAGATAAAACATTCTACACAAACAGTGGAATGCTCAATCAAAAGAAAGTTTTCATTTGAAATTTGAAAATTAATATCTCTAGCTATTGCCCCCTCCCTAATTACAATCTGGTCGGAAACTGCTCCGACCATCGGTCGGAGCCTTTCCGACTGCATCGTAATATGCCGGTCGAATTCCTTTCCGACCGCCTCATTACGATGGAGGCGGTCGGAAAAGAATCCGAACGGTCATTCCGACTGGCTTCCAACGGGCTCGGACAGTCCGTCCGCCAGTTGGTATGCGGGCAGTAATCCCAAGGGCAGCTCTTTCCGCCCGTGGGATTGCGATGTCGGGTTTCTACAGCCTTTCCATGACAGCCTTTCTGACGCAGAAAGGCTGTACAAACTCAACTTTGGGGGCCCCCAGCAGGGCCCCCTTGGGTGCACGGCCTCCGTTGGAGGCCGAGGAGGCACCTATGGTGCCCCCTTGTTGGTCCCTGCACCCAGTGGCAGACACCTTGAGGTGCCTGCTACGGGGTGCAGGGATGAACTGCACCTCCTATTTTGCAATGGGAGCATACATTATGGCTGGAATACATGCGTACATTGTAAAGTATAGGAATGCGACCGAACAGTGTTCGGTCGCATCCTAATCAGTCAGTCGGTTCCATGACCGAGACGATGTCGGGTGGAGGAAACTACGCCCAACATCGTAATAGGGCCCTAAGTTGTAAATCACTAAGACCTCCTAAATGTTTCACCTAATTGTAAGGCTAACAAAGAAAAAAATGGCACTTTTAGATTACTTTGTGGACACCTGGGTGTGTCGCAACACCAGTCAGGGCTTTGGAAAGCACCCACAATCCTCATCCCAGAGTGGAACATGTATAAACTATCAGAAACTAAGAAACCAAAACACAGAAAGGTTGAACAACTTTTTCCAGGAACCCTAGGAAAACACAATTCCACACATTACTATTTCTTATAATATTCTAAAAAATTGACCAGCTTTTAAAAGTAGGGCAATCTCTAGCCTAAACTCTCAGCCCTAATGTCTCAAAGAGAGTTTTGAAATGCATGTTACTTTAGCTACTAAAGTCCTTATATTGAACAATGAACAAAGTCTCAATTACATGTAATCAAAAGCACACACCCTGATATAACAAAAACAGCAAAGTAACATAAAAGTAAATAATAATAAACTATCATGTTCTCCCAAAAATAAAATCCTAAAATCAAAACTTTAATTCTAACAAAATTCTTGTTTAATTATTTTATCCAATAAATGTTTTTTCTTTCCAGTATGGGACTCACATTCCAGTAAATTATATGATTAAAGTAGAATTGCTTGTCCCAGCATTCATAGGAAAACCAAATACTGGGTACTCTACTTACTCAACACATAGTTGATATATAAAAACACACACAACACAGTGAAACATTCATATTAATAGATAATATAAATAATACAATAATCAAAAAATTATAGATACTGTAAAATAGAATAGAATAGAAATAGAATGGCGGGCGCAACATTTCTCTTTATGTTGTGGCCAGCCAATCAACGCACAAGGTCTTGTGGGACTCTTCCATTCCCATAGGACCAGCCTATCAGAAGACTTCCTTTATCGGTTTTCTTTTTGGTAGTACCTTGGTGCTCTCTTTTACTGCGTCACTAGCTATCTATACATTTTGAAGATTAATTTCTCCCAAATGGCTGTACAGATTTTCACCAAATCACAAAAAAACACGCTATCTGAGTAAAGATCTAGCTTTGTGCCAAATGTGGTGGAAATCAGTTCAGCCATTTTGGCTGTAGCACTGTTCAGTTTTCCTACTTGAAATAGCATGGAGAAAAGGCATTTTGGGACCCCACTTGACAGACCACCTCAAAACTTTTCATGAAGGAGCCGAACTATCTTAACGTGCTTTGTAGAAAGTTTTGTTAAGATTCACAAATGGCGCCAAAGGCATTACTAAACCAAAAAAATCAATTTCCTATGGAAAACCAGTCCTATATATAACTACACAATAGCGATCGCTATTGTATAATATATATATATAAATAAATATATAAGCCCCCATGGTCCCTGCCCACTTCCCAGCCAGCACCCTTCCTGGGTGCCAGCGGGCTTCTTTGATCCCAGGGGGGAGCGGCATGTTTCTGCTCCCTGCCTTGGAAAGGGCATGCAGGGAATAAAGTTAATATTCTCATGCCCCCCACCAGTTAGGTATTCTACTAATATTTGATGTTAATTTTTTTTTTTTAAACTAGAAATTCACTGAAAAAGGTTGATGTTACACTATAGTTAGGGGTAGGAATAAATTAGTACTTTATGTTTAAAAATGCCCAATGCTGTGGGCCCTGACTGTTTGCTCAGCCCTCTGGGGCCGACCAAACCAGTCATGAGCACGCTGCATTTTCTCTATGTAGGCTGCATGCAGCCTACATAGAGAAAATGTCCTCCCTACAGGCGCCCGGCTGGGCGCCGTCCACACCAATCACAACACTGCCATTGCAGCATTGTGATTGGCTTAGGGAAGGGGAGGGAGGATGCCTGCTTCCTGTTACTGCTGAACTCGGGACCCGGCCAGGAGGGAAGGCGGCGCGGGACCCGGTAAGGTAAGTTTTTAATTTATTTATTTAAATTCCCCCCCCCGCGTGAACCCCTCGTGAGACCCCCCATCTGCCCCCCCACCCGCGAGTCATGTGTGCCGCGACTGTTGATGATAACAGTCTGCATGGTGAAGGCACTAGTGGCGATTGTTAATGTATAGTTATAGTTATGTCCAGGTTTCCATAAGATATAGATTTTTTGGTGTGCTAATAACTTTGGCACCATTTGACAAATTCTCATGAAACTTAAAACAAAAAGGTTCATCCACCTCAGCTCCTTCCTGGAAAGTTTTGGGGTGATTCGTCAAGCGGAATGTTACTGTTCTTATGTGAGTGTGTTGCAGTGTCAATTGCTGGAGACGTGTGATGCTTGACTTACTACAAGGCTAGGACTGCAGTATATTTAAGTCTTTTTTGTAACTATTAGGGCTGTAGTAGAATTAGAAGTGTATTTTGTGAATTGCAATAGCTTTTCTCTTCCATGGGTGTGTATCTTGTATTACCATGTCCCTCCCTAAGCACCATCTTACATTTCCCTAAATCGCTCCCATTTAGTAGTAATTATTCCCCATTTTCCCACTGCACCCATATTTACTATGGAAACTAACACTTATGTGTGCAGAGATCTCCACATAGGAGAGCCGGATGTGGAGATCTTCAGCTGTATGTTTAAGTATTAAATTTTGTGTTATGTGAAGTAAAGCTACTGGAGTACTAGTTTACGCAGTTCAAAAATGTTTTTTTTTTTTTTTAAATCAAGCACACTGAGGTGTAAATTTCCACTTGTAAATGATAAATGCAAAAAGTATAGAGTTACAATTATGTATAAGACTAGATCTACATATTAGTAACTACACAAATGCAAACTTACCTTTGTGAATCTGGCACATAGTTTAAAAAAAAATATATGAAAAATGACATTCACTTTTTGGATGAAAAATTATATCTGTTACATATTTTGTTGTGTTAAAAATATGTATCTTTATATTTTAGATGAACATTTTTGTATCAATAAACAGCTTTAAGTAATAATTTTACTTACATTTTTTTATTTTGTTACAGTTTTTTTGTTACACTATATTGAACAAATGATTTTGATTTTTCTGTACTACAAATGTATAGACACACACATACACATATACAGACACATTCATGTATATATTCTGAATATTTATTTTACTTTAACAGGGTGAATGTTCGATTAAAAAATAAATGTGAAACTAATAAAATATGTCAATGTTAAATTTCTTTAAAATGTTTAATATGAACCACATTTAACATTACATAATGTACTTTTGTGATCAATACCAATTTTTTTTAATTTGTTAATTTATTAAGCATTTTTGACATGTATATAATGAAATTACAACCATGGTGTGCAGGATTTCACTATTTTCTGCTGTGCAAAAATATGTCACTATCATTTATTGCAACCATTTGGAATAAAATGTCAATGAAACCTAATTCCTCTGTGCATTCAGAGGTAATACTGAGAACCTAATGGGTAGTGGTGAGGAATCGGTCAGTTTGAATGGTGGAAAGAAGCAGATGGCCTGTCGGTCCATGCCGGGTCACGGCTGATCAGGGGATGGGACATTTGGGTTACCCCTGTGTTGGTTTGTGAAGGTAAGGGATGGAAATCAGTGAAGAGGTGTGTGTTCCATTCTGGCAGCCTTAAGAGGGATACTGTTCTTTACTGATCCTGGTGAGGGTGGGGGTAGGTTCTGTCACTGTGGAACCGGAGGAGAAGTCAGAGGGGGCCACGGTCTACTCAGAGAGAGTAGTGTCTCCTACCCTTGGGCCATAGGGCCTCACCCTGGCCTGATCACAGTGTAGAGCAACCGCCTTTGCCGTCGCCCATCGAATGAATGTGTTCTGCTAATGTTCCGGGCAAGGTGGGGTTGGGAGCTTCCATCGTGTTATGACCAACTTCTTGGCTATCATGTAGGCCAGGTCTGGGAAATGACGTACCTTTTTGTTTTTTAGCGGTCTTGTGTAAATGTCCAGGGCCCCCGCCTCTCATGTGGAATTGCCAGTGATCTGCTCCATATGGGATATAATCGAGTTCCAGTAGCGTTTCAGTTGTGGGCAGTCCCACAACATGTGCTTCAGATCACCTCGCGTTGCGTCACACCTGACTGAGGTGTCTGCGGATGTAGGGAAGATGCTGGGTTAAGTGGGACATAGATAGATATGCCCTGTGCAAAATATAGTACTGAATCATCTTCAGTCAAGTAATGTGGGACACCTTCTGCGGGGTATAGCAGGGCCCAATCCCACTGTTTATCTTGAAGTGGTCTCTCAAATTATGCCTCCCAGGTGTCCTTCAAGAGCTGCAATGACATCAGAGAGTGTTTTGTTGCTCCAGATGATCAGCCTCGACCCTCGTCCATTGTGTGAAATGTTTGTAGAAGTTGGTGCGTTTCTGGTTCAGTCTTGTGGGCCACCCACATATCCCCTAGGGTCCATTTTAGGGTGGAGAAAAAGAGAAATTAGCCTTTGGGGAGGGTGTATTGGGCAGTCAGGGTTTCAAACGTCATTAATTGGCCATCCTGAAACAGGTTCCCCACACTGGTCAGTCCTGACTCTTCCCACGGCTGCAGTTGTTGGATGGCGATATGGCCCCCTCTTGCTGGAAGGCCGAGGAATGTGACAGCCAGGGCATATGGAGGGGAGTGGTTAGTTAGGCAGAAAGCTTTGGTGTAAGCAAGAAAGGGCTACCCGCAGCAGAAAGCAGGGCCCCAGGGCGGGTCGAGCGTCCATGTGTAGGAGCCGAACAAGAGCCTCCCGAGTCAGTTGAGCTTGTTTCCTTTAGGAGCCAATATGTGAGCCATTGAAGTTGGGCACTTGATAGTAGTATTCAAAATTGGGGGCCCCTAATCCACTCCTGTGTGGTGGGATTTTAAGCTTAGACAGAGTGAAGCGCCTATGGGATGTGTGCCAACTTAGCTCTCCGAGGAGAGTGCGAAGCTCTCGGAAGAAAGATCTGGGGAGGGTCACCAGGAGGTTCACAAAGTAATAGAGGAGCCGGGGAACTATCACTATCTTGGCTATGGCTATGCAGCCCTCCACTGATAGAGGTAGGGACTTCCAGAAGGGCAGGCACGACCGAAGGGAGGCGACTGCCATCCCAAAATTTCTGTCCCATGGATCTGACACCATATGGAAAATCCGAATCCCCAGGTATACTGGACTGAGGACGCCTCTAGAAAATAGGGCACCCCCATATTGATATCATGCAGGGTCCCAGTTGAGGGAGTCAAATGGTTTGTGGATATCAAACACTAGTGTCATTGCATTCAGTCTTGTGGTTTGGGTTGCCTCCATAATGCAATAGAGGCAAAGGGTACACATAGAGATATTCCTCCTCAGGACAAACCTGTTTTCATCTTTATGTATCAATCGTGGCAGTATTTGCTGCACCATGTGGGCTAAGATAGAGCTTAAAATGTTATAATCAATATTTATTATTTCTATGGGGTGATAGGACATGATGTCCAGAGAATCTTTCCCAGGTTTCATTAGTGAGACAATGGAAGCCTCTCTCAGCGTGGTGGGGAGGCTCCCCAAGTCTAACACTGCCTCAAATAGTTGTAGATCAATATCTATTGTTTTTAAATTAATTATTATATTTATTTGCATTTCAGAATACATTGAACTACTACTTTAGTAAGCTAATTGTAGTCCATAAAATATTTTGAAAAATTGGGATGGGGCTAAAAATACTATTTTAACTTCAGTTCAGCAAACATTAAGGAAAGTGCATAAATGAGGAGATTTACTGATCTAACTCCAGTGCTACAAAACATTGGAGAACATGATTAAAGTGGCAAGGGTGAGCTTTACTAATCGAATTGCAGTTAAACAAACATTGGGAAAAGTGCATAAATAGGGGTAGGGAAGATTTGCTATTCTATCTTCAGTCCTACAAACAGTAGGTTATGTTTTTAAACTGAGAAAGGAAAGGTGTTTAAAGGTGGAAGTGGTGCTAATTTATTAGTGTAATCCCAATTTAATTAATTTATTATTGTAACCTCAGTTAAAAAAAAAAATTAAAATGCATACATTTGAATGCTTAAATTACATAGGGGCTGATTTAGAGTTTGGTGGATAGGGTACTCTGTTGCAACAGCAATGGAGTAGCCTCTCTACCAAACTCTAGATTTGCCTGCCTGATTTAGAGGTAGGTGGACTGCCAAGTTTGAGCCGAAGAAGTAAAATTTACTCCGTCAGCATAAACCTTCTTCTAATGGCCTGAGGGAGTAGGGGCCACCATAGGTAAGCCATCTGACCATCTGCCCTATTTAGAAAGGTTTGTTGGATGGCTTTTTTTTAACTGTCTGTCACCAAGTATATCCAGTAAAAAAAAAGAAAAACGACCACCACACCAATAGAGAAAACCCTCATGAAGTGGAGGCCATTGTTCTTTTTTATTTATTTTTCAAAAAAAACTCCAGCTTTGGGAGTTTGTATTTGAAAAATAAAAAACACTTTGGAAAAGTAACAGCCATCATGTTTGAAGGAGCCATCTGTCAAACTTTTTCTACAGGGAAAGGTTAAACAAATTACCTATCCTAATCACCCTTATAATTCACATGCCTATTAAATATTTTTAACAACCATTGTATTTTTTAATACAATACATACATTTCTAAAAACCCACTACCCACCTTAACCGCAAATATAGTACATAATCCCTTATAAGTTAACAACATATGTTTTAAAAACATGAAAACTTAATACCTGTGAACCGCAGTATTTTTTTTTTTTAAACCTTTATTGATGGTAAACAGGGAAGCATTGCAGAATACAGCACTATGCCTACATCCCCAAAGGGGCCGGCCGTGGAGTGCGCGACTGTGCATTACAGAAGAAAAATAGAACGGATACCCAGCAAGCCGCCCATAGCCACTTAGGGGCCGGCCGCGTCGCGGAGGAAGGAACAGTCGGATAAATATCTGCAGTATATTACCTCCCACAGCATCCAGATGGAGAAAAGACAATAATATTAACCAAGTGTATAATAGGAACAAGGCGAAAACCCCCCACCTCCCTCCCCTCTGGCACAGTAACGACATGACAAATAGATCGAAAGCAGTTTGGCTTTCACTAGACTCATCTATAAGGATAAGACAGAAGTCCGGGGATTGATGAGGCAGGACACCTCCGTTCACGAGTCTCAGAGGATAGATCAGCTTAGAGGTCAGGGTGACTCGCTAGATATAGAGTGAGAGGGACCCAAATATCCTTGGGGCGGGACGACTCAGGCAGCTCCTCCGCATAGATTTCTAATTGCTCCCTGCAGTAGGATAGATCCCTAAGCCACTTACGAACCGTGGGCAATCCCTTTGCACCCCAGCACTGCGCCACAGCCCGCTTAGCCATAAGTGTGGCCACTGCAACCAGTCTTCTATTGCACGGCTTCAGGGATGCCACACTGCCCAACAGACACATCTCAGGCATACATTGCACTCTCTCCAATACAATATCCGTGAGCACAGCCGTCACCCGAGCCCAATAGGCAGCTATCCCTGGACACACCCATGAAAGATGTAAAAAGTCCGCGTCTGCTTGTCCACAGCGCACACAGCGGTCATCATCTCGCAATCCAAATCTTCGCAATTGTACAGGGGTATAATAAAGTTGGTGCAGAAATTTAAAATGTATAATACGCAGGTTACAGTTGGCCGTCAGTCGCCCAGTCAGTTTGCAGCAATAGTACCAGTGGTCCTCCGACAGGCTCCCCCCCAGGGCCGTGTTCCATCTAGCAAAGGACGGATGTGCCACCGCCTCCCGCTCACGAAGAGATGAATTATAGAGTTTAGTAATCAGCCCCTGATGGGTCGCACCCGCGAGCACCGCCTGCAGTGCCCGCAGCATCTGGGGCTCCGCGGGAAAACCAGGGTAAACATCCCGGACGGCCTGACGAACCCGCACGTACGTGAAACCCAGCATAATATTGTGAGGCCGGTTCGCCTGCACGTCCCGCAACGAACGGAATCGGCCCTGATTGTAGAAGTCCCCCATCTGGGTGATCCCGACTGCTTGCAACGTGGTCCGCGCCAGGCGCTCCTGCAGTGCAGATATGCCGGGGTGCGCTGCTATCGGCAACTTGGGGGCATACAGGTATGTTAGTGTCGCACGACGCGCCAACGTCCGCCAAGCCCAAGCCGTACACTGGACCGGGTTGATCTCCGTCCGGGGACCCCCAGTCCCACCCGAGAGAGCCGCAGCCACTAATGGGAGCGGGAGAATCGCATCCGCCTCAATCGCAGTATGGGGCAGGAGACGCTGCGGATAGAACCAATAATGCGCAAACTGCGCTTGAGCGCAGAGATAGTAAAGGCGCATATCGGGAGCTTCAAAACCACCACGGTCGAAGGGTTGAACCAAGGTGTCCCAGCTACAGCGAGGCCTCTTGCCCCCCAGACAAACGACAATAGGGCCGTCTGCAAAGACTTCAAAAATAGAAACATTCAGGCGGATAGGGATATTCACGAATAAATATAGTAGTTTAGGCAATATAACCATTTTAATGACTGCTATACGGTCCGCCAGTGAAAGCGGCAGACGAGCCCACCGCGCCGCTCGCTCAGTAAGTTGAGAGATTGTACGCCCATAGTTCATAGAGATTACCTGCGCCGGATCCCTGTGAAGCCAAATCCCAAGATATTTGACTGGTTCCTGAGTCCAGGTCAAAGGAAAGTCCATTTCAAACTCGCAGGTCCCTGCCGTCAGGGGAAAGACCGACGACTTGGCCCAGTTTATCCCCAGGCCAGAGAAGCCCTCGAACCGGACATATTCTCGCAGCAAGGCCGGGAGATATGTCGCAGGCTCACGGACATACAGCAGCATATCGTCCGCATATAGCGAGACAACCAGTGGTCGCAGCCTGAAACGCAACGCCGCAGAGGCATGGAGCTGGCGCAGTTTGCAGGCCAGAGGCTCCAGCGCCAGGGCGAAAAGCATCGGTGATAGGGGGCACCCCTGCCTCGTGCCCCTTCCGATGGAGAACTCCGAGGACACCCAGCCGTTCACGCGAACCCTAGCCGCCGGGGCGGAGTAAAGAACCCTGATCCACTGCAAAAAGAAGGGAGGGACACCCATTCTGGTGAGGATGGAGAACATGTATACCCAGGAGAGGGAGTCGAACGCTTTCGTTGCGTCAAGCAACACTGCCACGGCCTGGAAGTCGGCATCAAAATAGTGTAAGGTAGCGAAGACAGTACGCAGATTAAGCACCGTAGATCTCGTGGGTACAAAGCCTGACTGGTCCGGGAGCACCAGTAGGGGAACCAGCGGCTGCAGACGCAGAGCGATCATTTTTGCTAGTATCTTGGTGTCAATATTAAGCATTGAGAGGGGTCTATAAGAATCACAGCGGTTGGGCTCTTTGTCGGGTTTCAGGAGCATGACCAGGAGAGCCTCCCGCAACGAAGGTGGGAGATGGCCAGTATCGTAGGCTTCCGCATAGACTTCTAGAAGTCTAGGGGCCAAATCATCAGCGAATGCCTTATAAAATTCGCTCGGGAGCCCGTCCAACCCGGCAGCCTTGCCAGTGGGGAGGGACATAATAGCCACCTTCACATCCTCCTCGTCAAAGGGCTGGGTAAGATGATCCCGATGTCCTGGGGCCAGCCAGCCCAACGCCACATCCCCCAAGTACGCGTCAACGTCTGCCGCCTGAGCCGTATCTTTGTTGCTATAAAGGGCAGTATAATAGTCGAGTATGGTCTCGCTAATGGCTGCCGTGCCGAAGCGGGCCACGCCCGCCACGTCCTGCATCTCCGTGATGTATGGTTGGCTCCGAGGTGCGGTCAGCTTCCGAGCCAGCGAGCGACTAGGCCGACCCCCTCACCGTAGTATCTAGCAGTGCTGCGCCTAGACTTGTGTTTTATTTCCTGGTCCGCGGTGTCATTATGTTCCGTGACTAAGGCGCGAATCTTGGACAGAGTGTCGGGTATTGGATTCGCATCGTATGCCCTCTCTAGCTTAGAGATGTCTTCCGCCAGTTTCTGGATCCTGCGCCGCAGATCGCGCAGCACCCCGGCCTGTGCCCCCATGCAGACTCCCCTAATAGTAACCTTGAAGGCCTCCCACATAGTCCCGGCGCTATCCACAGAGCCCGCATTCTCCCGGAAGAAATTGCGGATCGCCTCTCCTACCGCGGCCCTGAATACCGGGTCTGTCAGGGAAGATGGCTGTAGTCGCCACTGGAAAGGTGGTCTCCCGTAGGTCGGCACACACAGATCTATAAGCACCGGAGAGTGATCAGACAGTGTCCGAGCCAGGTGACGCACCCCTGTCGCCCAAGTGCATGCAGCTTCAGTGACCAGCCAAAGGTCCAAGCGGGACCAGGTCCCGTGTACCGCCGACACAAACGTACTCTCCCGCGTGCCAGGGTGGTGTAGTCGCCAGACATCCCTCAAGCATCCAGCCTCCATTATACCACGCAGAGCCTCCGCCGCCTGTTTAGGTCGTGCCCCCTCGCTACCCATACGGTCTGCATCCATATCCAGGCATACATTAAAATCCCCCCCCCATATAATTTCCGCATCTGGGAACCCAGAGACGCGACGCCAAACATCCGCAAAAAAAGCCGGGTCATCAACATTCGGCCCATACACATTCACAAAGAGGACACTCGTCCCATCCAGCAGCCCATGCACTATTGCCACTCGCCCCTGGTCGTCTGTCTCAGATCGGAGAACCTGAAAGTGTATCCCCTTTTTTATCAAGATCAGCACCCCTCGGGCATAACTAGAATAGGAAGAGGCCACCCGGTGTCCAGCCCATCTTGCCCCCACATTTTTATCAGATACATTCGTTAAATGAGTCTCCTGTAAGAAGGCGATGTGGATAGTCATTCTTTCTAAGTAAGCAAACACTGCCCTGATCTTTTTTGGAGAGTTAAGCCCTCGGACATTCCAAGTCAAAAGCCGCAAATTTCCACTCATCCGGTCAGTGGATGGTAAGCCAACAGAACAATGGAATATTTCAAAACCATGGAAGGTCTAGTGCAAATAAGAAGTGAAATAACAGACAATATAATACACAACATACCGTGCCAGAGGGTGCCCCCTCAGTTCCCTCCCTCCCCCACCCACTTCAGCATCCCCAACTTGCTAAAGCCGTCCCTTCCATCCCCCCACCCCATCCCATCAAACGAAGGTGAAAACCTCTGTTGGGGTGTACCCATGTGGGGCGCTAGAGTGCAACTGCCCTCCCAACTAGTAGGAGGTGGCTGCGCAGGGAGTGGATCCATACCTACAGACACCAGTACACAAAAGCCAAGTCCGCAAGAGTAGCATAGATAATGCCGTAAGCCCAGGCAGCGGCTACCCAGACAGGGGAATACTCCATGGCAAAGATGGACATGCTCAACAAATAGCTCCTATAGATCAACTGAACGAGCTCAACACCCCAATATGACCAGAAATGCACCCCTAGAGCTTAGTGTTCCTCCGTGTCCGACTGCTGGTTAGTATCGCGTCGTCGTCGTCGCTTGAGACGTTTGGCATGTTCGAGAGCCGCCTTAGGGTTATTAAAGATCTGAGAGTCCCCGTCAGGCCCTATCTTCAAGCGGGCCGGGTAGAGCATAGCATATGGGACCTCCTCGGACCTGAGGAACTTTTTTACATCGGCAAACTCCCGTCTTGCCGCCTGGACTGCCACCGTGAAGTCTGGGAAGAAGGAGAGCCGATTCCCTTGATAGTCAATGTTGCCCTTCTCACGTGCCAGGCGCAGTATCACATCGCGGTCCCTGTAATTTAGGACTCGTGCAATAATGGGCCGCGGGGGAGCCCCAGGCGCCGGGCGAGCAGCCAGCGAACGGTGCGCCCGCTCCACGATGAACATGGGGGAGAGCTGTTCCCTGCCAAATATGTCCGAAAGCAGCATTTCCATGAATATCTCCATCCGGCCCACATTGGTGGACTCCGGCAGGCCAATAAGGCGAATGTTGTTACGCCGTGAGCGGGCCTCCAAGTCCTCGTTCTTGGCCTGGATGACTGATAGGACCTTTTCCATATTCAGGGCTTTCCCCGCGACGTCACTCAGTCCGTCCTCAGCGGCAGAGACTCTCTGCTCCACTCCCCCATGCGGGCACTCTGCTTCTCCAACTGGGATGACATGTGGTCCAGCCGGTTGTTAACTGCTGCCATTGTGCCCTCTATCGATTGGAGGCTTCGTTGCATTGCCAAGAGCGTGGTTTCAAGGCCCGAGGGAGCCCCCTCTGTCACATCCGCCTCAGAGTCCGAGGCGGCCTTCTGTGACACCTTGGCGGATTTACGCGCCTCAAACGTAAGACGGGGTTGCGTTTTGTCCGTTTTACCCATGGCGCCTCGTAGTATAACTTGGCACGGGGGTGCTCGAGGAGTCTAGTGCAAAATTGGTCCCCAGCAGGAGCCGGGCAGAGGCCCACACCAAAATCAACAGGTGGGTGGAGTGTTGTCTCACGGCAGGTCCGCCCTCGCTAGCTGGCCCACGGCCACCCGGGCCGCCCTCCAAGTGTGACCAGCCCTGGATGATCACGGACGGCAGGGGCACCGCCGGCTCCGCCGCGCAGATTCAAAGGCCACCGCACCAGTCGCCCCTCCACCTATTAATAGCGCCTTGAACTGTCCATCGCCTTCATGCCACCACTGACAGTGCCGCCGCTCTCCGGTCGCTATTCAACTCCCCAGCTCGGCTGTGTTAGCCTGTGCGGCGCTATTGCACCCACCGCTAAATGCACTCCCGGTGCAATCGGTTCTAGTGCGTTTCCCCCTGGGGCTGCAGCCAAGATGTAGTCAGCGCGGGTCTGAGCAGTCTACACATCCTCAGCAGGATTTAAAGGAGGTAGGTTGTAGCTATATTGGTTCACTCCAGCGGCGCGCGAGAGGGCCCGTCCGCTCCTCCCGCTATCCGCAACTCCAGCTGTGTCCCCCGCGGATCCCCCCAGCACAGGGGCCTGCGTCCAGTAATTTTCCCCTCTCGCAATGTCCAGAGAGCAGTCCCACAGGTGGAGTTAGGGCCACCAGTACCACCCCAGAGCCTTACAGCAGCCCGCAGAGCGCGATCCACTGGCAGGCCCGCACCCGCCTCCACAGTCGCCGGCCCGCAGCAGGCCGCGCCCCACTCACCACTCTCGGCTCCGGGGAGCCCAGTGCCCGCCGCGATCTCCGCTGCCGCCGGTGCTCGAAGCCGCAGCCTCCCGTGGTCCTCAGCGGCGGTAGTATGGGGCCCCGCCACCAGCTAAGCACTGCACCGCTGGTCCCCCGCCTCGGCAGGAGCACAGGTCACCGATCGGAGCTCCGGGCCTCAGAGCACCCCGGGCGCCGCCATCTTGAGATTTTTTCGCGGCCGTCTCCACCGCCGCCGATTTATTGCTTTTCCACCCGTCTCGGGCCGACCCAGGCGTGATATCAGGTTCGGGAGCCCCTCGCCAGTCAGGCACTCTCCGTCACCTCGCAGGATAGTCGGTCTGTAGGTCGGATTATGGTCGGATTACGGCACCGCCGGGCAGAGCCTCACTCGGGTGCGGCCATCTTGCCGTGCGCCCTCTAGCGCCCTTCGTGAACCGCAGTATTTACAACTAATATAAAGCATGCACCATAACATTTAAAAATGTACCTTAAAATAAAAATAAGCATAATATAACCTATTAATATATTTACAAAAATCACAGATATCACCAACAGCATTATTTATGTTTGAACCCCAAAACAATTGAATAAATACCACTATTCTCATGTGAAAACACCACCAACCTAATCTCTTAAGAATCAATACCCATAAACATTATTTATGAAACGAATTCCTAAAAATATATAATTTCATTTTGAACACAAAAACCACCGAAACTCAATATTTTCAGCCAATAGGACAGGCAAATGTTTAAAATAACATAAACAATTATATATTTTCAAAATCGACACCCTGAACCCCATAACCAACAATCAAATTTTTATACTTGAAATTCAAAAATGTTAACTTAATATAAATATCCTAATATCAAAGCACTATTAATACAATCCCAAAGCCCATGGAAAAATAAGATAAGAAACTAAACCACAGCATAAATGGGCAACAACATTTACAATCATCTCACATTATAAAATAAAATACAAAAAAACATCTATTATACAATAAACCCCAGTAAAAAATGTTTTACTTTTCTCAATTATTAATAAATATTGCAACATTAAAACACTACCGACCCAAACTGCCTCTATAACCTACAACATAGAATTAAATAAGTAATTAATTGATTTCCCTCTTAAAACATAGTCAACACAAAAATAAGCAACATAAAAAAAATTCTTAAAAGAGGAATTTATAATAAACATGCACATTATATTAATACAACTATAGTGAATACCATGACTTTGGTTTACAATATTATTAACAACGATATTGACAAATAGCAAAAAGCAATATTTTATCCCACCATATTTTTGCTGTTATGATATTTAGAACTCAATGTTCAGATACACTACCTGTGCCAGAAACACAGAGGGAGCTTCAAAGTTGAAACCAGCAGTGCTGGTGCTTGGAGTGTTGTGCAGGACTTTATAATTCATTAGAATTGCTCACAGGGAGAGTACATTTGTTACCATGAGCCACATTCAAGATATTCACCCTTTTTTGAACTCTGTAAGCAAAATGTTCCTGCTAGATAGCAAACTTTGAAAATCTACCACCTTTGGATTTCAAAGGCTTTATTTACACACACACACACACACACGCACGCACGCACACGCACACACACCATCACACACACACACACAACCTACCTTAGTGGAGATCTCTGACCCCAGTCTAAAAATCAAGCTACCATTCTCACCTATCTGTGCTTCTTCTGTGTACTGTAGAAGTCCCTCACTCCTTTCCCAAAAAAATCTTCAGTGCCCCTTGATGTCCCAGGTGTTTGTTACCCCCTTGAAAATATTAGATGTTCTGCTGAATCCCATTGTAAAACTTTGCCTGCAACACCTTCCCCCTCTCAGAAAACTGAATCACTCACTAGATGCCAGTAGCTGATAAAGAGTAGTGTCTTTCAGACCCTTGCTTACAGCTGGTGAATTCAATTAAAACCATCATTTAGAAAACTTACTAAAGAACTGAGGCTTTCCTCTCTAATGTTCAGTCTGCAGCTCTCAATCAGCCTTTAGAAGTAACTGTCTCTCCATTACCGATAACCGTGGAAACATTTTTGCAATTAGTTGCAGAGAATGATCTTTCACCAACACAAGACAGAGGGCCTGCCCATCACTCCTCTCCATTAAATGGTAGCTTCAGCTTTAGTGACTGATCTTCTACACACGGAATTATCAGTGAATCCCTCTAAATGTGCAGTAAATTGTCTATTCATTACATGAACCTCCTATTAATTATTTTACAATGTGTTTTGAAATCATTGGACTGCGTTTCGATGTTAAATTCATGACACGAGATGGCAGAATTTTATAGGGACAGCACTCCATTTGACTGCATTTTATAATAGTAAATGATATTTCTTTAAATTATCTTTAAATAGTAGGAAAACGTTCTAGACATGATCAATAATTTATTATCCACGCAACATGAATTCAAGGGATTGATTATGAACAAAAAGGCATGAAAGACTGTTTTTGATGATGACGTTTGTAGAGAACAATAGAGTGTTTTGATCTTTTTTATTATTTAAGATACCACGTGAGTCATCATTTTGTGACTTGTTGAAGGCTGCAAATTATAGGTTCACGTGCGATTATAACATGGTAATATATTTAGTCATTTCAGTAAATATCTCTAATCATGAGAAATTGCCCAAGTGCTATGCAGAAGTAAGAGTTATACTTGACTAATAATTGATTTTTCAGAGTAAGCTGTCAGAGAAAGGCCAAGTGGATTTTAAAATGTTAAACTTATAAACTGCTATAGTGCATACATTAATCGTTTGTGGGAGCTTCAGTTATGGAGGTTCCCCTTTCCAGGGCCAGAGACTCAAGTGATGTTTGTTCTTTTTGTACACTCTTCTTTGATGCTACTCATGATTTGATAGCACCTGCCAGCACCCACAAAGCAAAACAATACCCTGTGTTCTGGTGTCACTTTGCTGCCACCATAACTCGTCTGTGCTGTAAACCCTACTGCCCTGGCATTGGGGTGAGCTAGGGCAATTTTACCACGTGTCTGCAGTTTTGAACTGCACCACTCTTCTGGGGGGGGGGGGGAGCTCTGGGTATCATTAGGTGAGTCATTCCGATCTCACAAAGCATCTGCCATCTCAGAAGAAGGTGGAAAATATATGCAACCACACATGTGGCAGACATGCTGTGCCACAATTTATGGTTGATTTTCCCTAGAGCATGTTGCATAGTTGGAACATGTGCTGAAGAAAAGGAATTCCCTCATTTGATTAGGATATCCACCAAAGCAAGTAAGAGAAAGACATCTCATAATGCTTTAGTCATTCTAATAAAAATATCAGAATTCATCCAAAGCACGAAGATTCCCCCAATTAGCATAACCTGTAATTTCTCTGTGGCGAGACCCGATAAAAGTTTACTTTTTTCAGCCATTCTTGTTTAAGTCAGTATATGTGCAATAGCAAACATCATTTCTTTTTAGGTCTGGTGATAAACAGCTTTAGTTACTACTGTGAGAGCTCATGTCATCAATTCTTCACAAAAATAGAAAAAGCACTACAAAGAGAGTGGAATTTGTATCAGCCCCTTTCAGCCTTTGGCTTTCCTGCTTTTATTCCTTTCTTTGCATCACTTGCACAGCCTGTCAGTCAAGCCCATGCGTATCACACAGAGGTGCACATTGTACCATTGACTTCACATTGTGGTTTTGAAGCAGCCCTGCCAAGTGTCACTCATCAGGAGTCAGACTAACACAAATTAGTCGTTATCACCACATTCCCACACTTGACATCCATTGTCACACATTTCAGAGCTCTATGAACTCAAGCACAACATTGCTCACAATGTGCCAACTGTCGGATGTTGCCAGTGAGCCTGAATGCATGACAGTCTGCATTAAAGTGCTACCAGCATGATATAAGGAGCGGTAACAGATAGCTCAGAGTGGTGACAGCGAGGATGGAAACAGTGTTGGCTGCTATGTTATTACGTCCGTTTGTTGAGCTGCCCAGTGTTTAATGTGCCACATGGACAGCCATCTTCCCAGTTTAGTGAGAATCAGCCTGGCAATGCAGTGAGTGCTGCAGAATTATCCTTCCAGAAGCTGAATTAAACTAGGTTCCTGTCCTCAAGAGGCTTTGTGCTCTCACACACAGGAGTGAAACAACCTGTGTAAACAGGGAGCAGACTTTGTACTCGGGCAGTATCTGACAACAGTGCGAATGCCAGTTAGACTACATATTGGACCAGTCTGCGGGCTTAACGGACCCTGCTTTTAGTTAACGATCAGTTTCACAAATAGGCATCTTTACTGGAATTGATGATCACACACTGCCTTGGAACACACTACATGAGCTGGGCATGTCTACATTGGAAATTGTGAACATGCAGTAATTGCTTCACCTGCAGCTGTCTGTGGCCAAGGTAGCCCAAGAGATAGATGGCACCAACAAAACAAGGGATCTCACCTTTAACCTGTGGGAAAAGAATAGAGCTATTGAATGACCTATCGCGTCCCTTCTTCCTTCGCTCTTTCCCATCTGACTGACCACCAGACTCCTCACTGACCAAAGCGGAGGAATCCCGCGGAGTTACCAGAAAACTCCGCCAAATTCCACAGAGTTCCGCAAGCGGGCGGATTACCAAACTTGTGTCACACAAAAAGACAAACCCATAGGCTATAGCAGCACCCTTTGCAGGTATAATTGTCAAGACGAGAGAGAGTCTCGAGGCACATGTCTCGCATTCACCTTTCTTGCAGAGGCGACTCTCTCTGCAGCCTGCACACTGCACGAACTGCATGGACTGGGCAATATCACTGTCGTTGACCGCATGCAGCTCCCCATGCTCCAGCCTCCACCTGTGACCTGCCTCCTTGGTGGTAGCACTCTGCAGCTCTAGCATCCTCAGGGTAAAGGCCTGCAGCAGCCCAGGCCACGAACACACAGCCAAGCCCATGGCGGCGGCAAGCAGGTTCCCGAAGCGGAGTCATCGCTGCCCACGCCGTTAATATTTTGAAGAAGGCCCCGCTGGGTTTGGTTGGGGGCTCCATCCTGAGCCGGCCGCCCAGTGCCAGCCAAGCCAGGGTGGGCACCGGTAGCACCTGCATGGTGTCGTGTTCTTGCTGCACAAACCCACGCAGAGACATGTCAGTTACGTAGGTTGCTTTATTCTTCTTTCTTTCTGTGCCTTACATGCATGTCCGTGCCCTTGCCCTCGCTGTCCAGGAATCCCTCCCCACTCCCTGCTCAGAAGTGGTGTCCGGTTCCTGTCCCTCCCAGCATGAGGGTGCAGGGTCCTAGTGCCCCCTGACCCTGGTCACTACATCCCTCCCTCCGTCGAAAGAAAATGATGAGAGAAGAGAGAGAGAGAGGGAGAGAGAGAAATCATTGACCTTATCCCCATCATTACATTTCTTCGATCAGTCTTGTTGGCCTTTTGCTCACTCTTTTTGGATATGTTCCTTCCGTTCCCCTCTGTGATCCCTCTTCTTGTCTTCTTCCGTTCTCGTCCATAACTTCCTCTCTTTCACGTCTGTCACTGTTCTCTACTGCTGTGTCCTCCCCGTTTTCATCCATGGTCTTTAGTCCTTTGAAGTGGGACTTGTTCCTGGTGATCCGGTATGGGCCAGATGCAGCTGTAATCATTGACCCCTTGACGTTTGTTATCGTTAGCGGTTCACTTGAAAATGCACTGTCTGATTTTCTCACTTGCCGCTGACGCACTACCACTGAGTCCCCTTGCTTAAGATGCAACGGAGTGGCATGTCTCCTAGCGTCTGCATATGTTTTCATCTTTTCCTTCGCCTCCTGGTCCCTGACAGCGATACTGCTGTGCTCCAGTGGCGACTTTGCCTCTAGTTGTGGTAATCTCGTTCTACTTGTCCTTCCCAGCACTAGTTTGGCTGGACATCGTCCCGTGGAGCTGTGGGGGGTGTTTCGATAGTCTCTTAGTATTCGACAGAGTGCTTGTCCTATGGAGATCTGCGCTAACTTTGCTCTTTGGACAGCCTTCTTTATGTTCCCCATGAACCTCTCCACCTTGCCATTCGCTTGTGGCCACAGAGGCGTTATTTTCCGGTGGTGAATGCTTAAGTAGTCCATGAACTTGCGAAATTCCTCCCCTGAAAATGGAGGACCATTGTCTGTCTTTAAGGTCTGTGGGGAGCCCCAGGCTGCAAATATGTCATCCAGTATTGGCAACGTCGCGGTCGCTGATGTTGACGAGACATGTCGCACTATTGGGAATCTGGAGTATTCGTCAATGACCACGAGCAAGTAGTTTCCCGTGTCCAGTGGCCCATAGAAGTCTGCTGCCAATGTTGTCCACACTGCCTCTGGAAGCTCCGACATCTGTAGTTGCTCCGGTTTTGCTGGTCGTCCTGTTATTTGGCATGTGTGGCAATTCAGGATGGTGTTTTCCACCAGTCTATCTAGCCCAGGGAACCATACCTTCTCCTGAAGCATCTTTTTTGTTGCTACCATTCCTCTGTGGGATTCATGAGCCAAGTATACAGTATGCTGACGTAGTGCACTTGGCATGACTATCCTTGTTCCCCTCATTATTATTCCTTTTTCAGTTTCTGATAGTTCTTCATTTATCTGTTTGAATGCTAGCATTTCTTCCTTGTTAACTCCTTCTCCCAAGGCGCTGTTGTTGTTGATGTGCCTCCATCTTTGCTGTTGTGTCATCATTTTGACTGCCTGCATTGTGGCGTCCATTGCTGTTTCTTGCTCTAGCTGTGTTAGTGTGATTGGTGCAGGGGTGTTTTGTTTGAGCACAAAATTGAGGTATTCCTCAGCCATTGATGCGCTTTCTTGTGCCTGCCGTAAGGGGTGCCGTGACATGTAATCAGCCGGGTTGTGTTCCTTCCCTGGCTTGTGCACGATCTTGAAGTCATAGTCCATCAGTCTTATGCCCCATCGTTCAATGCGGGGTGGTATCTTTGCGTTTGGATTGCCGTATATTGTCACTAGGGCCTGATGGTCTGTGATGATGGTAAATGGCTTTCCGTAGATGAACATGTGGTAGTGTTCACACGCCCACACCACTGCTAGGCTTTCCTTCTCTGGCTGGGAGTATGCCCTTTCTATGTCGGACAAGCTTTTGCTGGCATACGCGACAATTTTCCTGGGCGAGTCTCTACCCGGCATGTGTTGTGCTAGGATTGCTCCTAGTCCAACCGGGCTGGCGTCCACTGTTAGCTCTGTGCATAGCAATGGGTCAAAGTATGCAAGATGATCCACAGCCACCACGGCATGTCTGATGGCCTCAAATCCCCGATTGCATTCTTGTGTCCAGATGAATTTTTGACCCTGCTTTGTTAGGTCCCTCAGCGGTGTACTTGCTGTGGCGAAGTCTTTTATGTACCGAGCACAGTAGCTGGCAAGACCCAGAAATGACCTTACTTCTGCGACGTCTGTTGGAGCATTTGCCTTTTCCAGTGTTTCCACCTTGCTGGGGTCTGGCCTCATTCCATTCCTTGAGAAGATGTGCCTGAAAAATACCAGTTCATTCCTCCCCAGTTCGCACTTGTCTTCATTTAGAGTTAGTCCTGCGTGTTTCAGCTGTCTGCAGACTTCGCGTAAAGCCTTGTGATGTTCGTCATCTGAACGACCGAATACTAGGATGTCGTCACTGTAGTTCAGACAGTTTTTTACCGGCCTTATTACTTGCCGTATGATTTCTTGGAATATCTCCGCAGCCGATGATATGCCAAAACTGAGTCGTTTGTAACAAAAGAGGCCCAGGTGTGTTGAGAACGTGGTGATGTACCGTGATTGCTGGTCGAGCTCCAACTGATGATATCCTTTGCACAGGTCTAGTTTCAAAAACCGGCAAGCGCCCGTGAGACAGCTAATCCTGTCATTAAGGTGAGGTCCAGGGTGTCTTTCCCTCTCAATTGCTGTGTTGGGTACTCTCATGTCCACACATATGCAAATCTTTGAGGTGTTCTTTTTTGGTACTGCCACTATTGGTGACACCCAGGGGGTCGGCCCATCTGCTGGCTCTATGATGTCCTGGGTCAGCAGGCTTTGCATTTCTTCCTCCACCTGGGGTTGCAAGTGTATGGGCACTCGTCGGTGATGTTGATATGCAAAGTTATTTGTCTTCCTTTTAGTTTTCCTAGCCCTTGTAGTATGGCCGGATGTTCTCGCAAGATGTTTCGTCTTTCGGACATGCTGTATGTCATTGCTAGGAGACCCATCACCTGCGCTGTGACGTTGCTTAGCAGGCAGGGTGCTGGAAGGTCTCCCCGTAGGACATGTATTTCCTCTGTGCTTGATCTTTCTTTGTAAGTCAATGTCTCTGTAAACTTCCCCATGTTTACTACTGGTTTCCTCGAGCCCCAGGTGAATACATCGACAGTGGACGGTGATAGTGGTGGCTTCACTTTCATCTTCTCATACTCTGACATGCACATGATGTTGCATGTAGCCCCACTGTCTAGCACGAAACGTGTAATGTGTCTCCCTACTTCAATGTCCACTGTCGCTGTCTTCTTGATCTGATGTTTCTCTATGAGATTGATGTGTTCTGGTATTTGATCTTCCATTGTGGCATCAGATATAGCCGTTCCACCACTTCTGGCGCGGCTGCTTCTTCTGATTCAGCTGAGGACCTGCGATTTGTTGTTTCCATGTGTCTTGCGTACCTGCTAGGCACCCTCCGTGGTGTAGCCGGTCGTCCTCGCTCACTTTTAAATTGACCACTCATGCAGGCGCTTGTAAAATTATTTTCCCTGTTGCATTTCCTACATCTGTGCCCCATTGCCGGGCACGCGCCGACATGCGTAAATTCGAGCCCGCACCGATAGCATGTTTTTTCATGCTTCTTTCTTGGTGGTGGCGGTGCGGCATCTCTCCTCTTGCTGTTTCCAGTTAGACGGTTCGCTTGCTCCACACTTCTTTCTTTCCCGAGTTCCATCTGTCTGGCATGCATCGTTGCATTGGCTTCCGGTCGAGCCATGGTCAGTATTTTCTCTAGTGAGGCCGGCTCTTTCAGAACTCATGCCCGGAACTCCACTGACTGCCAGCCCTCAATGATGTGCAATTGTATTGCTTGCTCGTTGTCGAACTTCTCGAACTCGCAGTACGTGACCAGTTTTCGCAGTCTTGTTGCGAAGTCGTCGAGGGACTCTTCTGCTCTTTGACATGCAGTGTTAAAGGTGTACCTTTCGAAGTCTATGTTTCTTTGCGGGTCAAATTTGTCAGTGAGGCACTTTATCAGTCCCTTGTATGTAGCTCTTTCCTCTGCAGGAAATGTTATTAGCAGGTCTTCCACTTCATCCCCGACGAAATTTAGAAATAGATCCACGTGTTTTGCTTCTGCGATATCAGTGACGCGCATGTACCTTTCGAATTGCCTGATCCATCTTTCCCACCTGATGCCTGTCTGTGGTTCCGATAGGCTGAATGGTAGAGGTCTGCGAAATATTGCTTGCACGCTATTCTTGTCACTTGCGTCGGTCATTTTGTTGTTATTCCTTCTTTCCTTTGTATGTCCGTCTTCTTTTGTTGTACTTTGTCCTTTGTTTCCTCTTTGTGTTGCAATTTCCTTTTATTTCCACCTTTTTCTTCTTTTCTATGGCTTTTAGTTATTGCCTGACTTTAAAATGGCCGCCTGGCCCTCTCTAGCCTCTCATTGGCTGTCCCGCCTGACTCTAAGATGGCCGCCGGGACTTCTGTAAGGGCGAGATTTGCTATCTTTTGACTGGCCTGACTCTAAGATGGCCGCCGGGTCTTCTTCAGCTCTTCATTGGCTGTCCCGCCTGACTCCAAGATGGCCACTGAGTTCTCGCGAGATTTTAGCTCAAATCTTCACGCGGGAGGCTCAGGGCTCTCTTTCAGTCGGCGGGCAGCTTTCTCCACGGTCGGGTGCCTTTTCCCTTTATCCTCACCTCACTTTCTTGATGCGGCCGGGGTGGGCTCCCGATGTCGCTGAAGGTGCTTGGACATGGACCAGGGTGGGCTCCTGGCTCCGTTTGTCTCACGATCGGGGTGGGCTCCTGATTTCGCGTCTTCGTTCGTTGGGGCCCGACGGACGAGGGTAGGCTCCTGGTTTCGTTCCTGGTACTCCTGGTGATCGCAACTTCACCGTTTGTTTCTCGGCGGTCTGCGGACCAGGGTGGGCTCTTGGCTCCGTGTGGATGTCGAAAACGCTTCTTGTGGTGACTCGTTAACCCGCCACCTTCGTCGCCAGTTGTCGTGTTCTTGCTGCACAAACCCACGCAGAGACAGGTCAGTTACATAGGTTGCTTTATTCTTCTTTCTTTCTGCGCCTTACATGTACGTCCGTGCCCTTGCCCTCACTGTGCAGGAATCCCTCCCCACTCCCTGCCCGGAAGTGGTGTCCGGTTCCTGTCCCTCCCAGCATGCGGGTGCAGGGTCCTAGTGCCCCCTGACCCTGGTCACTACACATGGGGCACTACACACTGGGCCAACGTACCGGGAGAGAGGAGGACTCTCAGCTGCGGAAGCCGCATCGAGAGCGAGCGAGCAGCACACGTCATCAAACTCTGGTGTGGACTGAGGTCGGATACATCCATTCTGCGCATGCATCGGGGGCATAACTCACTCACAACAGCTAGCCATTTTAATAACAGGCTCCATAGTGATTGAAGTGGGGTGAATGACGTCAATGATTGCACAGGGCCCTCCTGACTCTGACATGGCAGCGTCCAGGCAGCATATTATGTATGCGCCCCACATGCCGATGTAGGAAAACTCCGCTCCACGGGGAATGCAGAATTATATCAGGAACTCCGTATTGCACACAGAGTGCAGAGATCCAGAATTCCACAAACTCCGTGAGCGGAGTCAGTTTCTCCTCCCGGGCTTAGACATTACTTGAAATATACATCGAGCCATCAACTCGAGCAGAAACCTGCAGATAAACGCCAGATATGAATTCTGTTTTGTTTCTAAGGTTAATTACGGTGTGGAGAGGAGGCCCGTGAAAGGTAAACTAGGAAGGGTGTCACATGGTTCTTGAAGAAGAATAGTGCACAGAGATCTTAAAGCAACCTAGGATAGACAATAAATAACTACACTAAAACTCTTTCCTTCATCTTGCATTGTCCAGCCGTACCCAGTAATGAATTAGGCTGTCTGCTGTATGCTTCTGTGTGCTGCTGAAGTTTCAGGAGCTCGTGCTCTTGACACTAGCATTGAAGGAGTGATTGGGTGATCTGTATTAAAAGCGAATTTACACATTCAGTCAGCCCAGGCTATTTAAATGACAGCCCATTTGATTGTTGGCATTTGAAACACCAATATATCATTACAAAAATTAAACTACAACTACCATAATGCAAAGTGCTGTGGGTTAATAGACAGGACTGGCAAAAGTTGCCGCACTTGACATTCAGCCACTTGCCAATTATATCAATGCTCTGCTCTGAGAGAACGCCTCAGGAGCACAGGAAGAAGGGCCTGGAGAAAGAGGGAAATAGTGTTTTATGTACCTAAATGGAGGGGGTAGTGGTGGCACCCAAAGGAACAGTTACAGGAACTTGAGTTAAGATAGTGGTAAAGGCAGCCAAGGGGAAGGACTGCTTCAGAAGCCTGAAGTGTAATGCAGACTTTTCAAGATCCTGAAAGTAGGGTGGGAAGTGAGGGAGTGCTGTAGAAGGAGGGAAATGGTGGTGTGTGAAGGGAGAGAATTGCTACAGGAGTTTGAAAGGGAAATTATCACTGCAGGAACCTGGAGGGATGCAGTGATGGCAGCTTTGGCTGCTGGCAGGGGCCTGAAGAAAGTGTTAGTGGAGGAATCCCGCATCCACAAATGCATCATTTCAGCTCAGGCAGTTAGGTTAATTTGCAATTTCTCCTTCTATTGGGCACAGTTGCTCTGCTTGGACTTGATAGACATCATGAACTAGGGCAATACGTCTACTGGCGCATCATGATTACGTTTCACAAAAGTTTCACACATAAGAGAAGGAAATGTCACACATTAGCATGTCACAAACATAGAAATGTCACACATAAGCAGCCCTAAAACTTGTCAGCTATGTTGACGAAGTTGCAAAAGGAACCCTTTCATGTGACTGCAGCATATGAAGGGAAATTGCAGTGAGAGAGTCCAGCAGGTACTCTGCTGCTCTCAATGGGGGTGTCCTGTCAAGTTCAGAGTTCCCACAAAGGTCCCCTTTCTGCTCCCAGGCGCCCCTTACACATCCTGTGTACCTGGTGACTTCCTGCTGCAGAACGTAGTGAGCCTAAGGCTCCTTTGCTGGTGCCACCGGGCTGCTGCTGACATTAAGCACTCTAGCAGTTCCGGGGAAGCTGCTGTCCCGTGCTCATCCAGTGTGCCGCAGTTTTTTCAAGGTCGTGACCCCTGGCTCTCATTTTACAAGACTAGAGCTCTGTGCCTGTAGTTTCCAGTTAGTGAAACATTAGGTGCTTAAGTTAGATAATATGGTTTGCTCGCGTATTTGCAGAAATGAATGTAATGCTCATGTAATTGGCTTTGAGCATATACCATTTTGACACTGCATGCCCAGGGGCGTAGCTTGGTCAATAAGATTGGGTGGGGGGTGAGCTTCAGATTTCCCAACAATCACGCTGGCACATAGGGGTCTATTTACCAAATTATCACACAGTGCAGCAGCCAAAAATGCTGTGAAAAGGAGAGAGCAGAAGAGCACCATATTTACAGAGATATGGCACTCTCCTCCCCTCTCCCTAGCACCGGCGCACATTCAGGTAGCCTAGCCTAGCACCATAGTGCAAGGCTGTCTGGGTGAGTCTAGCATAGGTTTTGTACTGGAAGAATACCCTTCCAGTACAAAATACTATGCTTAGACTAACTTTAAAACTTTTCAACTTTGTATGAATGGAAGTTGAATATTTTTACGTGAATTTAGCCTAATAACAATATAGAAATGTGTCTTAATGTTAACATAGGAAATGCGTGTTCATTTAGTAATTCGAGAAAAATGCATTTTTTAATTAAACGTCCCACATAGAAAATGCTGTTTATTTTTTTAGAAAGCTCCCATTTCTATTGTTCTTTCACTACTAGGCCCCACAATTGTTCTTATTCCTTTCTGTTCCTTTAATAAGGATGAATAGTTTTCTTTAGATGCTGCCTTAACTTTTATAATTGATCTGCAAAACTTGACATCTTCGTGAAATGTGCTGTTAGCTGCAAAATTAATTTCTTTTCACCTCACATCATATGATTTCATTGTTTTTAGATAGTTTTCTCTGCCACATGCTTATAATGAACACATATATTATTGAAAGAAAATGCTTGCTATGAGCTCTAACTTCCATCATCTAACCAGGACATGCTAGATATTAATGTTTCATTTTATAGAGTAGGCCATTGTTACACAATGGGATACTGAACAGCTGACAGAGTAGGCTTGCTAAAGGTTCTCATGAGAACCTTTATAGATGTATCTTTTGTAACAATTTGTGGCCGCTTTTCGAGCAACAACATGTCAACATGGGCGTTTACCGTGGAAATCAAGGAAGAAGACAACAGACCATCGGAAGATCCTTTCCTATTGGCCAGGGAAGAAGTCAACAGTTCGAGTTTGCAACATATTTTGCGCTTTCTATATAGGACATGTTCCTAGCTAGAGAGTCAATGCATTCTATGCACACTTTCCCTGCCATCGCCTTAGCACTTTTTTGTGCGACTCTTGCCCAGGATTGCTGTAAGCTACTGCTAACAGTGTTTATCCTTGATTTCCCTACCCTTTGTGAGTAGACTTCCTGTCTTTATGCTAATCATAGCTACTGCTGTGATTATTTATTTTACCTAACTTTCCGGTTTTTACAGCAGCTGTTATGGAACTCGGCTGAGTGTCCAGAACTACTCTTTATGAGGAGTTCGGCCCGTCATAGCTATAAGCTTTTTCCTAAATTTACCTGCTCTTTTCCAAAGGAACTCTTTATGGGTTCTCATTAGGATACGTTAGGTTCTTTAGATTAGGATAGGGACAAATTCCTTAACAGAACACACTATTATTTTGTATACTGTCTCTAATAACAATTTTTCTATTATTTCTGTAAACTGATTTATTTGACTAACCTGAATAAAAGAACACAAATACGAACTAATCTCTTTAATGAGAAATAAAACTTCATTAAACCTCATATCATTGACTGAACATTAAATGCTGTAAGTTGATGATTATTTTAGCAATGTATTCAGGTTGTGTTCAATTCTAACACAGTGGCAAAGATTTGTCGACCAAAAGAAGAAATACGCGTGGAATTGGAATTTCACCTAGTATTTTTTATTGTAGTTTTATATAGCACGAACTTGACCCGAAGGTATCAGAGCGCTTTACATGAGCAGCAGTTGTGTTACACAAGGACACATTTATTTATTTTTTGTAGGCACAGGGAAATTAAGTGATTTGCCCAGAATCACAGGATGTTGAGCGTCACTGCTGAGACTCGAACCTGGTTCCCCAGATTAGAGATTGACCGCCCTTGCCGTTAGGCTACATCCTCTACCCAAGTCTTAAGGTGGAGCTGGAAAATTTTTATGAGATTTCAGCACTCGCATATGCATGCTGTACAGTGCAGCACACATGCAAAGTCAGAAAAGAAAGGAGAAATACAAGCATTTCTCCTTGATAGTGCCTATTTGACATGAGGGTTATTGTTTGACACAAAATGCTGTCTCCTTTTTTATTAAATAGGTTTTTGCATCGAAAACCATGGATGGTCGCATGGGATTACCCAGGTACCACCCATGGAATGCCCGCTTGGTGCTAAGTAATGCAGATTGGTAGGGGTACTTAGTTAGAAAACACATTATTTTGTGAAATATCCAACATTTTTTTCATTCTCTTTCCACACAATGTGCGTTTGTGCATTTTTAGTCTGTGTGCATAGGAATTCCTGGTGAAATCCGACAGACACCTCACTATACTTGACTGAAAGCACCTGTACTCAACTATTTATCACAAAACAAAATACACTTATTAGTGGGGTGTAACACACCAAACACCACCCTGAAGCTTCCCCCTGTGCATGCCTTTCATGTGCCCTCGCATGCAGTGTCCAGACTCCGCTCCAAAGCAGAAGAGCCAAGGTGCTTGCCTACTGATTCCTCATTTGCTGACTTGAGGGAGGCAGGAGGGCGGGCATTATTAATAATAATAATTGAATGCATTTCCGAGCAAGACTATCATACTGCAATACAGTTCTTAATTACATAAATGTAAAAAACCTAAGCCTGTGTGTAGCTTCTGTAAGCACAAGGGTATCCCTTGAGTTTTGAAATGGCAAAACTGCCTACATAATTTCCCCATACACACTTTATGGACTGGGGACCACAGTATCTTAAAGCCACATGGATTCAGTATGCGCATAAACACACCATTTAGGTATTTGGGCCGAAGCAAAATGTATTTTTCGCATAGCAATAGTCTTTTTTGGACAGAAAAAAGGCCAGTGCACCAAAATAAAAGCACCCCCATTAGTGGATCAGGTGGCTAAACAGTGGTTGAAATTTGCAATTTGGGGAAGTTTTGATCTTTTAAAGACACTCTGTATAGGTAGTTCACAAGGTATACTAGTTTACCTCCATTTGTGCCAAAAGATTGATTGAAGGGATTTGATTGTATATGCTTAACTATCTATAAATTTTGTTAAAAATTGATTTTTTTTATTTAACAGAGGGATAGAGGTAGTGTCTTGCGAATTTGAAATTATGGAACCCTTTTGACTCCTGAGGGAATTGTAGAACTGTGAGGCAAGTGTTCATTGAAGGCTGGTTTAGAATGTTCAGTTCACAGTTACACACAGACGAATAAAGATGTGTAATACTAAGCTCCGTGTGAGGTATAGTCATTGGCAGGTTCCCAGGCTAGGGAGGACGCTATTGTGGCTAAGCAGTGTCAGTACCTAGAAGCTTATAACTGATTGATCTGTCCAAGGATCTGGCATGTTTGCGATTAGAGACAAAAGGGAGAGCCACAAATGTGTACACAAAAACACAAGTGTACAAAGGCAGAAAGGCTAAACAGGCACAAAGGGTACAAGAAAGACACACGGAACAAAAGAGCACACAAGAACAAGAACATTGGGGTATGAAGGCATAAGGGGGTACACAGAAATAAGGGGGCAAATAGGAACTTAAAAATACAGAGGTGCAAAAGGGGTACACAGAAATTAGGTGGTAGGCAAGCACCAGGGCGGGCTTTAGTGCTCTTGGTGGCCAGTGCAACAATCTTTTTTTGCAACCCCCCATTACCTCCTTTTCCACTGATTAATTCACCATCCCCCTCTAACAGTTCACTTTATCTCTCTATAGCCCCGCTCTCACATGCATTTAGTTTGCTTTATAGAGCTACTCATACCTGTGTAGGGTGTCAGAGCCCTTTACATCACACACATTATACAGAGACAATCAATCATAGATGTATAAATCAGTTTATACGAAATGTTACATAAGACAATGAGGATTACAAGGTGTAGGAATCACATCACCCGTAGCATATTTTAAGAACGTTTGGAGTGTAGAAGCTCAGGATTTAAAATGTACCACAATAGTTGGGGTTGGCTTTACTGATAAGAATGATTTCTACCCAAACTAACCCTTTTTTTGCAACATTAGAATAGTAAACGACCTGGGGAAAAATATAACGTTCTAACCTATACCATTTAACTTATGAATTGCAAGTAACAATAAGATTTCTGTGACAAAAGCAGTAACCCTGTGAGCTATGCAAATAAAATACAGTTCTGTGATCTGCATGGTACACATTCTTTGCAGCAGTCATATTAACCCTCTGGGTTACTTTATGATGTGTCAAACCTGCCACTGGACAAAACTCCAATCTCTATCCAGCAGTAATATTAATCACCAGAGTTATCTTCACATATTTATTGTTGCCTGAAAACTGCTAGGCACACAAGGAACTCTGCAGCAGTTTTTTTTTTTAAACCCACAAGTTATTTCTAGGCACAGCCCATCCCTCCCCTTCCCCACCCCTAGCTCAGCACCAGGTGCAACTTTATTGGCCGCACCACTCCAAAGCAGGCCCTGGCAAGCACAGGGGGGTACACAGGCATAGAGTAGCAAATAGAAGCATAGAGATAGAAAGTACCAAGAGATACACAAATAGAAATAGGAACACAAGCACAAGACATTAGATAGGTACAAGTGGATACACAGCTACAAAGGGTGGCACAAGGGCACAAGCATGATTGAAAGTTGGTACAGGAGCACCAAAGGGTAGACAGATGCATGGCAACATGGGGGTCAAGGGGGGCGTGGGCGCAATGCAGTACATAGCCAGAAAAATAATCACAGAAACAAAATACGTACATAAACCCAATTTTACCCTTCAGCCTTAAACGTTTGCTCAAATACACAATTGATTTTGCTTAGGCACCCTCATAAACACATACAGACGCATGCCGGCATTCATCTGTCCAGATATGCATCTATCTATGCATCAAACCATCCATGGACCCACATTCATCTAATAGCCTTTCTCATGACACTGAAATACCCACAGCCATGCAGGTGTCCTTCCATGTCCTTTCATGCCCATGCATTCATCCAGCACCACTTCATGCATTCTTCCATGTAATCTACTACCCGTACCCTTCTATCTACTCACCCACAGTCATCTGTTCTTCCCCCTACTTCTAACATGTATCCACATTGAACACATCTATTCATCCAGACGTTCATTGAGGAATATCCACTATACCTATTGATTCACCCACATATGCCACCATCATCGAACAGCACTTATGTCTAATATGTGAAGCAACCACACCCACAAATCTAGCCTTCGATACAACATTGTATGTATCCATAGACACGCAGCCATCTATTACTCTGTCTATATCCATGCATGTCCATCCAAGATCCACTCGTGTGCATGTACCTGTAACGTGTCGTGTCTCACTCATGCATGTTTGTGTTATTTGTGTGTATATATGTGTCTCTTAGTATTACCCATCTCTGTGCAGGTGTCTATATCTGTTTACTGTTTGTGCATCCAAACATATCACACAGCAACATATTGTCCTTACAACAAAGAACACATACAACTACAAAAAGCCCAACATATTGGCTTTGCCAATGCTTGTTATTCTATGTGAATATGGATTTTACACTACTGCTTTTGTTACAGTCCAACAATCTCTATAATAATTTAACTCTATTTTGCATTGATACATGCTCAGAATCTAAATGGAGAACAGCATGGACGGAATATTCTCTTTTTAATTCGATTCAAATTCGTTTATTGTGGGAGATATTAGACTCTAGCAGCAGATCATCGTGTAAAAATTATGCACTACTATGACCTTCCTGGAGTGGAAATGCCGATTACATTCTCTTGCTTGCATTTAATGAGGCTGTGTTAAAAAAAAAACCTGTTAGATATTTATTGCTGTAGATTTAAATTCGACATTTGGCATCAATTTCTAACTTTGTTTGGAATTCATTAAGAATTTGAGGAATACTTCTGGGAAGTTGTCACAATTACAATTTCACCAGATGTGTGCATTGGAATCCTTTTGTAAATTCCAAGTTCCTCCCATAAGAAGGCAACATTACAATTTATAATGAAACGATTTGTGCTTCTTTCTCCCTACTAGACATGCAGTTGGCTTTTTGAATTGGGCTCATTATGTTCACAGTTTCTTTCCTTAGTTGTGCTGACTTTTTGTTTTGTACTTTGCGAGTGGCAACAAACCTTTCTTCTCTTTTCATGTTTCTTTGAGGAGTACCGGCTTGGCCTTTAACTACTGTAAGGAGCACGTTTTTCGTTGGGGTGTTATATAAATACCCCTCAATGATGTATATAAGTGCATTTACATTAGTGCAAATGGGTACCTGTATGTACATTAATCTTATGATGCACACGTCTTCGCGCTTTATTTGGCTTTCGCATGCTGCCTCATTTTACAAACACTCAAATTCCGATGCCGCATTACTGCACAAAGGCATATTTTTCTTCTCCTATCTTCACCATTTGTGCTTGTAGTTTCTCATGCGTAAGTTCCCTTTTCCCACCTTTTAATATGGTAATTAGTTTTCATTGTCAGTTTGCTGATTGGGGATGTTTCATGGCTGTTACTTGTTTCTCTGGTGGCCCTCATTTATGCAGGTCCCTGTGCATCTGCAGACAAGACTCTCCTGGCACTAGGCTCAATAGAAAAAAAAAACTTTCATTAATATTTCTCACCTTCAGACAATATTATTTGCTTTCCATGTACATTTGATGTCACTTTGCAGTTTGAAAAAAGTTTATTTGCATACTGACATTAAAATTCATGCGTGATGCACATGAGATGTGCAAAGATGCAGCAAAAGAAAATAAGGCCATACTGTGATTTCATGTTGCCATAGGTTCATCTTTATCTATCTGCAGAAAACGTTCCAAAAAAATGTAAATTTTGTGTAGGTTTGGCATGTAAAGTTTTGTTCAGATACTTCTGAGGGAAATAAAGGCAGGGGTCAAAAAACGATATTGGCCATTTCAGTTAATTCCCTTAGAACATTTTGCTCTCCACTACAGCAAAAACTGGTGAACAGTAGAACACCATATCCAGCATGAAACAAGAACTTTACTATGATTGCCTTTGCTTGGTTTGCTATAAATATGTGCAGTAATTCCTAAAAAATCAGCATTAGAAAAATGTGTTGAGTGGCCTTTAAAGGATTAAAATATCGAGATATTAGGACTGTTAGGGGCATATTTACAAGGGCTTATCTCCACCAGAACGTCACTTTTGATGGCGTTCTGGTGGCGATAACCCCTTCACCTTATTTACAAGGCGGCATTAAGCCACTTACGGTGGCTTAACGCCGCCTTGTAAATAATGCCCCTATTCACGCAGCACTTAGCGTGAAAGGGGCGGGCAACGGGTGTTGCAGTGGGCGTTCTGCCATAACACCTATTGCTTTTTTACTCTGCCCCCTATTTACAAGGCTGGCGTATAAATATGGGGCAGTGCCAAAAATAAGGCCAGGGAAAACCTGGTCTTAAACTGGTGCAACGAGGAGAAATAATTAATTTCTCCTCGTTTGTACTGTTTCTATGTGTGCTGCATTCTGCGGCAAACATAGAAAGAGCAAATCGCCTTTAGTGATTGTTTATGTGCAGGAAGGGATACCTTCCTGCACATGAACAATCATTCCCTGCAACGCAGGCACCCTTGCACAATGGTGCAAGGGTGCCTGCATTGGCTCTAGGCAGCTAAATTTAGCGCCAGCACTAGGGGAAACGCAGGGGTGCGCCGTATTATTGTAAATACGGCGCATCCCTGCATTTTCAGAATATCAGCGTGCGGCGTTACCAATTGTGGCGTAACACCGCTTTGCCATTCAGTTGTGAATATGCCCCCAATTGTGTGAACATTCCTCAAATTTGGGTTCGTAGAGTGTCCATGCACCAAATTAAAGAAATGAAGAAGGAACCACATTGGACAAGGGCACTTTCTCCTCAGTGTCCTTTTTGGGTACACAATCTCAAAACTGGGTCTGCGACAACGAAAGCTCCATTTTGCTGGCGCAAGTGCTGCATTGCAGAACACACAGAACAGTCCCCGTGACCTGAAAAAAAGGTCAAACAAGTGGGCAAAGTGGGCACAGCCTGACCCCGGGATGGTACTCAGGGGGTCAGGGCTGGCTTTAGCGCTTGTGTGGCCCAGTGCGACAATCTTTTTTGGTGCCCCGCACCCTCCCCCCAATGACCTTCTCCTTAGATTCCCTCACTTTCACCCTGACAAAAGCAAGAACATTAATCACAAGAATTATCTTGAGTTTTTAAGGCTGTATGAAAGCTGGAAGCACAAGGAACTCTGCAGCAGGTGCTTTTAAATCTTAAGTTATTGCTAAACACAGCGCCCCCTGAGGTCAGTGCCCACCACTCCAGGTCAGCGCCCAGTGCAGGTCAGCGCCTAGTGGGGCCACACTGTGCACCACCCGAAAGCCGGCTCTACAGGGGGTCCAAAAGGGCCTCCCAAGAGTTTAATATTTTAAAAAAATGTACTCACCACAGAAGGTTTGCAAACTAGGCTTCGGGTTTTGCAAACTCAAGATGAGTGTCGGATCTAGACATCCTCAAATTCGCCTCGAGGTTGCCAGACTCTAAACTGAGTTTACGGACTCTGAAACTCGTGGACCCATACTGGGTTCCCTTCTCTTGCTTACAGCTCTGAATACAGTTCACGATTTATGAAACTTGTGGACCCATATTGGATCCCTTTCCATAATTACTGGACTCTATACAGAGTTTGTGAACTATGAAACAAGCGGACCCATATTGGGTCTCCTTCTGTTGTATTGCATGGAGTACAAAACACATATTTGTTAAATAGAGAGCAGAACACAGGGATTGAAAAGAAAAAGATGGGAGAGGGCTACGTAAAATTCTGCCAAAAAAATATAGTGTATTTTTTAAGTAGCTTTTTGCCACTATAAATGCACAAAGTTTCGTTGAAACACGAACAAAACGTAAAATATCGAGAAAAAAATCTCAAGAGCCCCAAAGCAAAAAGAAAGTTGTTTTGAAAACCACTCACATAACTGAATGAAAGAGCTTATCTGTAAAGGTCAACACAGTGGGACCAATTTTCTAGCAATGATACCTTCCAGAATACTTAACAAAAACTGCTCCCACTGCAGAATAGAAAAAGGGGTCCACACACTCACTGGCAGGGCAAGAGGAGAGCTCCATTTGTAGGGAGAAATGATTCATGGCAGATGTGGTGTATTGGGGCTTCATGTTTGGTAGGCCATAGACTAAGGGAGCCCATAAGCTAACGCCTAGACTTATTCTTTCACTTTGCTAGGCCCCTTCCAGGGAATCAAGGGTATTCAGAGTACAAAAGAGAGTATTTCCCTTTGATCTGCCCCTGACAACCTCTGTTGTTTACAATGGCTTTACATGTGTCACATTAATTCACACCTAGCTACTGTGCTCCCCTCACTTTGTTGTATTTTTTCCCTTCCCAGTTTTCCCCAGGACTTTTTCCTTGGTTTTAACATTCTTTCTCCTCTTCCCACCCACATTGTACTTCAGGATCAACATTGGTTCCTGGTCTTCCTTGGCATTGTCAGGGCATTCTGATTGCAAGGAGTTTGAGGTTTTAAGCAATTGCATTATTGGTTGAGGTGGGTGAAGCCCTACTCAAGCAGGAACCACAATCCTTAACAGGGGGATCTTACAAGCAAACCCCAAATTAACCTGCGCTAAACCCTCTGGTAGCTTGGCACAGAGCAGTCAGGGTTACCTTAGAGAGAGGCAATGTGTAAAGTATTTATGCAGCACTTCAAACAGTAATAAAATGAAAACTCAACACCAGAGAAATCCCACATCAATTTAGAAAAGTAGAGTACATTTGAATAAATAAATAAAGACCAACACAACAAAACTCCAATCAGTAGAATCAGAGATTTGCAATTTTAAAGATTTAAGTGAAAATAGCACCAAAAAGCACAAAGCGGCAAGTGTGGATATCTAGTCGAGCTAGACCGGGACAAAGTCACAAGTTCAGGCTGATTGCAATGGAGTGTGGGCCGGCTATAGGAGCCCAGTTAGGCCAGCTGAACAAGAGTACCTTAAATCCTGGTGGTGGAGCGTTGTGGAGTCCCGCGTCAAGGATGGGCTTGTGATGCAAAGTGCTGCTTTGAGAGGTGTTGTGCACTGACTGGTTCTGAGGAAGCTGCGTTGGCGAGGGTACCGTCGAGGGGCTTGCAATGTGTCACGGTTGCGTTGCACAGCAGTGGTTCCTGGGAGGCTGTGGGCCGCGATGCAAAATCCTTGCATCGGCGAAATCCACCCAGCAAAGGCGATGCACCGATTCTGCTCAGGGTTGCGCCATGCAGCAGAGGAGATTCATTGGTTCTGCTGAAACCGCAGATGGGCTGGCAAAAGCACCTTCTGATCCACTTCAAAGGGTCCAGGACTGGGGTGGCCCCACTTGTCAGGGTAGGACTCATAGATGGCAGAATTCAGGTGTTGTGCTCAAGGTTGTTAGAGCCTTGTGTCCCTGAGGCTCTAGTCAGGTGTCCAGCCAACTAGCCTTTGGAGTCACTCTGGTGTCCTGGACTCAACAGATGCAGGCCCAGTCCTTCTCACCAAGGCAAGAGGTCAGCAAGAGGTCAGCACAGCAGGGCAGCAGTCCTTCAGAGCAATAGTCCAGCAGAGTGGCAGTCCTTTCAGTAGCACAGTAGTCCTTCCTGGCACAGTCCACAGGTCCAGACGTATACTGAAGAGTTGGGTCTAATGGTGCAATATTTATACCTGATGCTTACTTTGAAGTGGAGGAAGCTTTTAGAGGTTTCCACCCCCCTGAGGTGTCAGGCATCCCTGTCCACCCTGTCCTGGCCATAGCTAGTGTGGGGTCACAAAAGACCAAAGACAAAACCTTTATGAGTGTGCTCAGGCAGACCTTTTGTGATGTGCAAGTGTGGTAGGTGACAGTTCCTCCCCCTCATTGACTCAGAGTGGCCCATCCTGCCAATACATAGCTTCCCTTTGTCTCACTGTCTGGGAACAATGCACAAAGACCAACTGCCAGCTACACCTAGTCATGTGACCCAGGAGTAGGCTGCAAGCACCTAATGGTTAGGACAAAAAAATGCCAACTTTCTAAAGGTGGCATTTTCGTTTTTCCCCTTTCTATGCGTGCTGCATTCTGCAGCACACATAGAAAGAGGAAAATGCATTAATGATTGCTTTTGTGCAGGAAGGTCTCCCTTCCTGCACAAAAACAATCATCCTCACAACGCAGGCACCCTTGCAACATGATGCAAGGGTGCCTGCACTGGCGCATGGCAACCCATTGTGCGCCTTCGCAGGGGAAAGCACACAGATGCGTCGTGTTGTTGTTAATACAACACATCCCTGTGCTTCTATAATGACGCAGCTTGGCGCAGCAAAATGGCTTGCGGCACCGTGCTGCGTCATTTTGTAGTAAATGAGGCCCAAAATATATTCGAATACATGATAACGCAGTCTGTGAGGCAGCAAGCAGAGTTTTCCCGCATTATTAAGGCTGTACTGTTCCCATGAGATGGAAGTTGACCCTTACACTGTACTAATAAATGAACTCGGTATTAACTACTGAACTTGTTCCACATAAGCTTTATTAGCCTATGCTTATTCTCGCTGGCACAGCATAAATCTACATAAATGCTTTTCATCAAACGTATTTTTTATGGATCCACTGTAATACTTAAAATAACCTCTTGGGGGTTAGTAGCAATGTATACACTGGCGGACAGTGGCAGCTGCTTACACTGTACATGACGACTGTGACGCACGCTTTGAGTAACACAAGGTAATGAAAAACCTTAGGGTATTCGACAGACTGATACTTTTGCAATACTGCTCTCACATATGAATTAGACTGCAGACAGAGGTCACGTGATCCAGTGGAGACTGGCCCCTCTGGAGCTGGGTTTTCCCTTTGGAACTCATGTGGTTGCTGTGTGGTGTCAAGCAGCAATTTAGCTACCTACACAGTTTTGCAGCTGTGCATTAAGCATGCTAATTGATCAGTAAAAGCATCTTTTGCCGAACATCTGTGCGTACATGGAGGGCATGTGAGGGCATTCGTTTCCATGCTGCCACATATGAAAAGAAAACACATATTTAACTCTGCGTGAAATAATCAGTTATTATAATCTGAAGGTTTGGCGCACTTGGAATGATACCAGAAACGAGTTAATGCAAACTCCGTAATGTTTTAACAAGACATTTAAAAAAACAAAACAATGCTGGTTAAAATTGGGAAGAACAAAATGGGAAGAAAAAAAAAGTTACTCAGAGTGGCTACATAGGATCCTAGCGCCACCCAAAAACACTTTTTCGTTTGAAATGAAAAATGTGAGGTGTTCCGCCTGAGATCCCATTAAGGCGAGTTGATTCTGTGAGTCTGGTCATTCTTATGAGTTTTTTTCTCGCCTTATCTGATAAACCACACCTCTTGGCCTTTAGGCAGGCCAGGCTTCCGGAGCTCTGAGAGCCCCCGCATGGCCAGTGTGTGCAACTGCAGGAAGGGCACTTCATAGTGTTGACATGGGAGCTCTACACCTTCCTCCTCCAGAATCCTCTCACAACGTTTCAAGTGGTATTTCATACATATAGCCTGCACGCTACTCCCAGAATTCATTCACCCCACCCCGTCTTGCCAGTAGAGGTGGGCGAGCCAGGCTCGAGCAGGAAACCTGGCTCGGGCTCAGCTCAAGGTCCCGTTGGAACCTCAAACACATAACGAGCCAAATTGTGTGATTTTAGCCAAATATGTTATTTTACCGATCTTCCTTTTTCTTCACTATCACACATAAAAAGCACCTTCAAATATGTATGTTCATAATAACAGCTGTGCAAAAACAATTTTATTTAATTTAATAAACTATATAGACTATGATGTTGCTTTCTCTATAGGAATCTGGGCACATTACAGGGTTCACATGGAAACTGTCTTGTCTCTTAGTTCACAACTGGCACTGTCACCAGGGCAGGGGTGGCAGAAGGAATGGTGTTTAAAAACGACCACTTTTAATAAGCACTTCCGAGTGCAGTGCTATAATATGACGTATTAATGTCAAAGCTTCCATGTGTTAAAGAAATGAAACTTATTGAATTTTGCAGAGACTTTATCATATTTTATGTGATGTTTGTTGTATGATTTACATGGCAAACATTCTTAGGGCTCAGCTCGTGCACGGACTCAAAGACCCAAGGCAGACCCTTGGCTCGGCTCTGGCTTGGCTCGCCCTGTCAATTTTTTGGCTCATCCACCTCTACTCGCCAGTCTGAAAACTAGCACATCTCATCCGTCTATAACACATCACTCAAAGCACAAACGTACAGAAACATACCCCACACCCCATTTCGAACAGATAATGCCAAATAAATACACACATGCCAGTGAGCATGTAAACACAGTGCGCAACACTCATAAACCAATAGACGTAACGCCAGCACAAATAACAAAAACAGCTGCAAACAACACACACCATCATACCCACAATAATCACACACCTGCTGAGAGAAGCTTGCACTGCTGCTGTCAGTGCTATAAATGCTGGACCCATGCGAGAGAAGCATCCACTGATGCTTCACAAATAATGTGCTTATGATTAAGTGTGCTTGGAGTATGTCTGTGCCTGTGATGTTCTGTGTTTGTCAACGATATTTGGATTGCAGCTGCACGTGTTCTCTGTGCCTGAGAAGGTGTGCACTATTGCCTCCAGTGCTGCATTGTTCTGTATGTGTGTATGAAGGAATGTTGTTCTCCTGCTGTGGCCACCTGTCCTGTGCCTGTTCTGTTCAATATGAAGGCCTGTGTTGCTGCCTAACATGCTGTACATGTGCTATTTGTTAGTCAATGTTGTCAAAAAGAAAAGTGATTGTCATTACCATTGCTTGTTCAATTGGAAATAGGAAAAACAATTTCAAACTGTGGCAGGATTTCACTAATTCTCCTGCTGGTATTAATGTGCAGATATATATTATATTGTACCATATCATAAGGGCATGCTATTTTGCTGCACTTCTTTTTATGGTGAATAATGTTTTGTGGCAAAAAAAAAAATCAAAAGGCCTTAATTAGAGTTTGCCTGATGGGTTACCCTGTGTATACATGACAGATATCCTGTCTGCCATATTACAAGTGCCCTAAGCTATAATGCACTTGTCATACAGCCAACGGGGCATGTGCCATATTTGTGATGGAGTACTGCATTCTCAAAACACAGACCCAAAGTTTGTATTTTTATTCCAAAGATTTTTGGTGCTGTGAAACATCATTGGCAGCTGCAGAAAAAATGGAGCAAAATGTCGAACCACCAAAATGTGTAATTTGGTCAATTTTTCCTTGTTGCAAATTACCACCACTTTTGCAGTTTAGGTAATTCAGCCCTTTGCTTCTTGAGTTGCATTTAAGTTTAACACCCTCCCTTATTTCCAATTGGATATACAACATACAGATAGCTCTAGCAGGATAGATTCAAAAGCATACATTGACGCTGAATATCCTGTGATTCTGGGCAAATCACTTAATCTCCCCGTGCCTAGCAAAAAAAATGAATGTGTCCTCATGTAATGCCACTGGTGCTATGTAAAGCGCTCTGATACCCGATTCGGGTCAAGTTCGCGCTATATAAAACTCTGTAAAATAAATAAATAAATAAAAATCAACCGAAATTATCATTTCGTTATAAGTAAGGATTGTTATGATCCTACCTGAATACTTTCAAAAGATTTTTTATATAAACCTGGATATCGTGTTATATGTTTTGCTTATGATATAAGACACCACACATTGATGCAAAAAATGTTTTCATTTTGCCTTAAATCAAACAAAAAAAATCAAACAAAAGAAAATATACTTCTGCATATAAATGCAATTTTACAAAAGGAAATCTCTTATCTCTTGGTTAGTGCACAATCCTAGCTAAAGCAATACGTTTCGATGGTGACGATCACTTCCGTTAATCGGGGCTTCGTACCGTCAGTAGGTAGACCGCACAAGAAAAGGACCTGCTCTAAGAGTTATAACCAGTGTCTCTAATTATTTGGAGCAACGGTCCTCAATCAGATTGTGTCGCTTCAAGGTCTTTTCTGGTGGAGTCCTTATGATGTACTTGACGCGTTTCGTCCTGTTTGTTCTTGGCCTCTCCAGGACTGAGCAAGGATATGTACATTCACAAATTATTTCTTGCTCACGTTAGCGTGGCCAGGCCTGTGGGGCAAAGGCTCTCTCGGGAGCAGGAAGGTCCGCTCACTAGAATGCACAAGGTCACCAGAAGTGCTGAAGGAGACTAAATGTCAGAGTATTTGACTACTGGCAAGGGGTAAGCAAAATCCCATGGTGAACTCGGTGTTGCCGTCCGAGTCGCATTTGTGTAGTCCAGGTGCTTGCCGAGTGTCTCAACATTTACAGACACACTTGGCAAGGATTTTGCATACCCTTGTTCAGTCCTGAAGAGGCCTAGAACAAACAGGCCGAAACGCGTCCGCCCCATCATAAGGAGCCTGCCAGACAAGGCCTTTAACAGACACAATTTAATTGAGAACCACTGCTTAAAATAATTTGAGACACTGGATATAAAACTCATTGAGCTGGTCCTTTTCTTGTGTGGTCTACCTACTGACGGTACAAAGCCCGGATTAACGGAAGTGACTTTCATCCTCCAAACGTATTGCTTTGGCAAGGTTTGTGCACTAACCGAGAGATATGTGGTTTTGTTTTGTAAAATTTTATTTATTTGCACTGGTATATGTTCTTTTGTGTGATATTTTTGTTTGATCTAAGGCAAAATGAAAACTTTTTTTGCATCAAATTGTGGTGTCTTATGTCATAAACAAAACACATAACACGATATCCAGGTTTATATAAAAAAATCTTTTGAAAGTATTCAAGTAGGATCATAAGAATCCTTACCAATAACAATTGAAATTTTAATTTCGGTCGATTTATGCTTTTGCATCTATCTTGCAAGAGCTATCTGTATTTTGTATATTTTGTGTGTAGCCTAAGTTCTAAAGGAATATATGGATTCAACCCTATTCCGCTTTCGCTTATTTTCAATGGGATGCAGGGTTTTGGCACACAATGACATTCAGTCAGTAACGGTTTTTGTTATTGGCGCTTTAGCACATGACATAACACAGTCAGAATACTACCTGGACAAGTCTTAACAAATATAGCACAATGCAGGTAGAGCTAATGTGAAGGTACTAAATTAATTTATACGGAGTATAGACATTGCATACTGCCAGACACAAGGAGCACCATGCAAACCAAAGACAAAATCCAAGACAAAAGGTGACCAAGTTTGAGCCAAGAGAAGGATGATGTCCATGCAAACAAGAAACCACACACACACACTGTGAACACAACTGCAAGAAGTTCTGGGTGCTGTTTCCCTGGTAGGTGAGACTCATGGGATGGTTCTTGGCTCACTTGGGTGTGCTTGTTGTGGTTGGATTGGCTAAAGTCTAAGAAGGAGGAACAGGGTGAGCCAACAGACACTGGCAGAATGTTAATGCTCACACAAAGGATTGGTGAAGGAAACACTCAGAAATAAGTACACGTAGGCCCTGATTACGGGTTAGGGTCTTCCACCCACATTGATATCTCTGGATGAAATGCCAAAACTCTGAATTTCTAGTCATTCAAAGACAATAAATGTTGAGTCCACAGACTCTGGACATGATTATTCCGGGCACACAGATACCAGACCTGTCTGGACTGTTACAGGGGCAGAGGCTGTAGGCAGCATCACAGTCTATCCCACACCGGACCCCTGTGGCAGTATGGGGATGGTAGACAATGCTCCGCAAGGACAAGCGGAAACCCTGCTCTGCGCCACTGCCCCCATCCCAATTCCCATCCCCACAGCACTCCGACTGGCACTTTCCTCCTGCTTGAAATAGGTGCAAAATGTCAGTGGGTTTCCCTCTGCAATGGGGCAAGTTGAATGGTAAAGGACCTGGTATTTCTTGGTCCATGCAGTTAGTCCCCATTTTTGGGGGAAATCTCTACATATAGGTTTTTGATGTGGTGATACAAGTTGGAATCGTGAATTCTGTCCCTTTTGTATCCACGCACCCAAAACCAGCACACTTGAATCAGGCCACAAGATGGTAACAAGGTTAGTGTCAAAATAGTAACTTGAGACATAATTTCTAGTGAAGAAGTGGTTTAATTCTTGATTTGCCACACATAAGCTACTTACCCCATTCCTATTGTTACTTCCCCAAGTGACCAAAATGTAAGACTTAAACACTAACTCCTATTTTCTTCTAAGAGTGACAGAGATGTTTCCCTGAGTCCAGTAAAGAAGACTGTGTCCAATCATCCAGGGCAGGATTCCAGAACTGACTCAGGTTGTCATTTAAATCTGAAGAAAGAAATAAACAGCAACAATAAAGACCACCTGTGACAAATAATTTATATATCAATGGACTAATCAAACACACCTAAAAAGATAATAAAAGAATATGATTGCAACCTCCTATCCTTTTCCCATACTTCTTATACCCAAACAAGCATCTCAGTGTCTTTTTTCCTCATTCGGTTGGTTAACCTTTTTATATTTAGTCTCTAATTACTTTTGGCCCAAACATTACCATTGGCTGTCTTCCTTCAATTACTTGGTTGATTGGTGCCTGGATAAGAATAACCCAGGTTTAGTCTGGGTCTTCTTCAGTCTGTAATTGTGGGAAATATATAATTGTGTATTTATGTGTTTAAGTTGGCAGGTCGCTGATGGGAGTGAGGCTCACAGGCTTTTGTTTTTTGATGCCTGCTACAGAGCAAAATAAATATAAAGAGTAATTTTCTGGTTTAATTTTTTACTGTTGCGTTCCGATACCCATATCCCTCTGTTCCAGAGAAATCTTCAATTTGGCTAGGAGCAGAAGGCACCCTTTGCACCGATCTGATTAAATCTTTTCATAACTCTTTTGAGGGCCCTCCTTACTTTGTTTATTTCTAGTTGAGATTGGACATGATCGGCCTGTTTAAGGACCCTCATTATTTTTCCCATCATCCTGATTCGGGTGTAAATTGGAGTTTCCACCAAAACTGGGATTACACTTTCTATCCATAAAACCTGCGCCTCCATGTTTTCCCAGGACACATTTCACCTGTGAAAAGCAGGTGGAATTCATCATTGGAAAAAGTCCTTGGAATGAGGAGAACTTCAGTGAGACTGGTGATAAAACACCAATTTCTGCCACTAATCTTCATTTTGAGGTCTGAAACACATAATGATGCAGTTAATCCGCATCGGGTACTGAGCATAACCTACAGCTTCAGTAATTCCAGGAGAGTATTACCACGTTGGCTTTCACAGAGGATTCAAAATGATCCCCTGTAGAATACAAATGATACTCTTGTGTGTTCAACTTTCAGTGCAGCCGAGACAGTTGTCTCTCCTTTTTTGTGTTCAGGACTATTTTCAGGATTGTTTTGCCCAGAGCATCTGTGGATCTCCTATGTATGAAAGATCTTTCATTAGAAGTTGTTGTACATATCGGGAATATATTTCAATAATAACCTGCCCATCCTCTTTTTTCGCTCCTTCTTGGATCCCAAGATGTAGATGTTTCCTCATTAAGGGGCCGATTATGATGACGGTGGGAATGCCATCGACAGCCCATCGGTGGTGGTCCCACCGCTATCGGGACCATGTAATCCGCCCGACATATTACCATGGTGGATGGATAGCTGGCACTCAGGAAGACTGACCGCCATGCATTGGACAAGCTCCTTGAGCCCGCTGGTGCGGCGGAGGGGGTTGTATTCCCTACTATGGCGACGGTGCCTGGCAGGCACTGCCGTAGGGATTACAATGTCCCTTTCCACCCGCCTTTTCATGGCTGTTAACCCGCCATGAAAAGGCAGGTGGAAAGGGACTTTGGGGGCCCCTAGCGGGCCCCCCTTCCCTCTCGTCCTCTGATATGGGCACTGGGGAGCACCTATGGTGCCCCCCTACATATCCCTGCACCATGTAACAGGCACTGCATGGTGCCCACCATGTAGTGCAGGGATGTGTTAGGTGTCCCTATTGTGAATTGCGGCGAGTGCTGCAGCCAGCAGCACCTGCCGCAATGCAAAGTATAGGTATTGCGACCGCTGTGGTGGCGGTCGCATCATAATGCCTATGTCGAGACCGCTGACAGCCTGTCGGGCGGTCCCGTTTCCGATAGGGTGGCAGGCGAAAGTAAGTCCGCCTGCCATCCTAATCAACCCCTTAGTTAGGTTTCCATCTGTTGCAGTCTCTGGTGTTTCTGCTATTTCTTCATCTTGTGAGTTTGATTTATCTCTCATCGTCTTGTGTCTGCTGCACTGAGTAAGTAGAGCTCGAGGGTATTTGAATGAATCTCTTCTTTCATCTGGTACATTTCTCCTCCAGCTTCTTTAATCAGCACCCACCTCACCCTAGCTCTGGATGAAGAAACTATCTATGTCATATCGCCTTTAGTCAATATTGCCTTCTCTTACCTCTGTGATTGCTTCTTCTGGGGAATTAAAATTCAGCACTGTCTTTCTCCTTTTGACCACTGTACGTGACTCAGTGTTGTTCCTGTCTAACTCTCTTTGTTTGGGGGTCTAGATATCACAAAGGATTTCAATCACCTGTTTCTTCATTGCAGTCACTGCAGTGCTCATTTTATTTAAGTTATTTACAAAATTGAGCTGCTTTCTATGGCAAAAAGCACAGAGAAAAAAATCAATTCCTTACAAGCAACAAAAAAGCATCAGGGGTGACGAAAAAAGTAAATAGAAAGGGGGGACATTTAGTGCTGGAAAGCAGTCTTAGCTTCCGTTTCGATTTTACTTGTATTGTTCTGAGTGTTCATGTTGTTATCCTGAACACATGCTGCCTTGGAGATCACACTCCTTTCTCCCAAAATGACTGACAGCAAATATTATGGTGTTCTGCCCATTTGTTGAAATAACTTTATTCAGTTGTTTTGTTTAAACCATCAAAGTATACAAAGGTAAAAAGTTCGTCAATTTGCAATGTAGAATAAATTTCGGAGACAAAATATAAAATATACAATAAAAATAACTGGAATAAAAACATTGCATTAAAAAACATAAAAAGACGAGGTTCAGATTGCCAACCTTCCAGTTAAGAGTCAAGCCACATGCAAGAGTATTGGAGAGAAGCTTATATACAATGCACAAATTCATTAATTCCATAAGCCAACATATCACAGTCAAATAAGATTTGTTTTCTAGTACTAGCAATCAATGTGACCTAGGATAGAAACTTCTGACGAGTAATCCAAAAGGAGAATAAAAAGCGACTAACGGCAAAGACTATTGGCCCAGATATATCAGTTTTTAGGATTCTATATGCAATCTGGTATTGCCTGGCTCCAAGGTTTAAGCAGATCAGTCTTATCCACCTCCTGCGTATCAGTTGGTATTTAACACAAAAGAAAAATACATGTTCTTCTGTCTCTTTTGTTCTAACACAGGCAGGGCATAGATCTGGTGATATCCCAGTAGCCTCCTTGCTGGGAAACTTTAGGAGCAGGTTACCATATCTAAATCTAGCATATAAGCTTTTGGCAAGTGGTGGTGTGATTTGATCCAGGAAAGGTTCAAATCGCGGGCATAGCTTGGCATTTAAAAATAGCGTTGTTAGATGGCCATTTGCTGATTTAGTAGCATAGCGCTCGCCCACAACCTCCCAGCACCTGGATTTCATTTTTGGTAGGTCGCCTTTGGTTGCTTTCTCTGGATGTTCCCATAAATCCAGCATATTCATCGATTTGCACCAACCTGCGATATGTTTTAACCACGGTAATTTTTGGGCACCACTGGTCATCAATACCTCCCTCATAGAATCACAGTAGTCAGAGAGCTGGGGAGTCGTCCACATGCGTAACCAATAAGTAAGAGGTTTCAGTGAGGCCATGTCACCTATTTTCTTCATCCCTACGTCACAAAACAGGGGAACCAGTGGGGTGGTAGTGGGTACCAAAATAAGTGATCTGACAAAAATATTTTCACAGATCGTTAATTTGTTTACATTACTGTGGCCCCATATCTCTGCTCCATACAGAGCACCACTTTGGGCTTTAGCACGGTAGACTTCCAATGCTGGGGTTAAGGATTGAGTATAAGACTGTGTATGAAATCTCAATATTGATTTGGACCTGTGGCATAGGATAAGATAACTCTTGTCTAGTTGTTGTTCCCATCTAAGTGAGTCACTTAATCTTATCCCAAGGTAATCAAAGTTTTTTAGAAGAAGAAGGTTATGCTGTTCCTCAAGAGTGTACGAGCAAGGGAAATTGACACCACCCTGAACATTTTGGTTCAGAGTTGGGAGTCCATTTATTGGATTGTAATGCCCTCACACACCCAATCGGGTGTCATGCTTCATCAACTGGGCCGCTCCCCGTCGGGTCGGCGGTGCAATACCCAACGGGCTCCCTGTGTAGGGCACTTTGGCGGAGACCTTTTCCAATAGCCATATGGTGAAGTGGGGGTGAGGGGCCAGAACTGTGTAGATGTATGTGTGTGATTTAAAATAAGGTTAGGAGTATCCGTGAAGACAATTTTTAATCAGTGGGTCTCCTACCCTAGTTAAAAATATAAACAATGCGGTGCTTGGCTAAGTATTATGTCTTAGGTCTAAGCGTCGCTATTGGTGCAAATGAGGTCAACATGTTTCTCGCTCACTGTAATAGTCTACATGCGATTCATCAGGACCTATATTGTGGAAACTATCTACACTTAAAATTGGCGACGTGGACCCGGTAGATGTGGGTAGGTCGACTCGATACGTGACAACAGCACAAAACTCGTGAGGAACTCCTCTAGTTTGACCTACCGGGTACTGATGCCGCCTGGTTAGCTTACAACAATGGGTAGGACCAGGTCTGACAGGTACACGATTTAGGTAGTTACCTGGTTGATGTGAGTATGTTGCCACGTCGCCAATTTTAAGTGTAGATAGTTTCCACAATATAGGTCCTAATGAATCGCATGTAGACTATTACAGTGAGCGAGAAACATGTTGACCTCATTTGCAACAATAGCGACGCTTAGACCTAAGACATAATACTTAGCCAAGCACCGCATTGTTTATATTTTTAACTAGGGTAGGAGACCCACTGATTAAAAATTGTCTTCACGGATACCCCGAACCTTATTTTAAATCACACACATACATCTACACAGTTCTGGCCCCTCACCCCCACTTCACCATACGGCTATTGGAAAAAGGTCTCCGCCAAAGTGCCCCTACTACAGGGAGCCCGTTGGGTATTGCACCGCCGACCCGACGGGGAGCGGCCCAGATGATGAAGCATGACACCCGATTGGGTGTGTGAGGGCATTACAATCCAATAAATGGACTCCCAACTCTGAACCCAAACGTTCAGGGTGGTGTCAATTTCCCTTGCTCGTACACTCTTGAGGAACAGCATAACCTTCTTCTTCTAATACTTCTGATGGAGCAAGGTTTCATAAATGAAACTTGCTTGTATTCAATCCTCATCACAGTATTAATTTATTAAAACTTGTATTGTTAATACTAACCTTTGCATAAACTACACGAAAGTGAAGGATGCTTGCTTATGTGTTTTTACTAATGAATAACGCTTGTATGTAATCTAAAATGGCCGCTAAAGCGTGGGAAACTATCTGCGCATGTCTCAACCATATCACGTGTTGTGACGTCTCTCTTTGCTTGGTGGGAAATTTCTGCTTCTGCGCAGTGTGTATTAAAATGGCTGCTTGATGTTTTCACATGCTTCAGCTTGCTCTTGTGTTATTCTTAATTTGTCGTTTTCTTAACGCTACTAATGCGGGATAGATTTATAAGTAAAGGGGATAGAGTAGAAAGAGTGGGTATACAGTGAAACTTATTATTTTGTGATTTTAATATTTGCATCTTGCACTTTTATTAGTTTGTAAACTTGGGCCTGGGTTGGTGACCTGAAACTCGAGAGGCAAATGGTTCTGCGCATGTGTCCTGTGTGCCTGCCAAAATGAAGTCAATCTGGACGTCGTCCAAGGCCGCGACCCGATGGCCGAAGATGCTGTACTCTTGCCTTTCCTGTTGCACATTGATACATTGTTTATGAAAATTGGTTTACATTTGTCATGAGACGGGTGGGAAATAAATCGAATGTATTAATTTGAAGGGGTGGGAATTTAAAAACAATAGGCTTTACAATTTAGGTCAAATCGATATGGTGTGAGGATCAACCCCCTGTCCCTGTCCAATCAGAAGTAGTGGTCCCATATTTTAGCAACATTAAGGGGAGGTACATGGGCGTAGAAGGGTATAATAGAATATAGCATTAGTTAATTAGTTAGAAGGAGATGCTGCAGAGAACAGGCGTCCAAGCTTCTAGCTCCAGACCGTCAAGCTGATCGATTGCAGACCGAACCGCTGTCCAGAGAGGTCCTGAGGAGGGGGCGGCGGAGTCCATTAGAAGGAAGGCACGGGAGAATCGAGGAGAAGCCGAGTATCAGAGAGGGGAACGACGCAGGCGTCGTTGTAGAGAGGTCACCGGTCCTGTCCTGATCCTGGAGGAAGTCTTTTGCTCTTCATCATTCCTGGGTCCTATTCTTTCCAACTCCTTGGCCAAGGGGTTTGGTTCTCGCACTTAGGTAAATATAATGCAACCTTTAGTTGCGCTGCTATCCCTATCCTCTCCTTTTCTTTAAACACCGTCATTGATTAGCAATAATCATTTCTATGCTTAATCTTGGGTATTGCGATTAAGTACCATGTGTTTTCTGTAATTTACTCTGCTAAATCTTTAGATAAACATTTAAAAACTTCCTGACTCAGTGGTTATTTCAGGATTATGTATTATAATGAATGTCACTCATTTTAAACTTCCCAATTAGCAAAGGATTCATTGGTAAGTCATTACTCTTCAATCGGAAGTTAATTGGTAGCAGGGATTTTGATAAAGAGTAACAACTGATAAAACCCAGCGTAAGTATTAGCGTAGTATGAATGTATGGGCCCAAGTGAGTATCTGGTGTATGAATGCTGTTTGCTAATATCGCGCTGGATCAGTTTTCTGGTAATCAGAGGATGGTTACTCTCTGTTAATTGGGTAATGAGAATTTTATTTTTATGAACTAACATCCGTGTATTCAAAAGTTTTGTTTTATGTTGTCTAGAAACCCCGGGGTAAAAGGAATAGCGGATGGTAAGTGGAAGCCATACTGCAGTGAGGTTATCTGCCAGGCAGAAATAGTACTGAAAAGTTAAGCAGGACTTTCAGTACTTGTTAGGGACTCTATGCGTGTGAGTAATAGCAAAAGAGTATGCTGGTGAAAATTTGATGTTATATCACCTAGAAAGGGTAACATTGGAGAAGTAACAGGTATTTCTGGAGCTTGTGTGAAGAGTAAACGGAAGGGTTTTACTCGTAGTGTATGTTTAGTAAACGGAAAAGTTTTACTAATTGTGAGAGAAAACTATCTTTTCTATTTTAGAAGAAACTGGCACGATAGCGAATGTTTTATGTTGTTACTGAAATTTAATTAAGATTTATAGAGAAAATAAAGTTTGCGTAAGATTTTATAAAGGGAGGGTCAGTTGCCGGAGAGGGAGCTGACGTCACAAACGCCGCGCTGGGATTAGTTGAAATAGCGGGTGTGGAACGACTCTTGTAAAGGAGGGGTCAGTAGTCAGGAGTAGTACTGACGTCACAGGTGCCGCGCTGGGATTGGTTGAAACAGCAAGGGACAGAGAAAACGAAGATTGTAAAGGAGGGGTTGACAGACAAACGTCACCGCAAGGCCGCGTTAGGATTGGTTTAGAAATAAAAGTTAGCAGAGACTTGATTGGTTGATATTTTAGAAACTAAAATCTTAGTGGATAAAGATTGCATGTTAGAACGCGATCCGACTTTAACAGGAACTCGTCCGGATAGGAGATTCCTAGGTTTTGCAGAATATAATTTTGTACACCAAAGATTAGATAGAATGTATGGAGAGAAGAGAAAAATAACCTTTCTGCAAAAGATTAAGAACTATTTTAAAAAGGATAAACCAATCAAAACTAGAGAAGGAATTATCATTCCACCAGCTAAAACTCCCGCTTCATTCATGATGATGGAGAGAGGTTATCATACTTGTGTATGGATGGAGAATTGGATAGAATATACCAAAAATGATGGAATACTAGCATTTCCCGAGAATGGCACGTTCAATGGGCGAATTCTACAAAACTTGAGATTGAGGATGAATGACTTAGAACCCAGACCTAGATTAACCCAGTACGAAGCTCTAGAGGAATGGGAAACCGAAGCATTTGAGCGGGACCGATCTAGGAGTAAAAGGGGTTATCCAGGATTTTTCCCCAGATACCTACATGAGTCTAGAGAAGGTCAGATGAAACAATGGAGAAGGGCAATGATTACAGAAGGATTATATCCATTGTTTTCAGCAGAGGAGAAATTAGGAAGTAAGTGCACAGAAAAGACAAAACATTTAATGAGAAATGAGGAGTCTGAAGACAAATTTATGGAGGAAATGTTAAGAAACCCCCACCATATCAGGAAGGAACAAGTGGATGCACCCCAAGTGCACCACTGATAAAAACTCCATTAGTGCCACAGGTAATGCATGAATTCACCCCTAGTAGAATACTTCATGACAAAGAAATGAAGCCCTAGAAAAGACCAGAACAGAATTAATACAGAAAATAACTCCGATAAAAGTACATCCTGATTCATTGACCATACCTGTAACAATTGGTCCAGTAGTTTCATTATATGGTACTCAGGGAAGCTGTCCTCCACCGATACTTGCACCTACTCCTGTGAATAATTCCAAAACTGAAGCTCCAGTTATAATTGAGGATCAATTTAGTGACTGTGAATCCACAATATCACTCATGGACTTGCCTATTCGAGGTACTGTAAATAGTACTCCCAGAAAAGATGTACCTGGATGTTCAAAAGATGTAAGTTTAATAACTTCATCGGGAGCAAAAAGTGCCACCATAGTAACACCTGAAGATCTAGAGAAATGGGTACAAGGGTCAGTTAAACAGTGTACACCTCCGAAAATAATGGACATTCATAAATTGAAAGCGGAATTAGAATAAATAATAGCAGGAAATGTAGGACTAGAATGCTTAAATACCTATGATGAAGAAGAATTATTGTTCCTGTGCAGGAGTATCACCAGAAATGTAAGATTATTTCATGAAAAATTATCCAATTTAGCACTACAGATGGGAATAGAAATAGGGAGATCAAAGGTACTACAGAAACCCTATAGAGCAGAATTTTCAGACAAAGATTTAGAAAATATGAATGCCTCTGGAAGAAGATTACAAATAAGAGAATTAATGTTAGTTTTACAAAAATGGGGAGACCTAGATAAATGGAGAACTAGGTGGGCCAAGAAAAAGGAAGAAGCACAGACAAGTAGAACAGCATCTGAATTTGTGATGAAGGAAACAGGGAAAGCAGATCAAATGTATCCAGTGCGAGAAGTAGCGGGAGGAGGATATGTACATGTCCCATGGAGCAGATAGGATGTTTTGTCATTTACGAATGATTTTCCAAAGTTGAGAGAAAAACCAATTGAATGGTACAAGCAGGTTGACAGGTTTGTGAAGGTGTCGAAGATATTGTTGAAGGATTTGGATGGTTTGTTTGACATAGTGGTACCTGCCGATTTGTGGACAGGTTGTAAAATTACAGTTGATTGGCCTAGTGAAGAATATCCTAGAGATTCGAAAACAGGTGCTCCGTCAAATGATGTGATGAAAAAGTATGAGCAGGTGATAACTTACCTGAAAGGGAAAATACCACCGAAAGAAACAGATTGGGTGAAAATAGATCGAACTACCCAAGAAGCTAATGAATCGGTGCATTCCTTCTATGAGCGTCTATTGCAGGTATTCAGGTATTTAAACAGTATAGTGGATTTGAGGACATTGGAGACAAGAACATGAGTCAGTTTGTGGATCGGTTTGTTTACGATTTAAAGCCAGAAATTTGTCAAATGATTAAACAGCATATGCTGTGTTGGCAAGGGAAGCCCATTGATGAGATTTTGAAGTATGCAAAATATTGTGGAGACGATATTGAGGATAGACACAAGAAATTGCAGGAAAAAGTGATGTGGGCTCAGGTGAAAATGGCTGAGAAACAGGGAATTAATTTGGAAAATCCAAGTGAAAATCAAGGAAAAGATTCTGGAACGAATGGTGATACTGGGAATGGTGGAAAATTTAGAGGACGAATGAGTAGAGAAGAAGCCAAAAGAAATTTCCTTGTCATGGATGCGGAAAATTGGGGCATTGGAAGGATGAATGTAAAAAGATTCGGAATAATAATGGTCCAAATCAAAATTTAAATCCACAGATGCAGAATGACTCACAGCAGGGTGTAAATCCTCAGAGTCAGTTGCCACCTGCACCTATTCAGGGTAATGTAAGCAGAGCAAAGCATGGTACAGACATCGGATATCAAGGAGGAAGTGGTAAGAATGATTATATGACCTCACAATTTCTTTTGCAGGACGATTTCTGTCAATTCAGTCCATGACAGTGCCTAGGAGAGGGGAAGAAGGAATGCATACTTGGCGCATCCTTACAGGTAGATCAGTCAGGTCCATATGTTGAAGGGAACGTGAAAGGTAATAATATTACTTTCCTTTTGGACACTGGTGCTACCCGGTCTACTGTGAGAACAGCAGACATTCCAGACCTTCCTCTCTCTGGTGAAGATATCCAAGTAGTAGGGGTAGCTAATCAAAGGATTAGAACACCTCTTACCGAGCTCATGGAAGTTAAAATTGGAAATTTCAGAGAAATGCATCAATTCGTAGTGTGTGATTCTAGCCCAGTAAATTTATTGGGCAGGGATTTATTGTGCAAGATGAATTGTACCATTTTCTGCACGCCGGATGGTGTGGCAGTTCAGACACCAGATGAAGACCATGTATATAAAATTATGATTGCAAAACAAGGTACAGAAGTAGACGAGATGTTTTCGTTAATAACAAAAGATGAGTTGCCAGAAGAATTAAAAGGTACAGTAAACCCCATAGTATGGGATTTCACCGGAAAGGAAGTAGGACTTATGGCTAAAATAGATCCAGTTAAAATTACTGTAAAAGAAGGTGCAATTTTCCCAAATACCAGACAATACAAAATGAGTGCAAAAGTGAAAGCAGGAGTCATTGAAGAAATAAATCGAATGATAGAACAAAATATCCTAAAAGAAGTAATGAGTAGCCCATGTAATTCACCTATAATGGGGTTAAAGAAACCTAGTGGAAAATATAGGATTGTTCAGGACCTGAGAAAAATAAATAAGATTGTGGAACCATGTTGTCCCATAGTGCCAAATCCTGCAGTAATCCTATACCAGATTCCGTGGAGTGCAGGATGGTTCACAGTAATTGATTTGTGTCAAGCGTTCTTTTCAATACCATTACATCCAGACAGCCAGTATCTATTTTCATTTAAATTTGAAAACAAAGTCTATGTATGGAATCGTGTTCCTCAGGGGTACACAGAAAGTCCTTCCATTTTCAATCAAATATTGAAAAAGTGCCTTGAGAAACTAGTGATGCCAGGAAGTTCAGTCCTAGTGCAATACATCGACGACTTATTGGTGGCATCGAACACCAGAGAGGACTGTGTTGTTGATTCCATAGCATTATTAAATCTTTTGGCAGAAGAAGGGCATAAAGTCTCACCTGAAAAGTTGCAGTTTTGTACAACAGCTGTTAAGTATCTTGGACACCAAATTGAGAGGGAAAAAGAAGAGTAACCTCTGAAAGAGTTAAATTAATTAAGAAAATACAAATGCCTGTAACCCAAAGACAAGTAAGAATGTTTCTAGGAATAGTAGGTTACTGTAGGCAATGGATACCAGGATTTTCCCTACTAGCGAAATCTTTAATTAACATGACGAAAAAGAAAGCAAAGGACCCTGTTGAGTGGGAGGATGAAAGTGTAGAAGCCTTTGTAAAATTGCGAAATGTCCTTTGTTCTGCACCTGCCTTAGGCATGCCTGATTACAAGAGAGAATTTGCATTGTTCTGTCATGAGAGAGAAAATTGTGCACTTTCTGTCTTGACTCAGAGACATGGATTAGAAAGACGTCCTATAGCATATTTTTCTGCTACATTGGACCCAGTAGCAGCCGCGTTGCCAGGATGCTTAAAAGCAGTGGCGGCTACTTGTTTGAGCATTGAACAAAGTGAGTCAATTGTGATGGGACATCCTGTAAAGGTGTATGTTCCACATGCGGTTGTGATTCTGTTGACAAGAACACGAACTCAGCATCTTACTCCTAGTCGGCTGACTAAATACGAAAGAATCATAATGGGTGCTGAAAATGTGACCATGGTATGGTGTACTATAATAAATCCAGCAACCTTACTACCAGACCCATATCATGAGAGAATTAAAGATGACGAAGAAGATGAACATGATTGTTTACAGATTACAGAGTTATGCACAAAACCACGCCCAGATATTGAGGAACAGCCTCTTAAAAAGCCAGACAGGGAGCTATTTGTTGATGGTTCATGTCAAAGACATGAAGACGGTAAACTAACTGCTGCCTATGCGGTATGTGAATTAACTGGAATAGTTGAAGCATCTTATTTACCAGGAGTCAAATCTGCACAAGTAGCTGAATTGATTGCGTTGATAAAAGCATGCAAAATTGGGAGGAATCAGAGAGTAACCATATTTACAGATAGCCAATATGGTTACGGGGTTGTGCATGATTTTGGCCAACTATGGATGCAGAGGGATTTCATGACTTCTTCAGGATCCCCATTAAAAATGGACAATTTGTAAGGGAATTGCTAGAAGCAATACAATCACCAAAAGAATTGGCTGTGGTGAAATGTGCCGCACATCAGTCAGGAGATGACTGGGTGGTAGTCGGCAACAGATATGCAGATCTGGTGGCTCAAAATTGTGCCAAAACCAGAATGTCAGTCAATAAGAGGGTGGAAAGAATGGGAATCAGCTGCCAACTTATGCTGTATATGCCACCTGAAACTTGGAATGACGTTAAGAAATTGCAAGATGAGGTTGATGAAAGTGAGAAGAATTTGTGGATCAAAGTGGGTTGTTCCCAAAGAGGAGATGATGAAGTGTGGATCAGTACTGATGGCAGACCAGTCATGCCAGACTGTTTACTCTCACAAATGGCTAGGATGTATCATGGAGACACACACATAGGGAGAGATGCAATGATTAGGCTGTTCAGACAAAATTGGTAAAATCCTAAATTCAGGGCTGTTGCAGAGAGTCTTTGCCACAGATGTCTAACTTGCCAGATGCATAATCCGGGGAGGAAGACAGTAATTGGATTTGGGAAAATTGGAAAGGCAGAGGGTCCATTTATGAGACTTCAGTTTGATTTCATACAGTTACCACCATGTAGATGGCTGAAATATGTACTAGTCATAGTGTGCCTGTTTTCAAAATGGGTGGAGGCTTACCCTATTAGGAGAAATGACAGCATTACAGTTGCGAAACTGTTGCTACGAGAGCTCATTCCTAGGTTTGGTTTTCCAGCAACTTTGGAATCAGATAGAGGAAAACATTTTAACAGTGAAGTGATCCAAATAATCTGTGAAGCATTCCAAATCCAACAGAAACTGCACTGTGCATATCGTCCAGAAGCTTCTGGAGTGGTTGAACAAATGAATGGCACTATAAAGTCAAGATTGGGAAAGATGTGTGCCTCAACATCATTAGAATGGCCAGATGCATTGCCACTTGTTTTAATGGGACTCAGAAGCATACCTGACAGAAACACAGGATTGAGTCCCCACGAAATAATGATGGGAAGAGCAATGAGACAAACACATGTTCCCACAAACAAACTACTGAATATATCTGATGATATGGTTCTGGACTATTGCAAGGGATTGGCTGACCTAGTGCATTCTGTCTCTCATCAGGTTGGAGAAGACGCAGTTTCCAGGCAGCCCGAGCAAGAACATGATCTGAATCCTGGTGACTGGGTGGTAGTGAAGAATCACACCAGAGAAACGTGTCTATCACCTAGATGGGGCAGACCATGTCAAGTCATACTGACAACGAATACAGCAGTGAAGTGTGCCGGATTTCCTAATTGGATTCATGTAAGTCACACCAAGAGAGTACCAGATCCTGAGGAAGAGAATCCTCAGACAACACCAATCACTGAAGAAGCTGAAGGTTGCCTAGCTGAAGGATCTCAGGTTCGAGATTCTAGAGAAGCTGAAGAAGAACAACCGAGCACAAGTCAGGATTGGATACCAGTGGTAGAAGTTCCTGAAGTATATCACAGAACAAGAAGTCAAGCGAAATTGGAAGAAATTAAAGAAGATCAGATAGGTGAAGAAGAAGCAGTTCAGGAACAAGAAGAAAAGACATTAAGAAATCCTGAACAAGGTCAGATAGGGAAAGGAAACTGGACTCAAATTAACGAAGAACCAACAAGTTTTGAGCAGGGAAAGACAGGTTTAGAAGAATCCGGTCAGGCTGCAGAAGTACAAAGTGCAATAAGCCCTGATCAGAACCAGTTAGATCTAGAAAATTACACAGAAGAAAAAGATCTCGAGAAAAATGAGCATGAAGAATTAAACAAAGAACAAGGTCAATTATTGGAAACTCACGGAGAAGCTGCAGAAGAAAAACAAATAAGGCCTGAAAAAGAGCAAGAAAGAAAAACAGTAATTGCAGAAAACGAAAAGGTGTTGAACAGTGAAAATAAAGAGATTGCTGAAGACAAAAATAAAGAAACAGTTCAAACAAAGAAAACAAGAAAAGGTGATCATTGGCCTAGTGTCATTAAAAGAGTAAAATATCACATAACAACCAGAAGTGAAGATCGAAATCAAGTAAATGAAGTAACAAGTCAAACAGAACAAGAAAACAGAACTAAGAAAAGAAGAAGCAAGAGACTGAAACTTGTGAATAACAAATTCAAGGGTCCTGATTGGACTTACATTATTCTTGAAGATTACGAAAGCTCAGAGTCAAGCGAAAGTGGTGACGAAGGAACAAGTGCAGAATTGACATACGAGAGAGAAACAAGACCACCTTGACTACGCAAAAGAATTATAAAAGAAAAACGAAAAATAGATAAGAAGAGCAATCTTCCTTGTCGAAATGTCTGATGATAGAGTTGCTGGGAGACCAAAACAGAGATGTTGTAGAAGATGCTGTGCAATATGCATATGTAGTCTAGTAATGGTGCTTATAGTTTGGTTAGTTCTGATCGTAGCAGTCCCTTACCTTATGATAATGGATAAAAAGATTAACAATGAAACTAAGGAGAGGACAGCAAACATGAAGGGTAATAGAGTAGAACTATTGGCAGAGAATGAACCAGAAATTCATCATGAAATAGCTGACAACGACACTAGTTTAAACGTTTTCACAAAGTTATTGTTTCAATATGTAGACAACATGGAAGTTAGTAATTGTTATGTCTGTATGAAGTTACCTGAATCAGTAGCAGAAGGATTAACATACCATCACTTACCACTGACATATGGCATATCATGTAGTGTATTAGCTAGTTTATTTTATAGAACAAGAAGACTTCAATATTATTATTCAAACATAGATGTGATATTTTCAGAGGTTCCGATTCGCAAGAGTATGAACCCAGTGCTTAGTAGTCAAGACGCACAGTTTATGGGAGAATTATTCTTAATAATGAAAACAATAGACATAACACATGCACATAGACACAATCTAACATGTTCCTTACATGAAGAAGAAAATATCTTTTTGAATTTAGTAGAAAATAGAAGACAAGATTTTCAAAAGAAAGCTTCTGAGCATAAGGCTCATTTTCCTCCTTGGGCTGAGAAAGAAGGGAGTTACACACCTGGCAAGGCTCAAGCTGCTATGGCTCTGGATTTTGTAAAGAAGGGGAAAATTTGTCTACATAGATTAAGGACTGATTATAACAATGTTTTCATCGGTACCAGTGAATGTGAACACAATTTTTTAATTCTTGGAGGTTGGGGACTCAAAGGAGGAACAGATTCAGTTTTTCCTGGAATCTATTATGTGTGTGGGAATAAGGCTTACTTTAGGCTACCTGCACGGTGGTATGGAAGTTGTTATTTTGGAATAGTATTTCCAAAAATATACCACGTAAAAAGAAACACTGGGAGCAATGAAAACAATAGCGAATTAATACGTAGTAAAAGAGCTAGTTTTTCAGAAATTGTAGGCGATATATTTGGTGCATTGATACCTTCAGTGGGAATAATTCTGAACTCAAGGAAAATATGTAAATTGTCTACAGTGGTTGATCGTTTATCAACGGATACTGTTGGAGGTTTTCTAATGATTAATGCGGAAATGGTTGTTATTAGATCTATGGTGATGCAAAATCGACTTGCTCTTGATATTATATTGGCAAAAGAGGGCGGAGTCTGTAAATTATTGAAGACGAAACATTGTTGCACTTATATTCCTGATAAGAGTGCAGAAATTGGAACATATATACAGAATATAACTAATCTTGAGAAAGAACTTAAACCACTGGAAGTTGATAGTGTATGGGAAAGATTGACAAATAGTATTGCGTCAATTGGTACCTGGTTTGCTAATAAAGGAAAAGGACTTATAGGTCAAATATTAGTACCCTTAGCAGGGATAGCAATAATAATCTTGGTAATAACAATATGGTGCAAATGTTGTAGAAAGAGTGGAACATATAAGGTGACAGGAAGAGGAAAGAAACGAAAGGTAGACGAAATTGAACTTGAAGAGTGGAGAAGTGAATTATACAAGAAATTGAAAGGGGATGGCAAAAATGGAAAGTGTAAAAATGAGAATAAAGTAATTTGCTAAACGTTGGCATCTGATTGTGGGTAGTATTTTGATGGCTCAGAAACGCCATCAGAGAGGGGATTGATGGAGCAAGGTTTCATAAATGAAACTTGCTTGTATTCAATCCTCATCACAGTATTAATTTATTAAAACTTGTATTGTTAATACTAACCTTTGCATACACTACACGAAAGGGAAGGATGCTTGCTTATGTGTTTTTAGTAATGAATAACGCTTGTATGTAATCTAAAATGGCCGCTAAAGCGTGGGAAACTATCTGCGCATGTCTCAACCATATCACGTGTTGTGACGTCTCTCTTTGCTTGGTGGGAAATTTCTGCTTCTGCGCAGTGTGTATTAAAATGGCTGCTTGATGTTTTCACATGCTTCAGCATGTTATTCTTAATTTGTCGTTTTCTTAACGCTACTAATGCGGGATAGATTTATAAGTAAAGGGGATAGAGTAGAAAGAGTGGGTATACAGTGAAACTTATTATTTTGTGATTTTAATATTTGCTTCTTGCACTTTTATTAGTTCGTAAACTTGGGCCTGGGTTGGTGACCTGAAACTCGAGAGGCAAATGGTTCTGCGCATGTGTCCTGTGTGCCTGCCAAAATGAAGTCAATCTGGACGTCGTCCAAGGCCGCGACCCGATGGCCGAAGATGCTGTACTCTTGCCTTTCCTGTTGCACATTGATACATTGTTTATGAAAATTGGTTTACCTTTGTCATGAGACGGGTGGGAAATAAAGCGAATGTATTAATTTGAAGGGGTGGGAATTTAAAAACAATAGGCTTTACTATTTAGGTCAAATCGATATGGTGTGAGGATCAACCCCCTGTCCAATCAGAAGTAGTGGTCCCATATTTTAGCAACATTAAGGGGAGGTACATGGGCGTAGAAGGGTATAATAGAATATAGCATTAGTTAATTAGTTAGAAGGAGATGCTGCAGAGAACAGGCGTCCAAGCTTCTAGCTCCAGACCGTCAAGCTGATCGATTGCAGACCGAACCGCTGTCCAGAGAGGTCCTGAGGAGGGGGCGGCGGAGTCCATTAGAAGGAAGGCACGGGAGAATCGAGGAGAAGCCGAGTATCAGAGAGGGGAACGACGCAGGCGTCGTTGTAGAGAGGTCACCGGTCCTGTCCTGGAGGAAGTCTTTTGCTCTTCATCCTTCCTGGGTCCTATTCTTTCCAACTCCTTGGCCAAGGGGTTTGGTTCTCGCACTTAGGTAAATATAATGCAACCTTTAGTTGCGCTGCTATCCCTATCCTCTCCTTTTCTTTAAACACCGTCATTGATTAGCAATAATCATTTCTATGCTTAATCTTGGGTATTGCGATTAAGTACCATGTGTTTTCTGTAATTTACTCTGCTAAATATTTAGATAAACATTTAAAAACTTCCTGACTCAGTGGTTATTTCAGGATTATGTATTATAATGAATGTCACTCATTTTAAACTTCCCAATTAGCAAAGGATTCATTGGTAAGTCATTACTCTTCAATCGGAAGGTAATTGGTAGCAGGGATTTTGATAAAGAGTAACAACTGATAAAACCCAGCGTAAGTATTAGCGTAGTATGAATGTATGGGCCCAAGTGAGTATCTGGTGTATGAATGCTGTTTGCTAATATCGCGCTGGATCACTTCAATTAGGGCACCTGTGCTGGACCTCCCTCGACACTGATAGAGGAAAAAGCCCTGTAGTCCCTCCTTTGTATACTAATCAAAGTTTTTTACCCGCTCAAGAGGTTCACATGCAATCCTAACCTCGCGTAATTCCCCCCGTACTTTCCCAAACACCATATATTTTGTTTTGGCAACATTAAGTTCCAAGCTCCTGTCCGTGCAGAAATCTAAAAATGTGTCCACTAAAATTTGTAGGCCCATTGGTGTTGTGGATATAAGTAAAGAATCGTCTGAAAAGAGCAGGATTGGGACTTTCGCGCCATTCATGGTGGGAGAATCATTCGTGCAATCCAGCAGTCTGCACGCCACATCATTAATAAACAGTGAAAATAGTGTGGGGGCGAGCACACACCCCTGGCGCACCCCACGCTGTATTGGTATCCTCTCTGTTAATTCGCCATTTTTCACCCACCTGACCTGGGCATAGTTGTCCTCATGTAGTCTAGCTATCAAGGTTACCAGATCGACTGGGGCGCCTAAATCAAGCATTGTTTGCCATAGCATCTCACGCGGTGCTAAATCAAATGCGGCTCTCAGATCGACAAATGCTACATAGAGTTTCTGTTTTTTTAGTAGCACATACTAACATGTTAGTAGGGTAAACCTGAAAGCCTGTTCACATGTGCTTATTTTCGATCGGAAACCTGCTTGATATGGGGACAGTATCACATTATCCTCTATCCAGACTTGGAGTTTATCCAGAACTTGTCTGGCAAAGATCTTTTGTAAATTGTCGATCAGGTGGATGGGTCTATAATTGGAAGGGATAGAGACATCTCCCTTTTTGTGTATGGTGATTATTTCGGCTCCCCTCCAGGTTGCCGGAATATCCCCACCAGCTGATATGCAATTTGACAAGAGATTTATGTACGGGGCCCAAATCGTGGGTTCTGACTTATATAAGTCCCCTGGTATCTTATCGGGGCTGGGGGCTTTACCTGCCTTTAGTCTATTAATTGCTGACAAGGCGTCATCTAACCTGAAAGCCAGTGCAGTGCCAGTCGTATTGGTAGCGGGGAAAGTGTTAACAGTATTCAGATCGGCTCTAGGTCTGCCCATACAGCCAGAACCCCCTGCTTTGGTGTATAGTTTGGAAAAATATTCCACCCAGACCTCCGGCTGGATATGATAACTAAGGGTAGTTGCATTTTCCAAACTTCCTTTTGCGATAATGTGCCAGAACAAGCGACTGTCATTACATTTTGCAGCTAGTACCAGGTCTTGCCAGTTTTTATCTGCGAAATCGCGCTTGGCTTTAGTAAGTGCAGCTTTGTATCTTTTACGTGCCAAAGCTACCCCAGACTGACTATGCTCCTTGACTGCTAGTTGCAGTACCCCCTTTGCTGGGCTTGCATTCGCTGTTAAACCATTTGTTATCTGCTATGCTAACGGGCCTTCTGCCAGAGCTACTTTTAGTAAAAACTGTTTTAAGGGCTTCGTAGAATTTCCTGTGCACCGGTAGTATTGGGATTAATTCAAAAGAGTGTGCACAGTCCAAATTACTACTCAAGCCTGACAGAAAATGTATGAATAGCTCATAGATCCTGGTGTATAGGACCTGGTCTGCTAGGACTTTAGACCAGGTGACTCTTCTATGATTGTTGGTTGCGAGAGGCTCTTCCGCTCTAGAAATACAACTGGGTGGATTCCTATCCAGGGCAGTGCCCGACATTTTTAGCAGCAGAGGGTTGTGATCGCTGTCAAACCTCTGGGCAATTGTCATATCCTCCACTAGAGACCAGATTCTTACATCAACTAAAATATAATCAATAACACTAGTACTGGCACCCCATTTGAAAGTGGCCTGCCTGTTTTAGTCAGATACGGTTCTCCCATTGCATGCCCTCAAGCTCCTTCCTGTGATCAAGGATGCGATCTGCAGGGAAGCAGATGTTAAACGGTGGCACTGATTGCTAACTGCCAAACTAGGTATACCCCACAGCTCGTCCTCTTCCTCAAGTAGAGTGCTTAGTAGTTGAGAGGGCTCAAAGGAAGCATTGAAATCCCCAGCAACTTTAATTTTGGAGTTAATTTGATATACTCCTAACAGGTCGTCTAGCAGAGATAGTACTGGAGATTCGTTGCTATAGGGCTCAGATCTAGCATAGACATTAAACAAAGTCAAATTAAGGCCCGTCGGGAAGGCAAACTGGATCCCCAGAATATCTTGAGATTTTATTGTTAATTGCTTATACTTGCAAGCTAGAGTATTCCTCACAAAAATTATCTGCCCCCGCTGGCTCTGCCCGTTGTTTTAGGTGGATTGGCTTCCACACTAAATGTGGAATAACCTTTTATATGGACCCTATCTACAGCCCAAGTCTCCTGGAAAATGCAGATGTCATTTTTGCCTATATAATAATACCATTTGGGATCTTGAAGCTTGAGGTGGATCCCTGCCAAATTCCAAGAGATTAAGGTTAGACTATTATTTGTCTCTATACTGAGTGTGGGTAGACATCCATGGGTATCTGCATTACATAGCGACATATTGGCACTAATCGAACAAGCCAGTCGGGTGGATGGATAAAGTTGCAACGGGGGTGCGACCTTGGCTATGCTTGTGGTATTGTTAGATAGTGCATCAGTATTTGGTGCCAGATGCAAATTACTAGTGGACGGTTCGGCAGAGTGGCTATCACCCCAGGATTTAAGAGTAAAATCACTTTCGCAGGCTATATGGTCTGAGAGGGGATACAGAGAACCTTTTAGTGTCCTTATTTGGCCACATGCTGCAGTAATCAGGTTAACTTCATCCCTTATACTGCTACAGGATGGTTGAGTTTGAGTAATTTTGTCTGGCTTTGCTATGCATATACTGCTGTGTTTTGCAAAAGGTGGTACAGGGGTAGAGAGTAAGAGGCTGGTAGTATTCCTGAGTCAATCCACATCTTGTAGTTGGGATAAGGACCCCTCCCTTGAGTTGCAACCCTGTAGTGCATCAGCTCCTGGCCTGCAATACTTAAATCTGATGGATGAGTTATTTGAAGGATTTGTCCTGATATCTAGGGCCACCAAATCGTCAACCATACTAGCATCTTTTAGTGTAAGTTCTATCGCATCGAAAGCTGAGTTCTTGAGGTAGCTCCTTTGGGCACGGAGGATGTCATATCGAATACCCGAGCGACAGCCTCTAGTGTGCCTGATCCAATGGATTGATTTGTTTATAAGCGAATCTTCAGATTCAAACTTTACATGGGACTGCAGTTTAGGTACCTTTGATAACGACTTTGGTTTTTAGATCATTTGGCCTACTTCTGGGGCAAGGGGCGGGGATATGATTCCATCCTCTGTTAGTTATATTATATTGGGGGTTAAGAATTCTTAAGGCATTCGATTGCTGCAGCTGACGAAGGTTAAATGTACTAGCGTTACTCGGAGCACTATTGCTCCATTGATGTTGAATGTTGGCTCTAGTATTTTGCTGGAGGTGCTGAGGGTACTGGAGGTAAGATTGATGGCATAGGGACCTACAATTCCTGCATTCTGCCTCTTGTGCTTTATGGGCCCCCTGTGAATAATGAAAATCATGTAAAAGGATAGGCTGTTGTACTTCTGATTGTTGCATAATCTGAATAGTCTGGGTGGACTGGCTATACTGGGTAATTGACTTGTCAGTGTCTTTTGCGCATTTGAGCTTCTCTAGTCTCCCACGTCAGTTCTTAATTCATTAAATAAAGCAATGCACTCCCTACTTGTGTGAGCTGGGGGTCCAGATAACATAGTCTCCATGGGAAGGTTGGAAGGGGGAGCAGAGACAGTTACATCATCGGCTATATCAGACAATGGTAAAAAGCGATTACTGCAATGAACAATGTCAGTTGTTACAGAAGGAGAAAACAAGTCGGGCACATCCAGTCTAAGAGACTTCCCCTGGGTAGCAACCATAGCCACAGATTGTGTGGCTGCCTTCCCAAACATGCTCGGTATACGCGGCTGGACAGTAGGAGTACCCAATGAAGTGGAGTCCAAGGTGATTAGTCTCTCGTGATGCTGATGTGTCTGAGTGGAACAAGTCCTCGCATTCAACGATTAAATTGTCGATTCGGTCAATTACACAGTTCCTGCCAGCAGATTTGACTGATCTTTTTTTTTTTTTGTGGCAGCAGTAGACCCCTCAGCAGCCTTCCTCTTTCCCATGGTAGTGGAATGATTATTACGGGGTACTGTTGGGCAGCACAAATACAAGAAGCAGTTAGCCCAGGAAAATCAAGAAGCAAGAGACAAGAGAGAATCAGCCAGTGGTGTCAATAAGAGCCTCAGATATTGTCCCTAATGATGTCCCTGAGCCCCTGGGTCCCAATCACTTAAACCAGCAAAATAACAGCAATCAGAGCAAGCTTACAGAAAAAAAAAACGTCGTCCAGCCACAATATAAGATAACAGTAAATAAGCAGAATCTCAGTAGTGTACCTCCTGAAGAGCAAATGTTAGGGGGGTGGCCCAGCCCAGCCTCCTCCGGGCTCCGACGGGCGTGGACGGGCCCGTGCTCGGCTCGGGCGCGTCCGCGCATGTCCCGTGCTGTGGGAGCCCTGAGCTAGATCTATGTGCCCCCTGGCGCGGAACAGCAGTGTTGGCGGCAGCGGCCGCATTGCAGGGTGGGATATTGAGTCCCCTGCCTTTCTCCCCTCAGCGCCCGGTGGTGATGGCTGTAACGGCTAGATTTATGTACCTCCTGGCGCGGAACAGCAGCGTTGGCGGCAGCGGCCGCATTGCAGGGTGGGATATTGAGTCCCCTGCCTCTCTCCCCTCATCGCCCGGTGGTGATGGCTGTAACGGGCTCCCGCGTTGCGGGAGCCCTGAGCTAGATTTATGCGCCTCCTGGCGCGGAACAGCAGCGTTGGCGGCAGCGGGCGCGTTGCAGGGTGGGATATTGAGTCCCCTGCCTTTCTCTCCTCAGCGCCCGGTGGTGATGGCTGTAACGGGCACATTTAGTGCTGGAAAGCAGTCTTATCTTCCGTTTCGATTTTACTCGTATTGTTCTGAGTGTTGTTATACTGAACACACGCTGACTTGGAGATCACACTCCTTTCTCCCAAAATGACTGTCAGCAAATATTATGGTGTTCTGCCAATTTACTTCATATGGTGTACATTTTGATAATGTTTCCTGATGGTTTCCTAATAGTGTAGACAGTGTCCATCAGGGCCACCCTCTACAATAGATAAAGTTTACAAAGTGTTTTACTCTTTTTCTATGGTCAATACGAGAGAAGACCATTTTATACCCTGTTCTCGAGCACCAGTTTCATTGGTTTCTGTTGTTATTGGCTTTGCTCATAAACATTTCTCACAATTTCTTAGCTCCACCATCCTTTTTATGCCAGCATGTTTCTTCTTGCTCTGTAACCCATCTAATTCGTTTTCATGTCATAAAAACTATTTTTCCTCCTTATCTCTTTTGACCTTAGGTTCATTTACTATGTGAATATTCTTTAAATGTCTTGCTTATTTTATTTCTCGGAATAAACGAGGCCCTTATCGGATTTACCACATCATGCAGAAAACCACAGTTGCGCGAAAGTCAAACCCCCAGGCGGTTGTTTCTTTCCTAGGCTCTAGAGCTGCACTCGTGCTCTTTTAACAAATCCAGGATGGTGGCAAGATTCTGCTTCTTCCCAGGCCACTGATGCAAATGATGACAACTTCAAGGAAACATTTCCCATCCATGGGCATCCAGGGCTGACTTTTGCTCTTCACCAGTTCTTGAGAAGATGTCTTCTGGATAATAACTCTACTGGAGTTGGGATCAACACCGCATGTCATGGGTCATCTTCCCTTGACTCACCCAATGACTTCACCCTCTCTTACTAGACCCTAGATGTTTCTCTAGAACCTCTCATTCCTATGTGTCATCCCCATTGTGCAGTCAACCACAACCCCTGTTTGACTTCAGCAAACACGTTTAGGTATTACCAGTGCTCAGTGCTGGATTCCTCACACCATCCTCAACTTGTGGGCACCTCACCACCATGGCACCAGTGGCATGCAGGTCATGCCTGCATGGAAGACTCCTATAAATATCAGGATTCAGTGAGACTGGGCCAAGTTTCTATTGAGCAGTTCCTCACCACCATCTTGGAAGCAATGGCCAGTCCAGCCACTTGGATGCAGGAACAAAATATCATACTGAGATCCATGATGGAGTTACAATGGTAGCACATGGCGTAATTGAGAGAAGACAGTTAAAGATAGTAAAATGGCCTTATGCGGTCCTGCCCAGTCAGGTTTGGGGGTGCCATCCCCAGAGACATGGATCTCAACCCCCAAATCTCTGTGTCCCCGCATAGACAATTTCACATTTTCCTTGTTTCTCGTGCATCCCTCGCACACTGCACACATCTGATAGTGCACATGTCACATTGCACATCACAGTACATCAGCCTGTCACTGACCCCATCATAATTACAAAGTTCATGGATTGCCTGTAGACCCAGTGTTTTCCTTCTGCTAATTTCAGCTGATCAGAGCAGACATGCCTCTTTAAGTCATGGCATGCCTTCAACACAATGCTGGAAAAGCAAGCAAGTAAAATTTCCAAAGCAGTCACAGATGAGCCCATGTTTGGGAGATCCTGGATTCTGCTTGCTTTTCCTGTGACATGGAGGCCATTTCAAACACATTATTTTAATAAATCAATCCATAGTTTTTACAGATATATGGAGCGCCTGGCAGGCAGTGCCCAAATATGAATCCATCCATCTTGTACAATTAGTTTTCCTCTGGTGACATCAAGCGCATGACACAGAATGAAAACAGGGAATGCCACCACACAGCAGGAGCAGAAAATATGCACACAAATCTGAGTGCTGCTTGGGTCAAAACCCATAGGAAGTGTCATTCAATTAAATTGAGTCTTTTCACAATCTACGGTAAAGGTGGCAACCAGACTCTCTGAATTAGGGTGCGAAAACCATATAAATCAGGGATTCAAATAAACGATCACACCTGACAATGAACAGTCAAGTCAGCAATGACATTCTTTACCAGGATGAAAGAGTCAAGGTGACAACAAGAGAAGAGTCAGTGTCATGTTGCGGCCTCTCTTAGAACGTATCTGGGAGACTGGAAATACCCTTTTCCCTCACCATACGCTAGTAGTTCCACACATTACGTTTGGTGAACTGCGCATCAGAGAGTCAAAAGGGACATACATGCATTCCATTGGCTCCATCATGGCCTGCATGACAAACCTCAACAGTCCATATCCTTGGAGACCCTGAGGATGTTCTAAATTGTAAAGTAGGCTGATCTTTGCGGGCAAGAAGTTTGAAGAAGATTCATTATGAACTAAAAAGTTTTAGTGCCTTTCAGGGCAGGGCCTGGGCGGGGAAACCTAGCCACAGTACAATGATTGAATCAAACCATTTCCTACAGGCAGCCAGGACAGGGTCATCCATGAGAATGCCCGATCACTCTGATCATAATGTGGCTATGCATAATGCACTAACAGGAGCCACTTTATTGGTCTTTTTGAATAGTAGTCCCAAATTTGCGCAATACATACAGGTTAAGAGAGCAGCATTCAAAGTGGTAACAGTCTGTGGAAGTCTAAGACATTAATAATTGTGTTGATACAGTGCAGTGATTTTAACACTGAGTGGCATATTTACAAAGAAACTTTTGGAGCGCAGTGTTAAGCCAAAATTGCTAATGCAGCGCTCTGACAGTTTCAAAATGCAGGGATGCACCGTATTTACAATAATACTGCACACTCCTGCGTTTCACCTAGCACTGGCACTAAATTTAGCTGCCTAGCACCAATGCAGGCACCATGGCATAATAGTGCCAGGGTGCCTGCATTGCAGGGAATGATTGTTCATGTGCAGGAAGGTGTCCCTTCCTGCACATAAACAATCAGTAATGCTGATTTGTAACTTCTATGCAGCACACATAGAAACAGCAACTCCTCATTCTGCCTGTTTAAGACCAGGTTTTCCCTGGTCTTATTTTTGGCCCTGCCCCATATTTACACCATTCTTGTAAATAGGGCGCAGCTTCAAAAAGAAAAGGTTTCGCGGTGGATCACCCACAGCAACACCCACTGCACGCACCTTTGCCGCAGCGGACTCCTGCGGCAAGGGGCATATTTACAAGGTGGCATTAAGCCACGTTAAGTGGCTTAACACCACCTTGCAGATACGGAGCAGGGCATTGCGCCACAGGAAGATCAATAAAAGTGACGTTCCTGTGGCGCAATGCCCTTGTAAATATGCCCCTGAGACTCTTATGGGTAGGCACTGCAGAGTACTCCAACTCCATAGAGCGAGTAGGGTGCTGTTGCCTGTGTAAGTGGGTGGTCTCAAGTGCTAGCACATTACAAATAAACATTTCAGTAAGGAACATTGCTGACGGTGTGGAGGAGAAGAAACAAACTGTGATTCAGTGCTTCCACCCGCCTCTCAATCAACCAATAGCGGTACTAACACTAAAGTAGGAGTCTAGTCAACGTAAACCCTCACCCTTCAAAGTACCTACACCAAATGTAGCATTTCAAGGTGGCGGAATTGTTAATATAGCAAACCGTTTAAAAGAAAATCACTTAAAATAATATTAAAATAAGCTCATCGTTTTGCCGAAACCCCCACTCTGCATTAAATGTTGATATTATTGTAACACTAGCTTTATTTCAGCACCCTCACATTCTCCTCTGACATCACATAGGGTAATCTTGGTGACATCCTGACAAGTCACAGCTGTACTTTGCACAAAACACGTGTATGTAAAAATATTATGATATCCATGACAGCCTTTTTCAAAAGTTAAGTATTTTAATTGGACTGTGATATAGACAGTAGCAGTATGTAGGGGCAGATAAATCGATTTCACCGACCCAGAATCTTATATGATCTCAAACAACCATACTGCACCTCTAGGCTCTTACAGACACCTTTGTGTATGCTTAGGCGCTATACCTTCTCCCTTGGTCTATGATACATTACAGGTTTAGGAACAGAAGAAATCACATATCCAGCTCAGAAATAATCAAAATCATAAAATAGGGGAGCGCCACACCTTCGGAATATTTGGCCTCACCCATCTATCTAGTTGTTGAATATTTTAAATATGCATGCACATATGGATGTAAGCACGCACACGCAATCAGGCAACAAGGAGATCCTTCATTAAGGACATGGAGGTTTTCCAGGCTGGAATGCATGGATATTGTTACGCGTATCTTGTTATCTTGAGATATTGCCTACCTTCCACCCAAAAAGGTGATTGATGGCCTGGTGGGTGATGTGGAGACCTCACGTCCAAGGGAGGCAAAGGAGAGGTGAATTCCAATATCAGAAATAAAAAACAAGAAGAAATGGAATGATATCCCAACTTATTTTGAAAAATGTTTAGGTTAGTTAGCCCAATGGTGTAAGGTCTGAAAGCACAACTTCCAATCCTGCTCTATAAATGCCCTCACATCGCATCTTCTCCTCTTGCCATTGTCCCCTAGTCTTTCTCTCACATCCAAGACTAGCAAATGATAATCGTATTTCATTACCATTTTCTCCTCTTCGTAACTGCTTAGCTGCATAGTGAAGAATAGAAGATATTGACATAGGGCACAAATATTTTTATAGCTGAATAAGGATCTCCATTCCCTGAAGGATGCCCCTCCAGACACCAGCCTCGAAGGAAATCCCTGGGTATCTCGGTGGGTCAGTCCACCATTGACTACTTTCACTGACTGTTTGCATGCCTGTCCTGAACTGACTATTATCCTGAAAAAGGAGCTATTTCCAGGTTTGTATCACACAATAACATTCTATGCATAGCCAGAGGGCACATGGGACTACCTTGGGGAAAAGGGAATAAATTTAAGATTGTGTACAGCCAAAGGGGGTGAAGGATTTCTGTGGGTGGAGTACCTTGCAGAGTCATCCTACACGTTCGATGCTGTGCTCCTTTAAGACAATGTCAATGTAGTAAAATATGGAAACCATAACATAAATCTTGGGAAAATAATTGGACTTGAAACCTGAATTTGAAGAGGATGTGAACACTACAAACCCAATAATGTGTTCACAACTACATGTTCACTTTGCATACGCCATGCCATTGCTTCGTGTTTTCGCTGCTTACTTAAGAGGGGAAGTGGTCTGGTGGTTAAGAAACCAGCCTTGGAACCAGGTTACTGGGTTTCTGCTTCTAGCTTAGCCATTTTACCAATGTGTGTGATCCCGGTGAAATGGATTTAAATTTCCCTGCCCCAGTCCTTTTTCTCCAAAGAACTGTGGGCCTGATTTACAACAAAATGACGCAGCGCGGCGCCGCAAGCCATTTTGAGCTGCATCATAGTAAAAACACAGGGATCCGTTATATTTACAACAATATGATGCATCCCTGTGCTTTCACCTGCGCTGGCACACAATTGGCTGCCATGCGCCAACGCAGGCACCTTTGCACCATGGTGCAAGGCTGCCTGCATTGTGGGGATGACTGGTTTTGTGCAGGAAGAAAACCTTCCTGCACAAAAACACTCATTGATGGTGTTTTCCTCTTTCTATGTGTGCTGCAGAATGCACCTCCGTACGCCTCCCCTGGGGAGGAGTAGGATTCTGAGGCATTCCCAGGTTTACGAAATGTTGTAAAACTGGGAATGCAGCAGAATCCATGGGTGTTGCGCATGAACATCCACACAACACCCATGGCACGTCCCTTTCACACAAAGTGATGCGTGAAAAGAGGCCGGGTGAAAAGATGCAGGGTGGCTTTGCCTGGCCTTGTAAATATGGGCTAGCACACTGCGCCACCGGTGCGTTAAAAAAAGTGATGCACCGGCGATGCAAGGGGCTTGTAAATAAGACCCTGTGACCCTTAGATATAAGGCAACTACCAGTGCTACTTGCCTGAGTAGGACTATTTTCTTGTCCACTCTAAACAATATTATGCAGCACAAGACTTAACTAGTTATTTTGCATAACAAATTCTGGAAAGAGAAACTGATCTGGGTGAGGAAGTTTGTGTGCTGCGGAAATGCGAAGTGAAATTTGCTGGCCATGCCGCTCTGAGTGGATTTTCGTTTATCATGTGGTTTTGTTAAGTAGTCTGAGGCAAACACAGGGTTGTGTGTGACTTGCAGTTAGAATCAGTAACGGTCCAGTGGTAGGAGTGCCAGCCGGGCGGTGACGTGGTGGGAGGGGCAGGGCGGGTAGTAACCACGGATACGACGACAGTAAGCAAACATTTAGTGAATAAAAGAATTTTGTTGCGCGCACTGCATCGCATTTGGCGATGCAGCGCTCACAACGAAATTCGTTTTATTTATTTAAATGTTTACTTACCTGTATTCGGCCGTAATCCGTGGTTTACTACCCCCACCCTGCCCCTCCCCCACCCCACGTCACCGTCCGGCCTGCACTCCTACCACGGACCGCTACTGGTTAGAACTGATTGCAGGTTTGTGTTTTTGCATATCACAATGATTGAGTCAGCTCTGGCCAGGCGTTTACTGATTAGGGGGATTGTTTCACCTCAGCTTGTGAAATCACATGCTGAATCACAGCCGCCCTGCTATAGATGTGGCAGGCATGACGCTTTGGTACATTATCCAAAATATGATTCACCCTCAATGCGCCTGTTTCCTAACGTTTCAGAATGAGCTGTGCATTATTTAGCTAAAAAATGTCTGTGTTTGTTAACCAAGATGATGGGCTCACGCTAAAATGTTTTCAAATCGATTACTTCATTGAAAACATCCTGTAGGATGCTCAGTACCAATATGATCAGAAAATTTGTGTATTTATGCTATTATTTTATATGCAAAAAATCCCAACATTTTACCGTGTAGATCCTTCAGAGAGTTTAATCATATTAAAAAGAGATCTATTTATTAGTACACCAGACGAGGTGAGGGATCTATGCCGGAGAATATGATCACACTGTGGAGCAGAGAAGCTTGAGTTCAGATTGTGGTGGCTAAGGTAGGTCCCCCATCCTCTGTCACCAAGGTTATTGCTATTTATTTGTTGCTTCAGGATGCTATGAACAAAGTAGTTGTCAGATATTTTCTGTGGAACAGGTGGTTCCCATCGGCTCTCGGTGTTGGGTCCTCTGCATTTCAAAGTGAGATGCACTTTTCCTCTTGATTGATCTCTATTTTTCATCAGTTTAAACTTTGCCTGTTAGTACGTTATGTTATACAAAAGACAATGGGCCTAATTCACAAACTGCACTTTGTAGTATGTGTTGTATTACTGCAGTAGCATCACAAAGACGTACTATAAAGTGCTTTTAACAAACTGCTCTTTTGTAGTAACTTAGGATTTTGAGTAAGTGCACTATTTTTCGGTATTCACAAACTGCACTTTTGTAGTAACCTACAATTTTGTAATAATTTACACTTTAGTAGGGAATCCCTAACTCCATTATTTTGTATGGGAGGGTGTTGCAGTACAAGTGGTTGGCCATGTGTAGTGCTGGAGGCACTAGGAAAGTGTAAGTTGCAAAAGTGTAGGCCACTACAAAAGTGCAGTTTGCGAATACTGAAAAGTAGTAAACTTGCTCAAAAGAGTAAACGTACTAAAAAGTATACGTTACCTTTGTGAATCATGCCCAAAGGGTTTGGTGGGTGTGTATTAAGGGTGGTAGATATCCTCGTAGACATCATATCTTCTCCAGTATAATTTCCTTGCATTGGTTCCCCGTGGAAGAAAGGACCACTTTCAAACATCTATGCATCATGCACAAACCTGTATATAAGAGTAACTCAGACTACCTCACCCAGAAGCGCAGATCACTTGGGCCAGAGACATCTCAGAAGCACTTCAACCCTTCTCATTATAATACGAGTGAAACAGAAAGCAAAAACACTGATTCAATCATTTGTCTTAGATGTCCACAGAATCTGGAACTTAATTGCTCCTGACATCATGACAATCATGTTGTATGAATCATTTAAAAAAAAGCACTGAAAACCTATTTCTTCAATGCCACACCCTCACTTCAACTTCTCAATTTGATGGAAGGTGGATGTCTGGCTAAGAGCTCTCTATATAGATCAAAACCTGTAAACATGTATATACTGATCTGAATGGATACTTTATTTCTGATATGCTTACTACCTCACCTGTAACTTTTGCAGTCAGCATTGTTGCATGTACCATTGGTGATGCTAAATTTAGATTAGATGTTTTGAGACTACTGTAACTCTCATGACTTCTTAGAAAGTTTCTCCTCTGTAAAGTGCTCTGTTACACAGGTTTTGTCGGTGATGTACAGAACTGTAAAACTAAATAAATACACACATAAATAAATAAATCACCCTCTTAGGCCCTCATTAAGAGTTCAAGGCTAAATTCCACTCCCTGAACCAACAAGTGTTTACGCAGAAATCGGAATGATGAGTTGTGTGATAATTATCACACCCACGTAGTTTTCCCTTGATAAATTCCGGCAGGTCAAACCTACTGAAATTTATTGGTGGAAAAAGCCTCGAAAAAAGGCAAAACATGCAGAATTTGATGTGCTAAAAACCGATTCCTCATGCAATGCCTATTTTTCATGTTAAAACGTCTGAATGGGAAGTGTTTACCACATGTTTTTCATGGTATTTACCATGTGTGGTAAATACTCCACCCTATTCCGACACACTTATAATGAGGACCTTGGTCTGTTGATCCATAGGCACAGAAAAACTTGCATTATGCCAAAATAACAAAACCTGCCACTTTATTCCTGCTTCAAAAGATCTAAAAGTTGTTAGCTTGGAAATAACATGTATTATCCTATTTCTGCAGTTGTTTTCAAAGATAGCACCAGTTTCATATCCCTTTCCTACCCATTCATTAATGCTCTAATCAATTGATTTTTTATTTATAAAGGGTGACACTGGCATATTTTATCCTGGCAGTGAACTTGCCAACAGGAAAAGGGTAAAGGAATCGCAGGATGTGCTAGACAGAAACATTTGAACTGTTTCTGAAAAGCTAATTGATTTGTTACAGAGTGCAAGGAGAAAGTAAACCCTCATGGCTTGGTGGCTCCATTAATTTATTTGGAATTTCACATTAACCTGATGGCTGTCAGAGCACTTTACATAAAAACAGTTTACAATGTAAAAGCACTATAGTTTCGTTGAATCACACTTTGAAGTAGGAAGATTCAAGTTGCAAGTTACTGCCCGGAAAAATCCTTTTTTAGGTCGAAGCGTATTGACAGCACAGCTGTATGGTTTGCTAAAGAGATTGGCAGCTTCCCAGGCAATGCATTCCGCCATTGCTTACCATTGACTTTGTGGTTTGTAACTCACCTTTTATGGCTTTCTATTTGCTGGCTTTATTTGTTTTAGGCTGTCCAGCTTCAGTTCGTCCCTTCCAAGGAGCAAAGCCTTTTCAGACTACCTCTTCTTGTATTCTTCCACAAGTGCTCCTTTCTGTAAACTGACCAGTAAATCTTGTTCTTATCTTGTCATATTTGTTGTACATTCAAAGACGGAGGCCAAATGTAAAGCTTGGTCATCTGAAGGAGCTTGGGGGCTTATTTACAAGAAACGGACACATCTGTATAGAAGCGCCAGTTTCCCTGCGCCTGCGTGCGAAACCCTTGCGCCACCATGGAAGCGCAATATTTACAATATGGTGCACCATGGCGCAAGGATTGATAGATGCGTCAGAAATTTTACGCATCTGTCAGCGCAAATGACACGCATTGCTGGAGTCTTGTCACAAGCATGATGCAACTCCAGCAATGCATGGGGAGGACTATTCCTAATACACTGTGTCACTCATTACGCCTGCTCCAAGCAGCTCCAGTGTGCCTCCCCATTTATTATTGCAGGGACATTGTGACTATCAATTTTGTCGCGAATATCAGTGAATCATGAATATGCATTTTTATAGAGATTTTAATAAATGTTTTTATAGAGTTATTTATATAGTGAGTTATCTACTTTGATGGTTAGAATTCATTTCATAGTTATAATTTTTTGATGTAGTGGTGGCTATCGAATTCTTGCTTTTGCTTTCTGCTTTTGCAACGTAACTACTGGGATCACTATTACCAACGTCATCGCGAGATCCGGCCTCATCGCGAGAATGGAAAAAAAGGTTTTAAAGGGTGGTGTGAGATACAGAGTTGAATGCTGCTGAGAGGTCGAGGAGGATGAGGGCGGTGGTTTCCCCTCTGTCCATGATGGTCCTGAAGTCGTCAATAGTTGCTCTGAGGGTGGTTTCCGTGCTGTGGTTGCTGCAGAATCCCAAATGAGTGATGTCTAGGAGGTGGATTTGCTTGGTGTGGATGGAGAGTTGCATGTTGATTGCTTTGTCCATGACCCTGGATGGGAATGGCAGGAGAGAGATGGATCTGTAGTTACTGAGTTCTTCTGAGTCAACTGATGGTTTCTTCAGAAGGGCTTTGACCTCAGCATGTTTCCAGTTGTCAGACAAAGTGCTGCTGTTGATAGATGTGTTTATGATGGGGCTGAGGTTGTTGATCTGGGTTCTTCCCAGGTTGTAGATGAGATGTGGGCATGGGTCGGTGTGTGAATTCCAGACACACTAGTGTGAGTCTTTGCAGTCTTAGTGGCCTCTGCTGACTAGTCTTTAGTGGGTCACGTCCCTCACACTAGGTGTCCCCCTGTAGTAGGCTCATGGTCTAAAGGAAAGCTCTGTGGGTGCAGCTCGTGCCCCCCCTCTCCCGGTCGATTATAGCACTCAGTCTCTCAGGACTAGGCCCTTTCAGTCTCTCATCAAGTTTGTAGTAGCAGTGTGGGGCCATGTTTGGCCCTCCTGCAGCAACATGATATCAGAAGCACCCGCCTGGAGCTTTCACATAGCATGCAGCAGTCCAGAAGGAGTTCAGCATTGGGTTCTGCCTTCATGCTGCAGAGGGATATCCCCAACGGAAAGCAGGAGGCTCCAGGTGGCACACGCAGTCCTCTTTGGGGTTGTGTGACACCCTACAGCACAGCACCATCACTCAAAGCGGGAGCAGAGACTTCTGTTATCTCTATTCTGGGTGACTGCAGAAGATGCCATCTTGCAACAGCACTCCAGTTGATACTTGACTCACGTCGCGGCTCACTCGGGTGCTCGGGTGAATACTTAGCTCTTTCTTCTTGGAGGCACCGGCCACATGCCCACAAATGGTGGTTACTCTGTGCAGTGGGTCCCAATTGATATCTGCGACACGCAAGCTGCCTGCCACATGGTGCAGGGATGTTTAAAAACATCCTTTTCACAATGGCAGCTAGTGCTGCGGGCCTTTTCTGCCCGCTGCACAAGCTGCCATTGTAAAATGGATGTTTCCGACCCAAATTGTGCGGTCGGACCCGCCGACCTATGGTTGGGTGGTTCCTGTCCACTACGGACATCATAATGATGCCCTTAGCCGGTTCACTGACAGAATATCGAACAAAAAATATTGTGTGGACAGAATATCGTGTCCAAAATATCGAGGACAAGAATATCGAGTAGGTAAGTGCAAATAGATAGGTATAAATTTACTATTCTTAACTCCAGATCTACGTACCTTGAAGATATATATATCGTCAAAGTACATATATGTGGAGTTATATATAGTAAAACTTTACTTACCCATAAGCAATGACCTTCACGATATTCTTGTCCTCGATATTTTTGACACGATATTGTGTCCGACGATATTTGTGCTTTCGATATTTTGTTCACCCACCCCTTAGCCTTCAGGACTCGTCCGACACAACAACACACTTGGCAATGTTATGGTCACACAGTCCACTTATGGGGTACACGGGCCACCAGCAGGCGCTTATCACAGCTTCAGTCGAGCCCATCACACACACACACACACCGTCTAGGAGCATGATGTCTACGACAGAGATATTCAACGAAGGTCACACTGTCCAACCCGGCAGTACAGTGAGTCCTCTAGCTTAGTGAGTCTCTGGCAGACGGACCCTACGCCAGGGTCAATTTCAGCAGTTCCTTCCACGATTTGCTCCTCTTGCAGGGTTGGCACTTCCACTCCTCGCTCACAGCTAGAATATCTTGGCACACAGGACAGTCAGTAATTCCTCCTTCAAATCAGACTCTGGGCAATGTTCCCTCGCCTCAGGGGAGTTGGCTGTCAGTGTGACACCAAACCTTGACTGCATAGTGAGTAGTCCCTTAGTACTCTGGGGCTTCATTTATGAGGATTTGCCGTAGGGCAGCGCTGCAGACCTTCCTGCTGCACTGCCCTACGGCAAAAGAAAAGGGCAGGAATGCACCGAATCTATCAGATACGGTTAATTCCTTTCACTTTCCCCTGCGCCGGCGCACAATGGGCTACCGTGCGTCAACACAGGCACCTTTGCACCATGGTGCAAGGATGTCTGCGCTGTAGGGATGATTATTTTTATGAAGGAAGGGAAACCTTCCTGCACAAAAATAATCACAAGAGGCTTTTTCCTCTTTCTATGTGTGCTGCAGAATGCAGCACACATAGAAAAAGGAAAAACGAGGAGAAATAAAAACATTTCTCCTCGTTGCGACTCCCTAACGCCACCCCTCGGGTGGCGTTAGGATCTGACGTATTCCCAGGTTTATGATTTCTCGTAAATCTGGGAATGTGTCAGGTTCTATGGGTGTTGTGTGGGAACAAGCAACTTTACCATGCTAGAGGATATTAAGAAGGCTTTAGATGAATACCATGACACGGAGGATAACGAAATCAAACACCTCGGCAAGTATGCCACTGCAAGAGTATATGGGGAGGGGGAGCATCCAGGGGCGACTCTAGCTAAGCTGCTCTGCCCAAGGAGAGACTCTGGAGTCATAGTGCAGATTCAAGACGAAGACGGGACCCCATTGAATAATTCAGACCTTATTTCAGATCGGTTCAATAGATACAATGCTGATATATATAGATTGCGCGTTTCCCCATGCAATGATGCTATCAGATATTATCTAGAACACATCAAAATGCCGTAGTTTACCAGTGAGCATAGAGAGCATCTGATGGCTCCCTTAGAGCCCAAGGAGATTATTGCAGCTCTCAAGACAATGCGAGTGGGGAGCGCTCCAGGGTTGGATGGACTTACGATTGCCTATTACAAGGCGTACCAAGAGTTGCTGAATCCCCACCTGACTACACTATTTGAGAAAATGGTGGAGGCAGAAGAAATGCCCCCCACGATGAGGGAGGCACTGATTGTCGCCCTCTTGAAACCTGGTAAAGCATCTGACTGCTGTGCATCCTACAGGCCCTTGTCCCTAATCAGCTAATCAGCTTTCCCCCTTGATACCTTTGTTGGTGCGCCCGGAACAGACAGGATTTGTTCCTGGCCGTAATATGACCTACAATCTCAGGACAGTTTTTGGTGTCCTGCAGAGAATAGACCCCGAGGTCAAGGCACCCGCTGTTTTCTTAGATGCCGAAAAGGCTTTTGATTCTGTGGAATGTGCATTCATGAGGGCAATACTCAGGCGGGTGGAAGCTGGAGAGATTTTCATTCGACTGGTTTCAGTATTGTATAAGTCCCCCAGGGCCAGGATACGAATTGGTGATAGATTCACCTCCCCTATCAGGGTTTCCAGAGGGAGCCGTCAGGGGTGCCCTCTGTCCCCACTCCTATATTCCTTGGTAGCAGAACCCCTGGCATGTGCCCTGAGGCAATACCACAGTCATAGGGGAATACGCTTCCCAGGATATCGCCTCATTGTGTCGGCGTATGCTGATGATACATTGCTTTATATACGAAATCCGGAGATAAATCTTTCCCCAGTACTGAATGAGGTCGTTAATAAGGGTGACCTTTCAGGACTCAGAATAAATTGGGAGAAATCCATCATATTTCCCCTGACTCCGTCCATGCTCCCAGTGCAACTGGATTTCCCACTACAATGGACTACAGACACGGTCCGCTACTTAGGGATTCGAATACACACAGCTCCAGACAGAATACTAATGGAAAACTATGGAAAGGCAATCCATAAACTAGATGATAACATAATGCGCTGGAACAGGCTGCCTCTGGCAGGGCGCATTTCCATCATGGAAATGGTGGTACTCCCCAGATTCTTATTCCTCTTTCTACACACCCCAATGGTCCTACCGAAATCCATATTTGACAAATTGCACTCCCAGATGATTCAATTGGCCTGGGCAGGGAAACAACAAAGAGTAAAATGGAACACTCTGACACTCCCCTACAATATGGGAGGACTCAGTGCACCTGATCTAGAGCTTTACTACAGAGCTGCTCAGAGCACACATGCACATTATTGGTTTCACGGGCCGGTAGAACTACCACAGCTCTATATCGAGAGAGATGCGGCTAGCCCTGGGACTGTTCCTCAGGTGCTATTTGGGAATCCCAACCGGAAACCCAGTATCCTCAACTCCTTAAACTCCACACGCATGCATGGAAAACACTCCCAGGGAACCAATCAGGAGCCCTGCTGTACTCTCCACATGCACCGCTGGAGTGGTGCACATGGTTCAGTGCTTGGAGCGACAGGGATGTCACGCGATCTTTACAACAAATAGGCATTAACAAAATGGGCGTCTTTTTTCATGAGGGCAGGATGCGGGACTGGGATAAGGTATACGTGGATGACAGCGAGGTCTTGGCCATAACCCGCTTTAAATAGTATAGGGCCGGACACGAACTACGGGCTCTTTTGAGGAAAGACTTGCTCGAGCCCTAGTAGATGCCCACGCTTTCTTACATAATACATAACACTACGCCGGATAAATTGATTACTAGAATATATAGGGCCACACAAGAATCCAGAAGGCCACAATTGATAAAAGCACGATTGGAGTGGCATCGTGACCTGGGACAAGTTCTAGATGATAAATGCTGGCAGTCATGCTGCAAAATGACTAAACAGGTATCTTTGAACAGTAGACACCGCCTAATCCACTTCAAATTCATTAATAGAGTATACTATACACACTAGAGAGAATCCACCGATACGGACTCAGTGGAACAGCGAGGTGTGACCGCTGTGCTGAGCAGAACGCTGGATTCATGCACACGGCGTGGCCCTGCCCTGGTGTTCTGGAGTACTGGAAGAAGATTTTCCATACATTAGGAGAGATCACAGGGCTTCCTCTCACCCCTCATCTGCTCCTAGCCCTACTGGGCTGTGTAGCCAAGGTAGAAAAAAGTGTTAGGAAACTGGTGGCAATAGGATTATTACTTGCCAAGCATCGAGTTGCAATGCGCTGGGCTAGAGGACCAATCCCGACTCTTAAAGAATGGAGTATGCTATATCGCAACACTCAATCTGATATATATATAATGCATTACTTCCCCCCCCCAGAGCCGTCCTAAAAACTTTTGGGGTTTGTACCAACAATACCTCGTGGGAAAAGAAACTGGTGAACCGGAGGGACAAAAGGTATCTATGGAATAGAATTAAACTTTATCACATATTGCATTACGCAAAATATAAAGCGATGTATGGGGAAATACTGAGAATTGGGGGGACTGAAAATGCTATCACTGGAACTGTAATGCAAGAATTGATTGTACTGTCACCTCTATAACAACATGTAATGTATACTGTAATCGAATGCATGCATGGCCAAATCGTAAACCTATCTTATCTATGTGTTTGTTGTTAAAACATAAATAAAAAAAAATTAAGCATTAATTCACTGAGCCAGGAGTTGCAATATATTCATATCTGACCAGTGTGCTTTAAAAGTCAACAACCTTTTTAAATTTCACCAGGGCAGAATAATACCATAATAATAAAAAAAATTAATAGAAGATCCTTTGTTGGTACATTAAACATAACCACCCTTAGCAACATTTTTCAAAAACATTCCTTGAGGTAAAAAACCTTGACCCATGACCAAGATCAACATTACCCATAATCCGTTTCATTTATGTTGCTAATACCTGGGGCCATGCCCCCGAAAACCTAAGTTCCTGGCTACGGCCCTGGTGCCAATCTCAGCCCAATTCATAATAATCCAATTCAAATACCCCAACCACATCCACTTGGCACGCAAGAGGCTCTGGAGCTTCCAATGTGACTCCTACCCCTCAAGCTATAGATAAAATGATGCAGAGGGAGACTTCTTTCACACAACCTAGCTATGTCCTGTGATAAAAACCTTTTGAGTAGCATGGTTTACACAGTGTCACAAGGTTTAGGGATTATCATAGTGGCTACGCAAGATATTGCACGAAATTGGTGCAGAGAATCCACAGACAAGGATACTTGGGTATGCGACCTAGACCACTATATAACAATTGAGATCCCAGTAGAAGAGTGTGGCGCAGCAGCCAGGGCAGCTGACTCAGGAGCACAGGGCTCACGGTTCAATCCCTGGCTCTGGCGGCAGCGCAGTCCAGCACCATGTGACTCTGGGCAATACCTCGCTTAATCTTCCCGACAGCCCCCAGCGCCTTGAAACCCTTAGGGGTGATTTGTTCGCGCTTTACAAATACCTGGTTATTTAGTATACATACCCCAGGGCTGCTCTGAAAAGAACAAGAAAATATTGGATTCTTAGAAATTATTGTTATTCCTGGGATACCCAGAGATATTATATCATGACAGAAGTAGTGGACATGAACATTTTTGGTAAGGGTGCTTACTAAGAAGGTGGCCAACAAAAAAGTGTTTGTGACAATCTATTCTGCTTCCTGTGTCACTGTCGGCATTCATGTGTCTACATGCATACTCAGATTGAGAAGATATGCTGTGTGCTGATGCAGAGATACATCCTTCATTCTATGTAAGGTCTATTGAATATGCCAATGAAATTTATTGTCAAAAAAAGTTCATATCTATCCATTCACCCACCTAGGTACATCCATCCATACACCCGCCAAGATTCAAAAATCCACCCAGACCCATCCATCCACCCAAACCCATCAATCCATTCACCTATTCATCCATCCATTATCTACAAACTCAGGCACCTACCAGGATCAATCCACCCAGATCCGTGTGTCCATCCATCCATGCACCCATTCGTCCTATCACCCATCCATCAATGCGAAAAACCATCCATCCATGCAGACGCATGCATCAGCCTTACTGACCAATGGAGCATGCATTCATCGACCCACCCATCTCTACTCTCTATATTAACCCCAACACTCTCCATCCATCTGTTCATTCATCTGGCCATAAGTCTCCCGGTCCACCATAAACAATAACAAAAACATCAAAATTATTTGATAAGCTCAAGATAAATTACAACGTAGGTGCTTAAAAACCTTTGTGCCAAATTATATGAAAGAAAACCAGCAAATAAAAAATTAAAATACATTTGAAAATCATAATAATATAGGCACAGCATGCAACAGACAAGAACTGTTCAAATGATCCACAATGTTATCTGTTTTTTTGAGAAATACCTCTCTGTTCCTTCCAGTGTTCTTCAGCACAGCAACGATTCTTAGTGCAATGGGAGGCAGTTCTAATGTCTGTACTGGCAGGTGCAAAGCGGGTTAAAATGACACCACGGAGCTGTTAGCGGCACAGTGAGACATAAACCCTTAAAACGGAACTTCCTGAAATTACGGGCAAAATGTGTCCATCATGACCTCAATAACAACAACGGACACTGTGCTCATATTACGGACTGTCTGTGTAATTAATGAAAGGTGGTCACCCTAGGCGCGAGACGGCCCCTAGCACGAGCGCTTTCCACCTGCTTCCAACACAAAGTGCTCGCCAGGCTTCCTTGGACAACACGGCCCTAACAATGTAAAGTTACTGAAACTTCAAGCATGACAGCAAGGGCCATATGTAACAAAATACAGTTTTGCGATTCTCAAATTGCGAATTTCTGCGAATCGCAATTTGAGAATCGCAAATGCAATGTATGTGGGATTTGCAAATAATTTTGCGAATCCCACATATTCCTTATTTGCGAATCACAAATTGAGATTCGCAAATAAGGAATACCTTCCCATTCATTCCTATGGGCTAGGAGGCCCATAGGAATGAATGGGAAGACATTTCAATTTGCGATTCCCAATTAGAGAATCGCAAATTGAGAATGCAATTTCAAGATGCCAGGGTGTCAAAAGGACACCCTGTTGCACCCTGAAATCTGCATGTGTGCACATGTGGCACACATACATGCCCTAAGGGCATGTATGTGCGCCACATGGCACTTTAAAAAATGCAAAAATTTGCATTTTTAAGTGAAATCGCAATTTACCACCAACTTGAAGTTGGTGGTAAATTGCGGTTCCTTAAGGACAAATCGCACTTTCTTTTGTGCTTCTTACATTGCATTTAAGGAATCGCAATTTGCGATTCCTTGGATACAATCGTAAAATAGGGAATCGCAAATTTTGCGATTCCTTATTTTGCGAGGGTTTAAGTGTGCTACATTGCACACTGCTAATTTGCGATCGCAAACACTGAAATTCTGCAAATTTCGGCGTTTGCGATCGCAAATTGGCTTCATACATATGGCCCCAAGCTCCTACAATGTATGAAGTACACTTTCAAACACATTGGTCAAGTGGCGTAACAAAATTTAAGCCCCCCCATCCCTGCAAAGTACATGCAGGGGGTCCCCCACACTCCGGACCCTCAGACCAGGGACCCGCCAGTGCCGGAGGGGGCCTACGGAGCTCTGCCCCCCCACCTACCCCTTCCCGCTCAGCGGGGGCTTTTGTTACGCCACTGCATTGGTCTCCTTCTTTAAAGAAAGTACATTAATAAGAAACGCTCCTCTTAAACCATCACATGACCAGCAATTATTTGGTCTACAATGGACACAGCATACGTAATTATTTTTTTGTTCAATAATTTTTATTGAGAAGATCAACACAAAATTAACACAAGTAGTACAAAATAGAAATAGATAAAGACATCCTCAGCCATATCAACAAGTGAAATAATCATTTGAATAAGCAAAAAGGGATAGTAACATTGGTAGGTATTATAAATTAAATATATTCATTAGAAAAAGATATGTACTGAATTAAAGTAGATATATCAATAATGTAGATAAGTGTGTTCTCATGAGAAAAAATAGTAGGGCTTGTGTGTTTTAGGAGTAAAGTAAGAGAAAGGAAAGGATGAGAATAGACCAAGGAAGAAGAGAGGGAGAAAGAGAGGGATGAAGAAGGGTGGGTGTTATAAGAGTGATGAGTGTGAAGAAAGAAAGGTAGTAAAGGGTAACCAAAGAAGGTCTGATTTAATTTTTAGGTAAGTTGATGAGTGAGCAACAGAGGAAATTCTGTGTTCGTCACAAATTAGGTTCCACCATAACAAAAAGGATAATTTAGAGTTATCTTTCCAGCAGATTAGTATGACTTTAAAAGCAATGGCGATAAAAGGTCGAGTAGTATAGTTTTGGAGGGGATATAATGGAAGTCTTTAGATAGGGTACCTAGAAAGATATTGTGGATAGCAAATGGTACATTGCAAGAAAAGATTAGTAGACACTTCGACCAGATAGCTTTCCAAAAATCCTGTACCCTTGGGCAGTAAAAGAGTAGGTGCAATAGAGAGCCTTCAGCAGAGAGACAAGACCAGCATGATGGAGATTTAGAATGGTCAATTTTATGTAAGAAGAGGGGAGTAACAACGACCCTGTTGTAGATAAAGTATAGGGACTGTGTAATGTTGGCCGCTTTAGATGTTTTAAAAATCTTCTGCCACACTTTGTCCCACTGATAAACTGATAACGTTTGAGATAAATCTAGTTCCCAAAGTAATTCAATAGGTGATTTACTACGTGTGGTTATAGATGAAGAGAGCGTTTTATAAATAAAAGAGGCACTAGGAGTAGGGTCAAGGGGGACATGGAATAGGGGAGTAGTAGGAGAAAAGGAAGTAGATACAGGGTTAGATTGGAGTTTTTGTAGATGTGTGTTGAGACTGGTTGTTAATGTATTGTATTGCTGAAGGTAGGAATCTGGAAGATTGAATTTTCTTTGAAGTTGAGAAAAATGCAAAATCGAATTGTTGGCAATCAATTGGTGTACATAAAAGATGCCCTTTTCCTTCCAGTGTTTGTAGTAAAAGGACTTGTGTCTAAACTTGATGTGTATATTGATACCATAGAGAAGAGGCTAGAAAGGATTGATAGGGGTCAAAATCTTGGAAAAAAAGGGTGTGAATTATATGGTGGGAGTATTTTAGGATAGGAAACTTAGAAATGAAAGTACAATTAGTCATAAATACAACATTTTGAAATGAAAAATCATTTAACAATGATCTTTCAACTGTAATCCATGTTGGCATTAAGGAGTCTTGATAATCTTTGGTCAAAGCATAGAACTGACGAATCAAAAATGCAGTATGATACAATTTAAAGTTCAGAAATCGGACACCACCTTCAGACTTTGGACGTATTAGTTTAGATAAAGCAATTCTAGTATGTTTGTTATTCCATAAAAATTTGGTACATATTGAGTTGATTTGGGAAAAGTAATAATTAGGTATTTTGAAGGGTAACATTGAGAGTATAAAAGAACTTGGGGAACAATCATCATCTTAATTGTGTCTAGTCTACCCCACCAAGATAAAAATAATGGGGACCAGGAAGATAATAATTTAGTGAGTTTTAGTTTTAGGGCAGAGAAATTATAGGATAAGGTTTCAGGAATAGTAGAGGAAAACCATGTTCCCAGATATTTAATCTTTTGGGGCACCAGTTAAATTTAGTTGTATTAAACATGTAACGATAACATAAATCATTCATAGGTAAGACTTCAGTTTTGGAAAAGTTAAGTTTGTATCCAGAAACAGTTGAGAATAAGTCAATCTCTTGTAAAAAATTTGGAAGGGATTTGGATGGGTTAGCCATATAAATAAGGACATCATCTGCATAAGCAGAAAGTTTAATTTCATGAGATTTAAATTGAAAACCAGTAATGTCAGAATTATGCCTAATACGTTCCAGAAATGGTTCTAAACAAAGGAGAAAAAGTAATGGGGATAGGGGGCAGCCTTGGCGAGTACCTCTTTGTAATCTAAAATACGAGGAGTAGAGGCCATTCACAAAAACACATGCACGTGGGGCAGTATATAATAATTTGATATGAGAAATAAACCTTTGACCAAAGCCAAACCACTTAAGAGTATGGAACATGTATTGCCAGTTTATGCGGTCAAAGGCCTTTTCAGCATCAAGTGAAAGGGCAGCTAAAGGAGACGAATACTTCTTTCCAAGGGCAAGAATATTAGAAAACATTCTAGCGTTATCAGAGGCAAGGCGGCCTTTAATAAAGCCAACTTGTTCAGGTTTAATAAGGGATGGGATAAGCTTGTCTAAGCGAGATGCTAAAATTTTTGCAAAAATTTTACAATCATAATTAATCAGAGAAATAGGTCTAAAGTTTTTACAAAAGAGGAGTCTTTGTCCGGTTTGGGAATGACAACAATAAGGGCTTCTAAAAAGGACCCATCTGCTTTGGAGTTGGATAAAAATGATTTAAAAAGTTCCAATAATTTTGGGGCAAAAATTGTGGAAAAGGCTGAAAGTAATTCAACTGAGAATCCGTCTGGACCCGGAGCTTTGGCCTTTTTAGGGATTTGAGGGCATCAATAATTTCTTGGAGAGATATATCTTTTTCAAGAGGGGAAAAATATCGGGTAGAGAGGAAGGTTTAGGGATACCTTGGAAAAAAAGTATCGAAATCATGTTCAGAGGGAGATGAATCATCAGTATACAAGAGTTCATAATAGGATTGGAAGGTACTTATAATATCTGAATCAGAGGATAAGAGTTTATTAGTTATTTCTGAGTGGATAGGTCCAATAGTTTTCCGTTCTGTTTTTATCTTTAAATAATTGGCTAACATTTTCCCTGCCTTATTTTGGCCTCCGTGGAATTTGGATTTTATCTTAAGCAGAATATTACATGCGTCCACAGTGGCAATTTTATTTAAATTAGCTTTGGCCTTAATCAGTTCTTGCAAAGCAGAGGGGGATTTAGACGAAAAATACTTATGCTCCAAAATTTTTATTTTCTGAAGGGTATCATGATACTCAGCATTGAGTAGTTTCTTTTTCTTGCAGAGTAAGCAATTGTAAAGGCTCTAAATGAAGCTTTAAAGGCATCCCAATTATTAGTAATTGAGGTATCCGAAGATTGGTTTATTAGAAAAAATTCCTTAATAAAGGAAGTAGTTTCTGCAATAAATGTTTTGTCTGAGAGCAGGTAATTGTTAAAACGCCAACGACCTTGTTTGCAAGTGTTAACTGAGAAATCAAAAGAGGCGGACATGGGGGCATGATCAGAAATAAAAATAGACCCAATTTCAGAGGAATGAATACATGGGAGCAAGGCCTTAGAGGTCAAAATATAATCAATGCGGGACATAGTATGATGTACATTGGAGAAAAATGTGTATTCATTAAAATCTGGGTTACAAGTCCTCCATACATCATAAAATGGGCGGGAGGCAATAGCAGCTTGAAAGGATTTGTGGGTTTTGTCAGGTTTAAATTTACAATTGGATTTTCTGTCAGAAAAAGGATCTAACCAATTATTGAAATCTCCACCAACAATTATATTGGGGTTAGAAATTGAGGATAATTTCAATTTAATACATTCCCAAAATTGTGGATCAGGTTTTACAGGGCCATAGATATTTTAAAAAGTAATTTGTTTTTATGAATAGTGGCATCTACCATAACCCATCGCCCATCAGAATCACATTCAGTTGATAGTATCTGTGCATTAATAGATTTATGAAATAAGATAGCAACCCCTCCATGCCGATCAATTGCAGGTGAAAAACAATTTGACTAACCCATTGTCGTTTTAGTTTAAGCGATTCTGCATCATTACAGTGAGTTTCTTGTAAGAAAGCAACATGAACATTAAGTTTAGAAAGATGGGACAATACCTTCTGACGCTTGACAGGATGACATAGACCACGTACATTCCATGAGACAACGTTAACCATGATGAGGGGTGGGGAGATACAATCGGACACGGGTATAACAAGCTGCAAAAGTTGAACATAATAAAAAGTAACAAGAATTAGATATAAACACAAAACATGGGCTGGTGGATTTACAGAAAGAGTAGAAATAGGAAGAAACATTCATGTATATAAAAGAATGATGAGAGAAAAACATCGAGTAAGGGAGCAGATAATAAAAGTGGTGCAAGGAATAAATAAAAAAACAGGAGCAATAAATTGCAAGACCAATGGGAGAAAAAAAGAAACCAATCATTTTCACACAAAAAGAAGGAAAGATAAAACCCTTAAGTAAATATAGTGAAAAACACTCAGATATACAAAAAATAGATAGACAAAACACACCATGAAAGACAAGAAGGTAAATAGAAGGATAGGAGAGAATGAGAAGATAATGAAGAGAGAAATACAGAGAAAAAGGGAGAGTAAACAGATCAAGGAAATTAATCCCGGTCTGAAGATAAACCAGCATAAAGGAAGTGGGGAGCAAGGTGACGATAAAGCAAGGACAGCGGTACGAGTAAATAGATACTGATAAGCCTCATTAATAAATATAAGAATAATAATTAGTAGGAGATAAAGAAAGAAAGGAAGAGATTTGAAAGGAACAAAAGCATTATAAGGGAAGAATACATCAACAAAGGAAGGTAGAGGTACAGCTGTAAAATCAACAATAACCAATTAACCAATTAACCAATTAACCAATAAACCTGAAACAGTGTTAGAACATTAGTTTTCCATATTCTGTGAAGGAATATTGTTGAGAAAGAGTTTCAATTTATCAGGATCGTCGAAGGAACGTGATCTTCCTTCATGAGTAACTTTACAGAGGCAAGGGTGAAGAATGCCATATTGAATGTTCAAGTGTCTCATCTGGGGACGAAGAGCCAAAAATTCCTTACGACGAGCATTCGTTGCATTAGAAACATCTTGAGAAATAAAAATATTATGACCTGACCAAGTGAGGTGACGTTTGGTCTTAACCGCTCTCAAAACATGCATTAGTTCAGTAAATTCCAAAAAAGCATTATGATACCACGTGGCTTGTTTGAGTTAGGTTGAAGACGGCCCAGACGGTGTGCCCGTTGTATGTTGAGAGCAGGAGAGGATTGAAGCTCTAGGAGGTCCGTCAGAAACTTCTTCAGAAAGGATACCATATCGGGTCCCTCAATATTTTCCGGCAGGCTGTAAATGCGGAGATTATTCCGTCGATTACGATTTTCCAAGTCCTCAGTATGAAGCTTGAGTTTGTGGATCTCTTGTTCTAACAGTGGAATTTTATTAGATATATCTTGCAGATCCCCAACACGTTGTTCAAGTTCCGTTACCTTGCCCTCCATAATTATCCAGCGGTCTTCAATTTGTTTTAGCTTTTCGTTGGTAGTAGACATAAAGGGTTGGAGACCACGTACTTCCTCCAGAATAGAGTCCAGAACAGGATTTTGTGAGGTATGAATAGGTGACGGGGGATCATTCTTATGTCTCTTTGGTTTAGCACCTGAGGATGATGATCTAGAGGAGGTGTGAGGGTCATTCGCCATCTTGAATTGTGGTGGATATCGACGAGTAGTAACTAAAAACGGGCGAATTGGACCCATACACCAAAGAAGGAGGCAGAAGAAACAGCGATCAACCAGAGGTAAGCAAGAAGAACCGGTTTTGGATAGAGTGACTGTAAACCGTGAAGAAAACATTCCCAACAGCAACCATAAACTGGAGTATCAAATTCCAAGTGAGGACGTGAGAAAATCAAGGTGTTCTCCCTCTTGCATAATCCACATGACTGCCATAAAGTAGGAAGGAACTGCAGGTTACTATTGGGATACTGTTGGGAAGCCTCCTCCATCCCCTGCAACTCACATGCATAGATACCTTAGAAAATGAGGTATTCTTCTCTTCTTCTCTATCTCCGCATCGGCAGCATTAAGGAATTTTACTCGGGCGGCATTTCCTGACTGAAAAAACTGAACGCGAGCGCAAGCGCCGTAATTTAAAATGGCGGCCGCCCGTGATTTGATGAGGGAGAAATCACCGCCGCAGCTTCCATGCTTCGTTCCGCAATAGCATTGAACTCGGAGCGGTCTTTCGACTCACCGCCATTCCCAGAGTTCAGGGCCACCACTCACGGTCAAAAAACTCCACAGTTTGAGGCAGGATAGCCCAGAGAGTCTCCGCGTCCGAGCGGAGCTCACATGAAGTCCGCCATCTTGCTTCGGCGTCCAAGCCACACCCCCCACATACGTAATTATTATACAGTCAAAATGAGTTTGAGGTGACTGAGTCAGATGAGTAGAAATTGGTTTGTTTTTCCATTTTTATAGTTTTTGCCTTTTGGTCCACAAAAAAAAAGTTTAGTTAAGGCACTAAATTCTCCAGTTACCTTCAAAGTTTGGAAAGTACAACTTGCTTGATTAATAATACCACCGATCACATTAAACTAATTTTAATTAAATATATCCTTCCATAGCTTCCCTGTTGCTTTGCTAAATTTATGAAAGGTAAGATTCTACTATATATGATATGCGAACTCTGTTGCAGTTGAAATTATTGTTTAATAAATTTTCTCTCTTGCCATAAATAAATACGTGATGGCCCCTGCAGGAAATAGCCAGCAAACAACTGAAAATCTATTCATTTCTGTATCAAAGTGTGAAGCGGCAAAGGCAAAATAAACAAGAGTAAACAAAAAAAACATAGTTTGTCTTCAATGCTAATGTACATTAACTTTTAGAACTTTCCAAAGGGATGAAGGAGGTGGTGCAGCGCAACTTTGCTCATCCTTTGAACGTCACAAATACACCGCAACTTCATAACAGATACATTATAGGAATGTGCCTTTAGCACTTACTTGATTCTTATGTGGTCTACCGATATTAAAAATAAGTGTTGCAGTTGACCTTATTTCTAAAGTGCATTTAATGTAGGACCAGTGAATCTACTCAAACTAGCGGTCTTATTTATGAGAGACTTGCGCCGCTGGAGCGTCACTTTTTTGGGCACTCCAGCAGCGCAAGCCTCTCAATCATATCTATGAGGCGACGCAAAGCCACTCTACGTGGCTTTGCATCTCCTCATAGATGTAGAGTAAAACAAAGCAGCGCAAGTCGCTGCCTTGCCTTACTCTGCATCAAGGGGGTTTTCCCACTCAGCACCCATGGATTTTGACGCTGTCCCAGGTTTACTTAATCACGTAAACCTGGGGCAGCGCCAATACCTTATGAACCCCCAGAGCAGGCATAAAGTGGAAAAATATTTTTACTTCTTCCTGTTTTTTCCGCTTTTCATGTGTGCTGCATTCTGCAGCACACATAGAAAGAGAAAAATGCCTCTCAGGATTGTTTTTGTGCAGGAGGCACTGTTGCACCATGGTGTCCACCATATTTCACAGTTACAGTGTATTCCTGCTCTTTCACATTGGTGTAGGGCAGCGCAACAAGAAGACGTGTGGCGCTCCCTACGCCAATTCCTCATAAATGAGGCTCTATGTGTTTAACTGTAGTAAGCAAGAATTTTAAACCATCAGTACTTAATAGACATGTAGTCACTGTTAGACCTGGTATCATTGGCGTGAGTCTCCCTTCCATTCTTTTCTGATTGCCTCCTCTGTTTTTGATCTGTTTGCTGGTTTTAGATGCTTTGGGCACTGTGCCACTGCTATTCAGTGCCACAGTGCAAGTGCTCCCTATGGTAAATTGATGCATTGATTAGTGACTCCATGATTGGATCATTTGATTTACTTGTCAGCCCCTAGTATAGGGCACCAGGTGTGCCCAGGGCTTGTAAATCAAATGCTGCTGGTGGGCTTGCAGCACTGGTTGTGCGACCCACAGAAGCAGCTTGTAAAGTGTGTCTCAGACCTGCCATTGCAGAGCCTGTGTGCAGTCTGACTGACATGTCGACTTGGCAAGTGCACCCACTTACCAGTCCCTAAACCTTCCCTTTTCTGCATATTAGTCACCCCTAAGGTAGGCCCTAGGGCAGGGTGCATTGTAAGTAAAAGGTAGGACCTGCCCTGATGTGTGTGGCATGTCCTAATAGTGAATTACAGCCATTTTCGTTTTTCACTATTGCAAGGCTACCTGTTCTCCATAGGCCAGAATGGGCAGTTAGATTATTACATCTTATAATCCTAACTGACTCAGGGAACCAGGTAGAAATTCGAGTTTAGTATGCCTGAACTCAGAATGATAAAATACATCTTTTAGTGAAGTTGGTTTTAACATTCTGTGTTTGGAAATACCACTTTTAGAAAGTGGGTATTTTCTTGCCTAACTATCCAAGCCTGCCTCTGCTAGGTTGTGTATTCCTTGTCTGGAGTTTGAGTGACAGGGGCTGGGGGCTGCCAGGAGACAGGGTGAGTCAGCACAGGGCTGAATAGAGAGATCTGCATGCAGATGGGAGGGAGGAGTTGCACCTGGGACCTGAATAGGGCTGTGCCTTCCCTCCACAATGCTGGCTCCACCTCCAGTGGTGTGTCTGATGTCCCTGGCCAACACTGTGAAAGGAAAGAAGGAGTCTTGTCAACAAAGTGCTCCAAGACTGACCAGAACTGGTTTTGACTAGGCAAAGGCTTCTCTGCCTTCAGAGAACAAAGAGAAAAGTAGTATAAATATTGGGACCCAGACCCAAGAACTTTAGATCACTTCTGGAACAACAAGACGACCCTTTTGCCAAGGAGAAGAACCAAGGAAGCTGCAGGAGTTGGACTGCCCCTCTGCCAAGTGTGCTGTTTGCTGGGTTGGCCTGCAGTGGTTTCTTCATTGCCAAGGAAAGGAGAAGGAACTTTTAAAGAACTTTCATCATCTTGCAGAATATTACTCCAAGGGCTTGAATTTGTGCTTGCCTCCTGCTGAAGTCTCAGGACCAAAAGACTTCACCACCAGCTCCCTCCTGAATTCCCTTGCTTGCTGGGGATTCTGTCTGCTGAGACCTGCGTGTCGCTGGGAGCTGGAAGCGCGACGCAACGAGAAGAAGCGTGTCGCCTTCGTAGCTGTTGCCGTCGCATCGCCGGAGAAGCGTGTCGCCGCCGCAGAGGCTGCCGCCGCATCACCAGAGAAGCGTGTCTTCATCAACAGCCGCTGAGTGTCGCATCACCGGAGAAGCGTGTCGCCACCGCAAGGGTCGCCGTCGCATCACCGGAGAGGCGTGTCGCAGGGCCTGTCGCGGCTCCAAAGGTACAGAGTTCGCCGCACGGCCTTCGGAGTGCACGCATTGTCTTCACATCGTCGCATCAAGGGCGCCATTGTATCACATCCCAACCTGAGTGTCGCATCGCATCGCTGCGCCATCTTGCGCATCGCAACCGGAACGCAGCACGAGAATCAACGCATCTACTCCCCTCCGGTAAGGAACGGACGCATCCCCTACTCTGCGCAAGCATTGAGGCTCGACGCATCGCATCCCCCGAAGTACGGAAACTGACGCATCTCCTTCCCTGCGAGCCTTTTGTTTATTTTGCGTTACGCATCCAGGTACTGTTTGTGAGAACTGTGTCGCATTTATCATCAACTTGAACTAAGTAACTTCACCATCTTTTAAGAGTATTTTGAGGACAGTATTGTGGATTTTTGTCGTTTGTGGTCTTGTGATAAGTCTATATAAAGAATACTTATTTTTATAAAACCTATGTGGTGTCCATCTGTAGTGTTTTCACTATATTACTGTATGTGTTCACAAATGCTTAACACACTGCCTCTTAGATAAGCCTGCCTGCTCGTGCCAAGCTACCAAGGGGTGAGCAGGGGTTATCCAGGTGTGTAATCCCTTTCCCTGACTTAGAAGCAAGGGTCCCTATTTGGACAAAGGTGCATACCATTGCCAACTAGAGACCCCCAGTTCTAACAGTCACTATAAAGATAAAATTTGACTTTCATAATGTGTACCTTAATACATTTAACAAAATGTAATGTTTAGATAACCTGATAAGAACCATCCTCATTTATGTAGATTGTGATTCAACTAGAAACAATAAAGAGTTTATGTGATGTGTGCATTAATATTTCATATATTTCATTTTAATATAGTTCTTAGCCATACTTACACATGGTTATCCAAAGGATTTACTGTATGCTTTATGCAATGTGAACTTAATGCACTGATCATTCATATTCTGGTGTTTAAATGTGCACACACATATTAAATGTGCACTCTTGCTAATATTTTAAGTTGATAATTTAGGCCAATAATTTTACATGCTGCATAAATGCTGGTTTTCATTTCTCTGTTAACATGATGGGCCTCATTTACAAACTTTTGACGCATGGCAGTGCAGCAGGCCTTCCTGCTGCGCTGCCGTGTGTCAAGAAAAAGGGCAGGAATGGCTGTCTCTACAAGATACAGGCATTCCTGTCCATCTCCACTGTGCCGGCGCACAAACAGCAGCTGTGCGCCAACGCAGACACCCTTGCATCATGTTGCAAGGGTGCCTGCATTGTGAGGATGATTGTTTTTTGCAGGAAGGGACACCTTCCTTCACAAAAACAATCATTGATGGCATTTTCCTCTTTCTATGTGTGCTGCAGAATGCAGCACGCATGGAAAGATGAAAAACAAGGAGAAATAACAGTTTTTATCCTCGTTGTGCCACTCCTATGCTCCCCTGCGGAGGCGTAGGATTCTGGCGCATTCCCAGGTTTACAATTCCTCGTAAATCTGGGAATGCTTCAGATTATATTGGCGTTGCGTGGGAACACCCACAGCAACACCCATGGAACGCCCCTTTTATCCAGTGTTCTGCTTGAAAGGGGCACATATTTACAAGGGCATGAAAAGCCACATAAAGTGGCTTTGCAAAGCCTTGTAAATATGCTGCAGACCATTGTGCCACCAGAGCATCAAAAAAGTGACGCTCAGGCTGCGCAAAAGTGGCACTAGGGGCCTTGACATTTCTTGCAGGTATTCACATGCATTGTTAGCTGTAGAATAGATACATTACTGTACTAGAGATAGAGAAAGAGTCTGAGAAGAAGACCTTGACTAAAGACCATGGAGGGTCAGGGTTTTAACTGAAAGGCCTATTCAGCAATGTTTCAATCTGGTATGTGCGAGAGTAGACAATGTTGTTCCCATGTTTGGTGTGGAGTCCCAGCAACCGTGGCGGAGACTCAGCACATAAAAAGATAGGAAATACCTCTGCAGTCATAAAGATACTACTCAGAAAAAACCTTTGCGAATTGGAAAAACCCATAAACTTACACAGAAGAGTAGGTTTACCATTGTGAAACAGGCCCATAAGATGAATACTTGCAAACAGACTGAACCATTGGCAAACTCTCTAGGTAGCATTGAAACCATCGTTTTATTCCCACTTTGCCACTCTAGACAGAGGAACACACTGTTATGGTACAATTCACACAGTGCATCCCGAACTGCCACGCAAGGCCCCCTGCAGAAGGGAACACCAGAAACTCCAGACTGGTTTTGGCCTTGGAATTTTGGAATTCACTCTTTTTCCAGGAGTACAACGGAAAACCTGCCACTTGTTCAGGTTTGCGCATGAATTCTGGGAACCTTTTGTGAATTGTTCAAATTCAGATATCTGCAGCCATGCAAGGCCATAAACCTGATGGGGAAGATTTCCACATTTTATAGTGAATAGTGCAGGAAATTTGCTATTACTTATTTTGTTGAATTTCACCTGACTATATATAATTATGTAATTGTCGGAAGATGTACTTTATAGACCCTATTCGTGATCTAATTTCATCATTTGATATTAAGCATCAAACATGCAAGTCCAAACGCGTTCAATGAAAAAAAAAAAAAATGAAAAAGCTTAACGTTGTTAAGCTCTAGAGGTGAAAGTGAAACTTTTTCTAATCTCGCCCTGAAGACAAACATAAATTGCATATATAGACGTAGAATGACACAAAACCAATTACAAACACTGTATTGAACATGCATTTGAAAGTCCCAGGTGCACAGTTGGCCGCATGCGAGGAAAAGACCTATGATCATATATCGAACCAGATTAACTCTCCCTCTGCATAAAAGGCAACTTGTGGCAAAGTGTAGCAACACAAGAAAAAAAATAGGAACAATAAAATAACATGTATAAAAACAGTCATGAAAAAGTGAATACAAAATAATGCAATACATATTTCATTCAAGAAAATAATATTGGGAGAAGAAGAAAAGAGGGGGGAGGGTGATAGAAAGGAAATGGCATGTACAAGTATTCAAGATAGTGCAAAAAAATAAAAACAATCCGAGTGAAATGAGAAATTCCGATTAGAGAAGGAAGAAAAGCTACGCCCAGCAAAGAAGCAATGGCACTCACACCCTAAAGATGATTTGCGCTCACAAATCATTGAAAGAAAGAAAGTGAGAGCCTGATTCTCAAATTAATTTGCACACGTAATTTGAATTCAGGCATGAAAATGACTCCATTTAGGGATCAAACTCATGATTTCTAGTCACAAAACCCGACTTTAGGCTTTAGTAACATTATGTTGGAGAAAATCTGCACTATGTGATGTAGCGGGCACCGGGCGTTTCCCCTGTGGGCCGGAGGGGTGGGGGCTGGTTTTGTGGAAGTGGGGCCGCTGCTTTTCAACACCCCAGCCCCCCACCCCCCTGCCCCCACAGAGTCGGTCGAGCAGCAACCTGCCAGGGCTGGTTGCTGTTCCCAGTCCAGCCCAACAGGCATCCCAGGGTGGGGTGCCACATAAGGTAGTGAACACCCCTAAACCTGCAAGTTTGTGGGTACTGACTGACTCTGGCAGGCACAGTCCGTTCTAGGCCTGGATATGGCCAGAGATTTACTACTGTGAAGTTCTGTTCAATTAGACGAAGGTCTCCACAGTCAAAGACCAGGAGCCTGCATTAAAGTTTGGTGAATGGGTGCTCATAAAGGTGACGGATATCCCGTCTGCCCTATTACAAGCGCATTATATCGTAATGCATTTGTAAGTCAGACTGGATATCGGTCACCTTTGTGATGTAGTATCCGTCCGCCAAACTCAAAATCAGGCCCTAATACTTCGTGTATGTTCTTGATTTTCCCTGCCTTGCTATGGAGGTTGGTGAGCAGTAACTTAGATGTAACACCGGCAACTGTTAGTGATGAAGTAATGCACAAGGGCAGCATGGAGACCTGGGCAGCAGTGCCTTTCAAATGGCAGTACTTGCAGCCTGTTTATGCTGTGCTGCACTTTTGCGTGCGTGCTCGATCGTCCTTTAATCAATCAATCGATCAGGGATTTATAGAGCGCGCTACTCACCCGTGAGGGTCTCAAGGCGCTGGGGGGGGGGGTGTACGGGCAGGTCCGAGGTCATCCGAAGAGCCAGGTCTTGAGGTCTTACCTGAAGGCTTGTAGTGTAGGGCTACGTCTGATACTGAGGGGGAGTTCGTTCCAGGTCTTGGCCGCGATGTAGGAGCAGGGTTTGCCCCCTGTTCTGGCTCTGTGGATGCGGGGGATATCGGCCAGGGCTAGGTCGGCGCAGCAGAGGTTTCTCTTGGGAACGTGGAAGGAGATTCTTTCGTTGAGGTATTGGGGTCCGGTGTTGTGGAGGGCTTTGTAGGCATCCTTGAAACCAAAGAAGGACTACAAAGGGACAAAGCATTCACGTTTTGTGAGAAGAATGAGTGACTCCATTCCCGGATGGTAAGGCATCCATTACCCTATAAAGGCAGGCTATACCATGTTTACACTAATCGGCACTTCGGCATACCTGTGGACTGATGCAAGCACTCTTTGGCAGTGCAAGGACTTCTTACATTCCTCCTATATCCTGCCTTGTGGCACATTTCTTGTTTTTTTCAATGTGATAGCTTCCAGTACGGACATTAGAGCACAACTAAATCAAAATGTATAAAAATGTTTTTCGTCAAAATGGCAGAGATATTAAAACTATAGAATCGTGCAGCATGGTGCCAAGGTCCAATAGCATGTCAGTATGATACAAGCATTAAAACCTATTGTTTGGCGCTGGCAAAGTAAAGACAGCACAGCACTCATTAACACAAGTCAATGTATTGATTTAATTTTTAAGAGTTTTATTGTTTTTGTGCAGCTCTCGCTTTGCAGGGTTCACAAATGGCTCCCATTGTAAAGACGTATTGTACCTGCAACAACAATAGCTCTCCTTTATACAGCCGCACTGTCTTGGAAAAAGAGACAGCCTGTATGATTTCCACTTAACAGCCCAGGATATTTCTGACACTAAAAATACTTTTAGAATTGGAAGCAAAATGAAAGTCTGCGGCATTGCCTACAAAATGCTTCATTTTCAACTGTGTGTTTACTTCACGAAAACCTTGTAGTTGGAGTTCATTCTGCCAGGGTAAAGAACACATGAACCTTAAAAAACGGGTGATAAAGAAGGCCACCACATCAAAGCAAGTTTTTTCTTGCTAATTCTCCACAGCCTGGACTAATATTCAACAGTCGCGGCTCCAGGAGGGAGTGCTGCGGGCGGTGGGGCGGGCGGGGGAGGGGCAGGGTGGGGGGTAGTAAACTCCGGCATACGGCCGACCGGAGTTAAGTACATAAATAAATAAATAAAACAAATTACATTGCGCGCTGCAACGCCATTTGCGTTGCAGCGCGCGATTGTAATTCGCTTTATTTATGTACTTATCTCAGGTCGGCCGTATGCCGGAATTTACTACCCCCCACCCAGCCCCTCTCGCCCCGCCCAACCGCCCCACAGCACTCCCTCCAGGAGCTGCGACTGATATTCAAGGGTCTTTCAGTGCTTAATTTGTGTAAAAAATAAGTGTCGGGGTCCTTACAGGAGGCCACTGCAGCTTGCCCCACTCATTGCCCCTGTCAGCACTGCCAATGACAGTACCAACACACTACTAACCATTACACTCCTCCAATTGTGACAATTCAGACTATCCTGGCCCCCCAAAGTTATAAAAATGGCTTGGGGGCAAGTACTAGTCATTTTTTAAGTATATTGAGTTGACAAACAACTGTTGTTGTGCTCGTCTCTAAATTAAATGAACAGTGCCACCATGTGGCAGACCATCATATTGCGCTGGTGTTGACAATTAAATACCTGTGCGAGCACCGGGAACCACTGGCTCAAATTAAGCACTGCTTACACTACTCCACAATCCTATCCTTCTGCAGAGCACTACAAATATATCTATTAATGTTTACCACTGGAATTTAACACCTTCAAAATATTTTCAAGTCATGCTGTTCAATAAAGCAGAACATGGGGCAGGCGTAATGTGTACCCCTGCCACCCCTGTGGCATAGGTGGGCCCCAAGTCTTCAGGGGCCCTCAACCCTTCAAGGCGACCCCATTCAGCCGAAGGCCAATAGATATCTGTGACATATGGGAGAGAGAGGGGCCCCTATTCACATTCTTTAGGAAGGCCCCATCATTTTGTGTTATGCCACTGCATTGTACCCCAAAGCTTACTTTGTAAAAAAGGACCCTCGATAGGATGTCACTGCAGCTTGCACCACCCATTGCCACTACAAATGCTGCCAATGACGTCTATCAACACAACTACTAACCATCACACTCCTACAATTGCTACACTTCAGGCTATTTCAGGCCCCCAAAGCCATAAAAATGGCTTGGGCAGCAGGCAGTTATTTTTAATGTATAATGAATTGATAAACAGCTGTTGTTGTGCTCATCTCTAAATTTAATAGACAGCGCCACCATGCGGCAGACTGTAATAAGTGCTGGTGTTTACAATTAAGTGCCAGTGCTGAGCAATGGAAACCTTTCATCTCAAATAAAGCACTGTTGCATCTGCATGTACCCCACCTCAATACTGTCTCTAGCAGCTCAGTGTTACAGTCTAAAATTCATTCTTTGTACAATGCACACATATGTATCATTAGTTATAGAAATATACAAACAAAATAAATGCTAATGGAATTCAATGTGACACTTTATGGAAAGCATTGTCTTTTAATCTAATTACATGCGTGCCCTTTGCTGTCTGCATCACAGTGAACTCAATAGGCGTGGGTAACTGTATCAGGCATGTCAGAATGTGTAGTGGTGTTGGGGGCCAAAACGTACACGCCACCTCTCTTTGGTTAATGACAGAATGAGCAGCGTTTAATTAAAGATATGCACTCTGGTTTTGTTGCCATGTTAGCTGCATCAAGAAGAAAGAGGTCAGTCTTTCTGTTTTATTATTTAAAAACTTGTTGTGACAAGAGAGATGGCTTCAAAATGAGCAGAGGCTACAGGTGGTTGAGTCAACAATTAATAGTCGAGTTAGAACTGAGCCAGGGTTGTGGCTTGGCTCTAAGAGCTCATGCTCGCACTGAGCCATGAAAGTATTCATCATGAAAAGTTTCAGCGCTCCGTCCATCATCTCCTTGTGTTTGCTTTGTTCGCTCTAAGTTTGCAGTGTATGCCCAGACGTGGGTCCCTTGCTCACTTTGCCACTGGATTCAAGCTAGCCTGGCTGATGAGGGCTGTTAGCCCGAAACCGGTCCCAGGATGCTTGTTTCCGGTCCAGGGAAGACATGGCTTGGCAGTTCGGGCTGGACTGTTCCCATGAGGCACAGGGTCAAGACTCAAGACTGATTTGCATATAGCTGTGTCTGAACTGGGGTGGCAAAGTGAGCTAAAGAACGATGATGGATTCAACCCAGATCTGTGACTGGGGGTGAGTGTCTGAAAAGTTTCAGCACTCCGTCCATCATCTCCTTGTGTCTGTTAAGTCTATATAAGGTAACTGTATGTGTGTGTGTGTATATATACACACACATTTAAGGGCTTAGGGGTGAGTAGGGGTATAGGGTGGTAAGGGCATTTTTAGGGTTTAGGGCAGGTTATGGGAATTGGGTGGTAAGGGTATTTTTAGGGTTTAGGGATGGGTAAGGATATTGGGTTGTAAGGTTATTTTTTACGGTTTAGGGGTGGGTAAGGGTATTGGGTTGTAAGGGTATTTTCAGAGTTTAGGGGTGGGTAATGGTATTGGCTTGTAAGGGTGTTCTTAGGGTTTAGGGATGGTAAGAGTATAGGGTGGTAAGGGTGTTTTTAGGGGTGGGTATGGGAATTAGGTGGTAATGCTGATTTTAGGGTTTAGGGATGGGTAAGGCAATAGGGTGGTAAGGGTGTTTTTTAGGGTTTAAGGGTGGGTAAGGGTTTTGGGTTATAAGGGTGTTTTTAGGGTTGGGGTGGGGAAGGGTGCAGGGTGGTAAAGATATTTTAGGGTTTATGGGTGGGCAGGGGCACAGGGTGGAAGGGGTATTTCAGGGGCTTGGGGTGGGTAGGGGCATAGGGTGTTAAGGGTAATTAATAAAGGGGGGGTTGGGGTTCCCCCAATACAAATAAAATGAATGAATTTTTATAAAAATGGGGAGTTATGGGGTCTCCCCCAAAAAGATATATATATGAAACGCTTTGGCGAACTACTGGTCGAGTATGTCCTCGGCTGTGGGCACCCTGGAGCTTGATATGTTACGCGGCGGCCCGGCCGCGGAGGATTGCACCGCCCCGTGAATGTTGGGGATCACAGTGCTTGGAATTTGCCGAGCGCGATGAGTGAACCGGCAGGTGATGGGATCTACGATTGACACGCCGTCCAGGGCCCATTGGAGGGCTTTTTAGCAACAGCCTGAATTATCATGCGCCCATCCAGGGATTAATGACTGGCACGCACTGCAAGGCCCAGGAGGCATTGCGTTTGAAACTCATTTGAGTGGCCCATCAACGGGCGCCTAATCAGCTATATAAGGCGTGGGTGTGACAAGTCAGCATGAATGTCTTGGTCGAGCCTCTGATGAAGAGCGAAAGCTCAGAAACGTGTCAGGCTTTTGTCGACACAAGAGCTGTTATTGCAATTGGAAGGTGGAGTTCAGTCTTACCCGATGAAACGCTTTGGCAAACTGCTGGTCGAGTGCGTCCTCGCCTGTGGGCACCCTGGAGCTTGATGTATATATATATATATATATATATATAGATATATATATATATATATAGTCCACCAAACAGTCCTTAGCGAAGGGCGCACTGTCCAGCTGGTGCTCACGGCGAAAAAAGGACTGATTCTCGCAAAGATATGTTTCAACAATTTTGAACAAACAAACAAACGTGGCACTCTCCTTGGATAAATTCGTTGTTTTATTATTAAGCCATCAAGTTTCTCCTCCTACGCGTTTCGACCACAAATGACCTGATCACGGTAGAAAACACAGTCCTACTTTACTTTTCATTATTTATACATAGTCACCACTCTGCCCATAATGAGGCATTGTGGGACTTGTAGTTAATAAAACCACTTTCAATTAGAAATTCATTGAAAAAATCTAAAATAATTTGTTAACAAATTGATGGGACAAGGTAGCACAATGCACCACCTTTGACAGTCTGCAATTAGATTACGGAGTTGCAATACTCGGATTGCTTACTCATTATAACAAGAACCATTGCAATATCTAACGCATCTAGTATGTTATTATTGACTAATCTTGCAACTCCTTTTTACGCATTCTCTCATTTGGAACACTTGATGAGTATGAAATAGTCGTTACTGACTAAACAATTTAGACTTTGGGGTCGATTCCGATTCGGGCCGGAAATTTCTCCGACCGAGCCGGACCCGGAGAGATTTCCGACCGAATCGGACCCGTGCAGTCCGACCGAACGAGTACGATGCGTCCGTATGTTATCGGACTCGAGTCGGTCGGACTCCCATTGATGTCAATGGGAACCGGTCGTACAACGCGTACGCGGGCTCCCATTGACTCAATGGGTGCGAGTCGGACAAGGGCGCCCCCTACAGCGGGTACGCGGCGAAGCGATTCGCGCCGTACACGCGCCGTACACGCGCGGCTACGCGTACAGGGGGGTCCGACACGGACCCCTAAAGTACGGCTCCGACAGCTCTTACGAGCCGGAGTGCGCGGCTCGGTCGGACTGCTCGCGGCGCGCATCGTACTTACCCGGCCGGGAAACGTCTCCATTGCGCGGTGCGAGTCGAGTCCGAGCGAGTCGGTCGGAGCGGTTCGAGCTGGGAGCGAGTCGGTCGGAGCGGTCGGGACGCCCGGACGAGTCGGTTGGCGATTTCGCATCGTACTCGCTCGGCCGGACCCGTGTACGGTTCGGTCGGGAAACAGGGCTCCGAATCGGATCCGGTAAAGCCGAATCCGATTCGGAGCCCTACCGGCCGAGATCGGACTCGGCCCCTTAGTGTCTCATCTAGTTATTTAGGCTGATGCCATTATTGTTCTCCCTGCCTCATAACATCAACACTCCAATGTCAGGCAGACGCTATGAACCCACCCTCCACATCAAATAGAAAATTACCACCGTTACCTATGACACTCATGAAAGAATACTGTTCAATACAATAATATGGAATTAGTGTCTCATTTGTCAAATTTAGTTCAATGTCTCAGTATTTAATATCAATCTGTCTCGTCAAAACTATCCAACATCATTGCAACTAAAGGTGAATGTACATTTCTTCCTCCCCATTTAGTCCCTGTGGGACCTTGGTCTTGAATCTTATTATGAGTTTTGACTCAAGGCGTCTCAGCTTCAAGATTCTATTTCCTCCTCTATCACTTGGTGGTACTGTAACCAGACCTGAGTATTTCATGTCCATCCAGGTCTTATTGTGATGTGTGTCCATGTGTTTAGCAATCGCATAAGTCGGGTCATGGTTCTTTGTCGCTCTGATGTGCTCTAATATTCGCTTCTTAAGTGGGCAAATGGTGCTCCCAATATATCTTTTTCCGCAGAAGCATTCGATCAGATACACCACATGTGTGGAGTCACATGTGATTGCCTCGTTGATGTTGAACACTTTGCCCTTCAAATCTTGTATCGACTTCAGGCTTTTTCCAATTTTACAAGCTTTGCAGCTGTTACATCTTCCGAATCCTTTCTGGCGAGTCTGTAGCCAACTCTCAGGTTTCTTTATTTCAAAGTGACTGTTCACCAGAGCATCCGATAATGATGGTGCCTTTCTGTATGATATTAGTGGGCGATCACCTATTGTTGTACCAATATCTGTATCTTTTTTTAGAACATTCCAATATTTGGACAGTATCTTCTGGATTTTATAACTTTCTTTGCTGTAGGTTAATATCAGTCGTGGAGTTGTATCATTCGATTTTCCTGGTTCATCATTGGACTGTTTTCTATTATCTACAAGCATCTGTGTTCTAGGTATCACTCTAGCTTTCTCTTCTCCTCGTTGGATATCACTGTGTTTATACCCTCTCTTAAGGAACCATTGTTTTGTTTCTTTAAACTGTTTTTCCATTTCCTCCGTCTCAGAGCAATTCCTCTTCATCCTTATGAATTCTCCATAGGGTATACTCTTCACAAGTGATTGTGGATGAAAGCTAGTGCCATGCAGCACACTGTTTGTAGCAGTCTTCTTTCTAAACACCGTTGTGTGGATCTTATTAGACTTGATATAAACCTTGGTGTCCAGGAAGTCTATTTCCTTTGAATTGATATTATGCGTGAATCTCAAGCCCACTTCATTATCATTCAAGATTGCTAAATAATCCAGGAATTCAGGTTCAGTACCTTTCCACAAGATGAATAAATCATCTATGAATCTTAGCCACAGGGCTACTCTAGCAGTATGTTTGTTCATTTTCCTCTCTCCAAGCTATGTTCTTTTCCCACCAACCCATCACTAGGTTAGCATAGCTTGGAGAGAAGGAAACTCCCATCGCGGTCCCGCAACTCTGGGAGTATAGTTTTTTATTGAACGTGAAGACATTGTTGTTTAAGCATAATCCAATCATTTCTTTTAGCATAGTAGTATGCTGCAATTGTCTAATTGGTCTCTGTTTGAGAAAGTAAGTAACAGCCTTCATTCCGAGCTCATGACTTATTGAGGTGTAAAGAGAGACAACATCAATTGTCACGAGTAGATAGTCCCGATGCCAGCTTGTTTCCATTAAGACTCTCAAAAAGTCACCTGTATCCTTGATGTACGAACTCATGGTAGGTACTAGCGGTGCTAAAAAATAATCCACATAAGAAGCCACATTTTCATAAAGGCCCCCGCAGCTTGATATTATCGGACGGCCCGGGGGCTTTTTCAGGGTTTTGTGCACCTTGGGAAGAAAGTATATCGTAGGTGTCACTGGGTTTTCAATCATTAGAAAGTTTTTTTCTTCTACACTCAGTAATCCGCTTTCATGCCAGTTCTGTAATTTGTTACTCAGTTCCATGATTAAGTCATTGATAGGATTCTTATTCAACAACTGATAGTGTGAAGTATTATTCAGTTGGCGCATTGCTTCTTCAATGTAATTCGATTTGTCCATGATGACAATATTGCCCCCCTTGTCGGCAGGCTTGATTTCAATCAGGGTATTCTCCTTTAACGATTTTAGGGCCTGACGTTCCATAATAGACAGGTTCTCATTTTTCTTTCCTTGTTCAGTATTTTTCATCATGTCCAGTTCTGCCACAACCAGATCATGAAAAGTGTCAATCCTATTGCCTGGGTTCAATGCTGGACAAAATTTTGATTGACTTTTGAATTTGGTTTTGGGATGTCTATCTGATATGATGCCCATCTCTTCCAAGATTTGGGCATCGGAAAGTTCTGTTTCGCTGATCTCATTTGCCAGTTCATATGCAGTTCTCAGAGCTTGCATCTCAGCAATTGTATAATGATCGTCTTGCTCTGTTGTTACTGTTTCTCCAATTGCCTCAATTGCCCCAGCGGGAGGCAGCATTTTACTGAAGAATTTCTTTAATTTCAGTTTGCGTGTATATTTGTACAAGTCTATTTTTGTTTCCACCTGATCGTGATGTCTCTCAGGACAAAATGTCAGTCCTCTGTTCAAGAGGCTACGTTCCTCATTGGTTAAGACGTGTTTAGACAAGTTAATAATTGAATCCGGCTCTTCTTTATCATGAATGTTGCCAATTACTTTTTCCATATTGTTCGGTTGCGCAAGTGGTATCCCCTTGTTTTTTCTTGCACTTCTTCTTGTCTTCCGCCCCCTCTCTGTTGCCTGGCACTCCTCTTCCTCTTGCCCTGGTGCGTCCTGTTCCCCGTCCTCTGCCCTTGATTCTGGGGTTTTGTTGGTCTTGGTAGACTAGCTTCATTTCGTCTAAAAAGAAATGTGGCGTCTTGCTGTTGTACCTGACACTCCTTCACTGATATCTGATTCCGATTCACTTGGTGTAGTGCTTGGAGATTCTTGTACTACTGGCTTGTTCTTATGTAGTTGCTCTTTCAAAGCGTCAAAGCGCCTAGCAAATGTTAGTATTGTCCCATTTTCGTAGTCGCACTCGTCCCTCCTGAATTTACGTTGTTTACGTTCTTCAACTTCACTTTCATATTTATCCAGGTTACGTTCCATGTCTGCTCTTAGTTTTTTAAAAAGATCCTCATCTTGATTTGATGCTTGAATCTGTGACTCAATTTCAGCAATGTTACTATGCAGATCCTCGATGTCACGTTTAGCATACTTGACAATTATTAGCATCATCGTACGTGAGCAGTCCATGTTGTTTCTGCCCCATTCTTCGAGCATTTCAGGTCTAGTCTCCGGATGATTCGGACGTGTAAAGATACGTAATCCCCTTGGTACTCTGCCACATTCTACGTATTTTTCAAGGGTTATGATTTCCCAACTCTTGGAAATTTCTTTGCGAAGGAGTCTCTCTAATTGAATAAACAATTGTTTAGGTGTTTTGGTGCCAGTATTACCAAGTTTCTCTCCCTCGGTCTTATTGGTTGCACTTACATTTCCTTTCTGAAACATGGTCTCAGCTTTCTGCAAGCGTTTGGCAGCTCGTTCTTCCTTTTTTTTTTTTTCCACCCCCCCTCCCGCAACGGTGCATCCCCCCACCCCCCACCCCAACCACAGATCAAAAACACATTGCCTAATGTTTTTTTTTTTTGTTTTTTTAAACCTAAGATCTAAGACACCTTTATCCTACATCTTTCTCTTGTCTGTTTTGGTAGTTCTTTAACAAAATCTTTTCCTTTTCACAATTCAGTTATTCTTCCTGATTTGGCTTAAGTATGCATGTATTACATTAAACATTACACTCCATGCCTTTTTTTTTTTTTACACACATCATCTACAAAGTTTAAAAAAAAAAAACTAAAATACATACTTTATCCACTAATCAAGTAAAAATCAAGAGAAAAGATAGCACTACATAAAACTCCGATATCTAACCTCCTACCCTATCCTTCTTCTTACTCTAGAATGATGGTGCGTGCAGTTAATCTTTATTAAATTCATTTTGTTCAGTCACCCCGTATTTGTGCAAAAAACAGCTTAATTTAATAAAGTGCAAGTGCCATGTTCCGAAGAACAAATGTGCAAATGTGCAAATATATATATCCGTAAATCAGTTTCTAGCAGCCAAGTTGGTATAATAGAGCATAAAGTAAATACACAGTTTCTATAAACTCATATCGTCGTAATACTAAATCCAAGGATGAGGAGGGGGCTATTCCTCCACCTGCTCCCTCCAAGTAAAAAAATGTTCCCAGATTTTCCCTCCTCTCTTTCTAGCTTTAATGCCCCGCCGATCATATATGGCTTTCTCAAGGCTATAAGTTTTCAATAACCGAGCTAACCACTGGTGAAAAGTCGGTGGATTAGGGTCTATCCATGCTGATGCTATAATAATTCGATACACAGCCATGGCTATACACATTAAAGCCCCGCCATCTTCTAGACCCAGATTGTGTATTCCAAGCATTATTACCTGGGGAGTAATTTCCACCTGTATCTGTAGCTTTTCCTGTAGGAAGAGTTCAATTTCTCGAATAAGCGGGGAGAGTTCCCGACATGTGGCGAACATATGTATCGAATCTGCTTTATATAACGCACATCTTGGACAATGCGTGCCTTTCCCTTCTCCCCATTTGGCGATCCGATATGGCGTATAGTAAAGTTCAAAACACGTTTTATAAAATTGCGCCTGAAGATTGGCTGGCATTAAAATCTCTAATGAATTAAGATATGCTTCCTGAAAATCACCATCTGTTATTCCCAACGACTCTTGCCACTTTACTGAGCATTTCCCAGATCATCTTTCATAAAGGTGTTTAACAATGCATACATTTGTCCAATCTTCGGTACTTCGGGTTGTTTTAGTTTCTCCACCAATTCACAACTTTCGTATTTCGGCATCCCTCCGGCCTTTTTTAACAGGAAATCCCTCAACTGTAGGTATTTAAAAAATCCCTATTAGATAGTGCAAATTCCTCTTTTATTGCCTCAAATGATTTTAACCCTTCGGGTGTAAATAGGCATCCAACCTGTATAATGCCGGAATCTATCCATTTCTGAAAGTATTGGTCCTTTAAAATCTCGGGTAGCTCTATATTCTGCACAAATGGTGTATAATAGTTTACTTTTGCTAGTCCTACCAGCCGTCGTACTGCCGACCAAACCCTAAAAGCCGCCAGAAGAGTCTTAAAACGCACTCTTTTGTAATATCCGTAATTCACCTGGCGCCATAGGCACCCTCTTACATCATGTGAATTAACATAAGTATATGGATAGCTCCAGTTTGACCTTTCAACCCCTGGATATGCATTCAACAATGGTATATAATGTATAATGGAAGCGGCCCACCAGTATATTCTAAGATTGGGTAACGCCAGCCCTCCACGTTCCTTAGATAGGTACAGAAATTTTATCGCCCTTCTGGGTTTAGAGTAGGCCCAAATAAACTGTGAAAAGATACTCTCAAATTTTTTAAACCAAAAACTCGGAAAGATCAGGGGAATTGTTCTTAAAAAGTATAAAACCTTAGGGAAGCAAATCATCTTGATTATATGTACTCGTCCTATCAGGGTAAGATGTAGGTTGTCCATTCTCTTTAGCGATTTTTTCATTTCAACTGCGCATGGTTCGAGGTTTTCTTTAACTATCTCATCAATCTCGGCGTTAATCACAACTCCCAGATATGTTGTTTTTTTAACAACTCGCTTATCAGTACTTGGGGCAAAATTGTTCACAACTATTTGTGTTTTATCCCTATTCAGGGCATAGCCGGATATAGAACCAAATCTTTGGGCCTCGATTGTAATTGCATTCATAGCCATGTCTGGTTGTGTAGTGATTACGACAACATCGTCAGCATAGGCTAAAGCTTTTTCTGCGGGTCCAGTATCAAATAAAGGGGGAATATTCGGTGCGTGTTCCAAATGTTTCAAGAAGGGATCTATATAGATGGCAAACAATAAGGGTGAGCAGGGGCACCCCTGCCTTGTACCTCTAGTTATTTTAATTACCTCTGTTAGACCCCCATTCACTAGCACTCTTGCCTCTGGATCTTTATACAGGGCTTTTACTGCGCGAATAAACTGCTCACCAATTCCTTTCCAAGACATAGTGGCCCACAAGAATTGCCAGGAGACCCTATCGAACGCCTTCTCAGCATCCAGGAAAATAGCGGCCATAGGGTCTCCTGCGACTTGTTTCACATCAAAGAGAGTGATGATTTTCCGAACATGCTCAACAGTGCTTCTACCGGGGACAAACCCATGTTGCTTCTGTGAAACAATCCTGTGGATCACTAATGCCAGGCGAGAGGCCAACACTTTAGAGTATATCTTCGCATCCCCATTAATAAGGGTAATTGGCCGATAAGACCCTAACTCATCCATAGGTTTATTTTTTTAGGGAAAATTACAATCTTTGCCATCCCCCAGGAGACAGGTGGATCCGCCCCTCTATTATTTGTACAAACAAAGTCATCATAGTATCCTTTAACTGCTCATGAAAGACCTTGTAAAACTCGGTAGGAATCAGATCTGGCCCCGTCGCTTTGCCCTTTGGTAATTCAGCAAGAACTTTTACAATTTCCTCCCATTGTAATAATTGATCTAACTGATCCCTTTCTTCTCCTGTCAAAAGATCCACCGCAAGGGAAGTTAAATATTGCTCTATTTGTTCTGCCCTACATGCGCACCCCTCCTGATTTTCTGTGTAAAGGGTCCGATAAAAGGCACAGAATGCCGTTCGGATTTCCCCGACGTTCGTTTTCAATCCCTCAACAGGGTCTTTAATTACCTTTATTTCATTCCGGGTAGCTTCCTGCCTTGTTCTTACTGCAAGGAAGTGCCCTACCCTTTCACTACATTCATACATCTCTTCATGATAGGTTGTAGCCTTATCCACAGCTTTTTTTAGTAGTTTCTCACCTATTAAAGATTTACTTTTTGCAACCCCTAGACTAGCAGTTTCTATATCTCCCTTCTGTTGTATGACCTTAACTAGATTACATTCGGCTTGCATCAACCCATTTAGCAATTTCCGCATTTCAGCTTTCTCAATTTTATTTTTCCTCCATGCGAATTGAATTGTTTCCCCTCGTACCCCGGCTTTTAATGTATCCCATACTATGTTCAGGGCGGCTGACCCAAGATTCCTTTCCCAAAAATCCGGAATCCACTTCTTCATATGCTCTAGGTAAACCTCATCCACTAATAACGCTCTTTCAAACGTCCATGATGAACATGGTTTTGCCTTATCCACCCAGCCCTGTATCTCCAACACTAATGGGCTGTGATCGGAAAGATATCTCGATGCTTTTTCGATTGTACTCTTCTGTCTAATTGTATATGAGACAAAAAAAAAATCCAATCTCACGTGTTTCCTATGGGGCGCGGAATAATATGTATACCCATGGTCTTGCGGTTTTAATTCTCCCCAAACATCACACAGCCCATGCTCCTGACACATATTGCATAGAGCCTGATAAACTTTAGGCTTTTTACCGGTATATGGTTCCCCCAATTTCCAGTCGCTATAAAGATTAATATTAAAATCGCCGCACACCACTATAGGTAGTTCCCAATGCGCCAATTCATTTGCGACCCACTCCAGCAAGGCTGGGTCATCAATGTTGCTCCCGTATAGGGAGCATAACGTAAATTTGGGAAGGTCGGGTATACTACAATTGGCTATAACCCACCGACCAGCTGTATCTGCCTTTACTGTTGAGAACTGGATATTTTTTATTTCGGGCTAAAATTGCAACCCCCCGATTACGTGCACCCTGTGACGTTGCTCCTACAAGACTATACCCCAACTGTTTTAGCAAATCTTTTTGGCTGCCTTCCACATGGGTCTCTTGGAGACAAACAATGTCAGCTTGTAATAATCTCAACCCTTGAGAAACCATTTGCCTTTTCTTACTATCGTTCAACCCACAGATATTTAATGATCCAATCCTTAATTTATTCATGTATATATATTAATGTCAAGACCATGCATAACCATACAGTAAGAACTTATTTGTTTCATTTTTTCCCCCTAGCAGTGTCCTTCCTAACCCAGGTGCCCATCCCCCATCAGCCTTTTGTCCACCCCTTCCCTCCCCCCTCTCCCCTTCTCCCCCATCCCCGCACACCCCTCCCCCTCCCCCAAAAACCTAGGCAATCAGGCAAACCCTGAATGATGTGCGTCTGATGAGCTGCCCCGCCATCCCCCTGTATTAAAAATACAAAACCAAAAAAAAATTATCAAGCGGCTTTTCATCTCCCCGTTCAGCCATAACCTCAAGAGTTTACTGGCCTCCCGTCTTAGTACTCTCCACCCCTTTACCTGACTTAATAATCTCATTTAAATACCCCTGGGCCAGAATTTCTGTAGCAAACACTCGAGTAGTACCCCTGTATTTTACTTTGAGCCTGGCCGGGTTCTGTATAAACACCTCAGCCCCTGCATTTTGAAAAGGTGTAATCAGTTGCCTGAGCCTCCACCGTCGTTCCACCGTCGCATGGGCAAAGTCTGGTTTAGTGAAGAAGGAGACCCCATCATGCGTCTTTGGAGAGTTAGGTCGAGCTTGATCATACACCAATTGGCGCAGCAGGAAGTTACCAAAAAACACTAAAAAGGCCCTTGGTCGGTTTTGGGGCTGCTTCCTCATCATTAGGGGTACTCGGTGGGCTCTTTGTATCTCATTATTCCAATCCAATTGGACTTGATCCGGAAAAGTATTCTTCAGCAAGTTCACGATATATAGTCTCGGGTTGCTACACTCCGCCCCTTCTGGGACCCCCAAAAATCGCAGATTATTTCTCCTCTGTCTATTTTCTTGCTCCTCGAGCTTAAGCATAACATCGGGCAGGGTTCCACTCTGTCCTGCGTTCTTTTCCTTTAGTACCTCAACTTCCCCTTCGAGAGCCTCCATCCGTGTTTCCACCATTGTCAGTTTTTCCGCGAAATCCCCACATGTTTTATTTATTTTCCTGATTCCGGCTTGTACTTTTTTATTGGCAATTCTGGCCCTGCGGCCATCCGCCCTTACTTCCTCCTGCATCTGCTGGATTGAGCTTAAAATTGTAGATAGTGAAGGCTCATCCATCTTATTTGCCCCTCCGTTACCTCCTCGTCCAGAAATGATTGCGTGTCAGAATAATCCCACTTGAGTTGTCTCCCCACTTGCCCTCTCTGGCCTTCTTTCCTTCTATGGCCTCCTAGGCTCTTTTTCCTCTGAATTGTTTGTAGGTGGTCCACTGATGCGGAGTCATCTGTTTCCAGGCCCCCTTCGCTACTGTTCGAGGAAATGTCATCTTTTCCAGAGGGATCGGATTCGTCAGTGAGAGAGTAGAATTTATCCCCTATCCCATCGGGCGAAGATTCCTCTCTGTTCTGATGCCCCACTCTCACCACACCTTTTTTCCCCAAATTTCCTTTCGCGCCCTGATCACTTGTAGGTTTTTGCAACAGCATTTCACAGTTTGGGGTGGCTATTTTGTCTTCATTATTTATTAAATTTATTAAATTTATGCCATCTTGATGATCATTAGCTCTCTCTACATTGCCGGCAGCACTTACACCCTCCTCCTCTGGGGCAGGGGACGGGATCTCCGAAGATAGGTTGTTTCCTATTGGGCCTGTTTCTTCAGTGCTCACCTCTCCACAATGCACACTCTCTGTCCCAGATATTGTCTCAGACCGCTCCTTACTTGTGGTCTCTGGTGCAGGCCGATTCCCGAACATCGCGGTGAGAGTGGGCTGCGCCGGGTCATCCTCAGCCCGCCGACCTGGTTTCCCCAGTATTTTCCTGGTTCCTTGGTCTTTCTTGGCTCCTCTGCCCGTTGCAGTCCGTTGCTTGGTTTCACCGGTGCTCCCGCTCCCGTTTACCTCATTCTGCTGCTACTATTTTTTAAAAAAGCTGTTTTACCTAGAACCGCTGAGCTTGTTAATGCTCCGGGGGGAAGCAGGGAATTGTAGTTCCGGGATTACGCTAAGGTTGGCGCCGGGTTAGCACTCTAGTTGCTTAACCCGACGCACAGCTGACTACTTAAATACGTCAGATGGCGCGACCGCGCGCAGCGGGCGCGCCTAAGGCAAGCCCGTCTGCGCCCGTCCGCGCCCGAACGCGACCAGGGACCAGAACCCCTGCAGATGGTCCCCCATAAATACTTCTTTACTCTAGCTCTGTGCTGAGTCAGTTAAACAAAATGCCAGGCTCCGGCTGTATGCACACAATCTCCCTGGAAGAGAATCATGACAGGTGCTTATACTGTGATTTCAGATGTACTCCATCGGCTCCTTCCATAGATCCAATAGGACCCATCTATCAGCTCCTACTACTTAACTGCAGATCTTTACCTAAGCACACGGCCGAGATCTCTATGTTGCTGATGGACCTTGAGCCGGAGGTTTTATTTCTCACGGAGACATGGCTTAACCCCAGTTCAGATCCAGACACTGTCCAAGCACTTCCCCCTGGATACTTAATCCAGAGGAAAGATAGAATCTCAGGAATGGGAGGGGGAATAGCCATAATCTATAAAGAACATTTGACTTGTAGACTACTAGAAAGTCCTTTGTTAGACTGTGAGAATGTTCTTTTTGCAATTGAATTTACACCCTCATTGGCATTCTCGGGTATCCTTATATACCGCCCTCCGGGGTCTATGGGTCAATTTGGTAAATCTTTGATGGAGACGGTTATGACCCTGGCTAGTACCTCGGCTAACTTCACTCTCCTCGGAGATTTAAATCTGCACTTTAATGATCCCTCTGCCTCATTTGCGACAGAATTAACACAAGACCTGTGGGCATGTCAACTTCTCCAGAAGGTTTCCCAAGCAACTCACACCAAAGGTCACCTTCTGGATCCAATTTTTTCTAATTTGATGGACCTTAACGCTAAAGCTCCTATGCCCATGCCATGGTCTGACCATTTTCTCATTTCTACAATATGGACACCATCAACACCCCTATTGCATCCACTTTCAACCCGAATACTTACCCGTCCCTGGTCCAAACTCCCATTGGAAGAGTGGATCCAGGTAATGGAAAATACTGAACCAAAATTGGAATCTAATCCCACTCCAGACTATTGGAAGTTTACCCACTGGATTGAGGACTCACTCAATTCAGTGCTTCCAAAGAATTAATTAAGAAGAAAGTAGGCTGCAAGAACACCGCATGGTTCTCCCCTGAACTGCAGGCTCTAAAAAAATCATGCAAACGTCTAGAGAGGTTATGGAGGAAAGACTTCTCTGTAACAAAGAAGCAGGAGTATAGGAGAGCCATTGGAAATTATAAGGCTGAAATAAAAAGAGCGCAAGCCTCTTTTTATGCGGAAAAGATCTCTGGAGCCGCTAATTCCTCCAGAGAGACCTTTTTGATCACAAAAAAACTTCTTAAAGCCCCAGATCCCCCGGTAGCACCCGATCCGTCTGGAGAACGTTGTAATGAACTGGCAGAATTCTTTGCTATGAAGGTATACAAGATTCTTCAGTCTCTTCCTCAAAATGACATTCCTGAGTCAATGACCATGGACCACTATGAAAATAAACAAAATTTGGAGACCTTTACACCGCTGACTCAGGAATCATTTTTAGCCACCCTAACCAAGGTAAAATCAGGGTCACCATTAGACCCTGCACCGGTCAATATCTTAAAACTGGCAGCTACTACACTGGCCCCCAGTATGACCAATCTGATCAATTCTTCTCTTTCATCGGGGATTGTCCCCCCTGATTGGAAGAAAGCCATGGTAAAAGCTTTGCTCAAAAAGCCAAACTTGGATCCGGCTGACTTGGGCAATTATCGCCCTATTTCGCTGCTTCCGACAATGGGCAAAATTGCTGAGAATATTGTCAACCAGTCTCTCTCCTCCTTTCTGGAATCCAATTCCTTGCTTCACTCTTCCCAAACAGGCTTTCGCCCATGCCAAGGCACCGAGACCGCCTTATTGGCAGTTGTGGAAGAAGCAAGGAAGATTCTCGACGGGGGAGGTACAGCTGCCATAATTCTCTTGGACCTAAGCGCGGCCTTTGACACGGTGAACCACCAGACGCTGGTTCACCGTCTTAGGAACTTAGGTGTTTCAGGCAAGGTGCTATCTTGGCTCCAATCCTTCCTGGAGGATAGGTGTTTCCAGGTGTTCTCAGGTGATGCCCTGTCTAAATTGGTCCCACTCAAATGTGGAGTTCCACAGGGCTCGTCCTTGAGTCCTACCCTTTTTAACGTTTATATGTACCCACTGGCGGAGATCGTTCTCCCCTTTGGGATCCAGATAGTCACCTATGCCGATGATACCCAGTTGGTGGTGGCTTTGACTCAGACCAACCACATGCTCTTGGATCTCTACCACTGCCTGGAGGAAGTCACTAAGTGGATGAGTCTTTCCCACCTAAAACTCAACGGTGACAAAACAGATCTTATGCTTCTGGGCAATCAGTTAAACTTTAAGGCGAACACTATGTGGCCAGCCTGTATGGGACCAGCACCCATTCCAAAAACAGAGATAAAAAGTCTGGGTGTCTGGTTGGACCAAGAGCTTTCATTCAAAGTTCAAGCCAGGAAAACAACTGCGCTCTGTTTTGGCCTCCTAAGAATGATCCGCAAAATTCTGCCGCTACTACCAGCCCAAGCTAAAAGAATCTTGGTACAAGCGCTCATCCTATCAAGATTAGACTACGGCAACGCCCTCTATCTAGGTGCCCCCAAAAATGTTATATCTAAATTGCAGACTGTGCAGAATTCTGCGGCCAGACTGCTTACGGGAACCCAGAAACGTAGCTCTGCAAAACCGGCACTACGCACTCTCCACTGGTTACCAGTCCAGGAAAGAATCAATTTCAAGGCCCTATGCGTCGCCCATAAATCTTTGGGAGGAAATGGTCCTCCTATTATTAAGTCTTTGATCCGTCCCTACAAAGCTAATAGAAACCTCCGTTCGGATGAGTTGCACCTTGCAGTGGTACCTAGGATCAAAAAGGCTAGAAGTGGAGGCAGACGCTTCTCGTATAATGCCTCCAAGCTTTGGAACAGCTTGCCGCTGTTGTTACGTAGCCAACCTAATCATTCAGCCTTGCGCAAACAACTCAAAACCTGGCTCTTTCCTTGAGGGCTTCCCCCACTCTAGTGATCCTCAGCGCTGGGATGCTCCCGGGTAGCCATGCGCTATACAAAAACCTCTTCTATTCTATTCTATTCTATTCACGCCGGGTAATGCCGTGGGTGCCATGGATGCTGAGCCACCCCCAGTAGAGCCACCGACTCCCACGCGAGCCTTTACGGTTTTGCCACTCCTTGCGGCCATAGTCCGTGAATCTTTCCTCTGCGTCCGTCGGGAAAGACCGGTTCTTTCGCGGCACACACACGTGTCTATTAGCCGCAGTTCAATCAACCGAAGAAGGACGTCCACAGTATCGCAAGCTGATTCCAACCTTCGGGTAACCAGTCCAACCAGCCGCTGACCGATACACCAATCCATTCAGGGAGGATAGCGGGAACGGAGCAGCTAACCACACGCCATCTTGCCCAAAAGACACTGTCCAGGGTCAATGTCAAATGCGCAGGCGGTTCGGCCGCTCCAGCCTGTGTGATGTAAGTAGTGAAACGAGGACTCGATCGTCCCGTCGGGTCAGGTTACAATCTTTTAAAAGATACAAGAGATAAGGATCTGTGACGCGTGCCTTAGCTACGCGAAGAAGGTAGAACTGCACAGTCCGTCTACCTGGCCTCAATGACCGGCAGCTCGTTCTTCCATAATATTTAAAATATTTAAAGTTCAAACAAATGTCAATAGGTAATCCGTCTACGTGTATTACTTTCGTTACAAACAATCTTTTAAGTACTGGTATTGGACTTAATTTACTATTCCAGGAGATCGAGACTTCTTTTTCTTTGATGGCAATTTAATGATTTGCTACAACCGGTATTCATTAACCACTTCCCAAGGTAGTGTTGCAACTTGTAACGTCTAACCCCAATTCAAGCAGTAATTCTGCAGAATGGTTTCACACTCGCTGCGGCACATAGGCAGTGACCTTCATGGACTCTATTTGGCGCTTCTTACCTGGGAGTCTCCCGGTCGTACTGGCGTCCTCCGACCCCACACGCCGACGCTCGACCTGGCGTTGTTTGAAGGTATGCTCTATCTTCCCCGTTCTGCTCCGTTAAGCCGCTCTGAATCCGACTACAATTCCGAAATAGTTTCCTCACGCTGCCAAAGGTTCGCAGCGTTTTTCGTCAGTTACTCGGCGGCCAATGTATTCCGGTGTTAGCTTAAAGCAGATTACGGTGTGCCGGGCGCTCCTCCATATGTAAATACAGTCCACCAAACAGTTCTTAGCGGAGGGCGCACTGTCCAGCTGGTGCTCACGGCGAAAAAAGGACTGATTCTCGCAAACATATGTTTCAACAATTTTGAACAAACAAACAAACGTGGCACTCTCCTTGGATAAATTCGTTGTTTTATTATTAAGCCATCATAGCCATCATAGCCATCATAGTGGTGACTATGTATAAATAAAATGAAAAGTAAAGTAGGACTGTGTTTACTACCGTGATCAGGACCTTGGTGGTTGAAACGCGTAGGAGGAGAAACTTGATGGCTTAATAATAAAACAACGAATTTATCCAAGGAGAGTGCCACGTTTGTTTGTTTGTTCAAAATTGTTGAAACATATATATATATATATATATATCTACTGGCGGTCGCCAGTAGATAGTTATAGTTAGGACCTATTTTCCATAGGAAATCCGCAACATTCTATTTGAAATAACGTTGGCGCCGGTTGACGAATCTTTGCGAAAGCTTCCAACTTGTTGGGGCACTCCGGTCCGCTCCTATCCTGAAAGTCTCGGGGTGATTCGTCAAGCGGGGGCCGAGAAAAAAGGGGGTCCCAAAACGCGTTTTCCCCATTCATTTTTCCATAGGAACCGTTCATCGCGGCTACAGCCCGAACTGCTGAACGGAATTACACCAAATTTGGCAAAGAGGTAGCCCTTGGTTCAGTGTCGTGCCTTTTGCTTAAATGGTGTAAATCCGTTCAGTAGTTCCTGAGAAAATCAAAAGTAAAGTCACATATATATCTATGGCCGAGTAGGGTCCGCGTACCCTCCCGATCACGAGCTGCATGCTAATTGGCTGTCAAGTGGCTGTCAACACTCCAAATCAGGAAGTGTTGGCAGCCATTTTATCCTCGGTAGAACCGAGGGACAGAAACAAGTGCGCAAAGCGCAAAAGGGGGCAGGGTAGAAACACCCTGACCCCTAGGTCTGCTCAGGGGGTCCCACAAGCACCCCTGGGCAGAAAAAAGCATTTTTTTTTTTAAATCGGCGGGATGCGCTTAGGGTGCGCGGATCCCGCCGATTAAAAAAAAACCCACAAGAAACAAGTGCGCAAAACGCACAAAGGGGGCAGGGTAGAAACACCCTGACCCCCTAGGTCTGCTCAGGGGGTCCCACAAGCACCCCCTGGGCAGAAAAAAGCATTTTTTTTTTTATAAATCGGCAGGATGCGCTTAGGGTGCGCGGATCCCGCCGATTAAAAAAAAAACCACAAGAAACAAGTGCACAAAATGCACAAAGGGGGCAGGGTAGAAACACCCTGACCCCTAGGTCTGCTCAGGGTGTCCCACAAGGACCCCCTGGGCAGAAAAAGCAACAAAAAAGACCGGCATCGTGCCGGAGGCCCCGCCCCTCCCTGCAGCAGTCTGCAAACGCACCCCTGGTGCGTTTTAAGAAGGAAGTAATTCCCCTTGAATACTGGGGGTCCCTGGGGGCCAACTAGCCCACCAGGAACCTCCGGTATGCGCCAGGGGCTGCGTTGCAGAGAGGTGTACAGAGGCCACGCCCTTTTACACCTCTCTGCAACGCAGCTCTGTGGCGCTTTTGGAGGTACATGGTGGGCTAGTTGGACTCCAGGGACCCTCAGTATTCAAGGGGACTTAATCCCCCAACTTAAAATGCGCCATGGGGCGCGTTTGCACAGTGGTGAAGGGAGGGGCGTGGCTTCAGGTGACATGTGTGCAAACAGGCCCCGTGGCGCGTTTTAAGATGGGGAATTAAATCCTCTTCAATCCTGAGGGTCCCTGGGGGCCAACTAGCCCACCAGGTACCTCCAGTAAGCGCCACGGAGCTGCGTTGCAGAGTGTTGTAAAAGGGGCGTGGCCTCTGAACACCTCTCTGCAACGCAGCTCTCTGGCGCATACTGGAGGTATCTGGTGGGCCAGTTGGCCCCTAGGGACCCTCGGGATTGAGGAGGAATTAATTCTCCAACTTAAAACGCACCACAGGGCGTGTTTGCAGACATGTTACTTCAGGCCCCACCCCCTTCCTTCACCATTGTGCAAATAATCCTCTAAAATCAGCCGAACTACGAATTCCAATTTACTCACCTGTTATCAGGAGAGACCTCAGTGCTGCATCTTTGAGCCCAGTACTGATCCTGAAAAGTAATTTTAACCGTACTTACCAGTAACTTGAATTTCCTTCCATAGGCTAACATTGACTGGTTTCACTTGGAAATTCTTCTAAGTGTGGAGTTTTGGAACTTTATAATATTCCTCTAAAATCAGCCGAACTACGAATTCCGATTTACTCACCTGTTATCAGGAGAGACCTCAGTGCTGCATCTTTGAGCCCAGTACTGATCTTGAAAAGTAATTTTAACCGTACTTACCAGTAACTTGAATTTCCTTCCATAGGATATCATTGCCTGCTTTTTGCTGAAAACGTTTCTAAGTGTCGATTTTTGAAACATACAAATATTCCTCTAAAATCAGCCGAACTACGAATTCCGATTTACTAACCGGTTATCAGGAGAGACCTCAGTGCTGCATCTTTGAGCCCAGTACTGATCCTGAAAAGTAATTTTAACCGTACTTACCAGTAACTTGAATTTCCTTCCATAGGCTAACATTGACTGGTTTCACTTGGAAATTCTTCTAAGTGTGGAGTTTTGGAACTTTATAATATTCCTCTAAAATCAGCCGAACTACGAATTCCGATTTACTCACCTGTTATCAGGAGAGAACCCAGTGCTGCATCTTTTAGCCCAGCACTGACCCTGAAAAGTAATTCTAACCATACTTACCAGTAACTTGTATTTCCTTCCATAGGAATCCATTGTCTGGTTTTCAGCAGAAAAGTTTCAAAGTGTCGATTTTCACAAACTACAAATATTCCTTAAAAATCGCCTGTATGACTTTAACGCATTCTTTCAACTGTTTACAGGAGATGCACCAGTGCTGGATCCAGGATCCACCACTGAGTAAGAAAAAGTAACGATAACACTACTTACCTGCTAAGTGAATTTCCTCCCATAGGATAACATTGGTGATTCTATGTGAAAAGTTTCTAAGTGTCAACTTTTAAAATACAATAATATTCCTTAAAAATCACTACTGTAACCAAAACGCTTTTACTCAACTGTTTACAGGAGATGTCCCAGGACTGAATCTAGGATCCAGTCCTGTGGTTAGAAAAGTAATTCATAAAGTAACTAATTGCATTTAACTTGAAATTCACATTGAGCTCAATGTTGCATTGTGTTTGAAATTGTGTTGCCCATTGCAACAACTGTAACTACTGTACTTAAAAGTTTTTTTGCCTATTTGCAAAGTATTTAAACTAAAGTAATTCATTCTGAGAAAGTATATTTTGTAATGTAATGTATAATGTAATTACAATGTATTTAAAAAATAAAATATCTAAAAATAAATAGTTTAAAAAAATGTAGTAAATCAGTATCAAAAAAATAAATATAACAATTAATACATTTAAAAATTGTCATTTATAAAACCTTTGAAATTCACAGAAAAAAATCATAGGTTTCAGACATGTTATAGTTAGGAATTAGCATTTAAAAAACCTATGAAATTCACTGAAAAAACCATAGGTTTCAGGCACGTTATAGTTAGAAATTAGCATTTAAAAACCTTTCAAATTCACTGAAAAAACCATAGGTTTTAGGGATAGTTATAGTTAGTTGGACATTGCACTCGTACAAAACCCGTGAAATTCCCCGTTATAGTTAGTTCAGGTAACTATAACTCGCGCCCCGCAATGCACTGCTGATGACGTCACATATTACATCACTCATGACATGGTCAGTGACATCACTGATGACATCACTGATGACATCTCAAATGACATCACTGATGACATCACTGATGACATCATCCATGTGATAATTTGATGCATCTTCTCACACCCTAATATAACTTTTGATACACCCACTGTAAATTACAGACTGCCATTGTCAAAACCATAGACACTGCAACACCAATTACTATATACACACTCACTGATTCTTAGGTCTACACACACACATCTACTCACTCACCCGTACAGTCACTCATACTTATAGTCACTCAGTACAGGACTATTATATGCACTCATACACCTATATAAACACTCACACACCGCCACTCATCCATAGAGGTACTCACACACCTAGTCAGTCATGCAAAAATTAAGCACACACCCATTTACTCACCTATACAGTTATACACACACCAGCTCACTTACTCATACAAATACTAGCACATTCTTATGCTCTTATACAATCTCTGATACAAGCACACACTCATCCATACAGTCACTCTCACAATCAAACACTCTCGCTTATAGCTATTTATATACTCCAACACACATATATACTGCCTTTCACATATGTAGTTACTCACACATGTACCACTGGGACATACATTCACTCACTAACACACTCTTACACACACTTACCCACCCATACAGTCTATCACAGATGCACTCTTGAAACCATCCACCCAGTGAATCACCCACTCACACATCTATGCACAGAGTCGCACACACCCCACCCACACAAACACTCAGGCACCCATACAGATACTCAGACAACCAATCAATAACTCATATAGACACTGATGTAGCTATTCACAAACCCATGCAGCCACTTACACAGCAACAGACAGACGGATACAGACATTCACCCAGTTTAGTCACTAACCCATGCATTCAGTAAGATACGTTTAATCACTCACTTATAGAGTTAGTCACGCACCTACTAAATCATCCATTCAGACACTTATACACCCACTCATTCTTCAATATGCCTTTCCCTATATATATTAAACATATTTAAACTTTACAGAAACACACAGTCACTGGATGATGTCATCAGTGATGTCATTTGAGATGTCATCAGTGATGTCATCAGTGATGTCACTGACCATGTCATGAGTGATGTAATATGTGACGTCATCAGCAGTGCATTGCGGGGGCGCGAGTTATAGTTACCTGAACTAACTATAACGGGGGAATTTCACAGGTTTTGTACGAGTGCAATGTCCAACTAACTATAACTGTCCCTAAAACCTATGGTTTTTACAGTGAATATATATATATATATATTTCACTTACCTCATTTATACTTCCCTGCATGGTAAAGGAATGCATGGTAAAGGCAGATGCGTGATAAATGCATGTGTCATAAAACATACATTGTAAAGGCATATGTTATAAATGCCTGCGTTGTAGCATCATACACTGCATGAAAAATATGATAAAATCTCTTCAAAATTCAAAAGTTCAGAAAAGGAGGAGAAATGAAGGTATTTCTCCTCAATACGCCTCTCTTGGGTAGCTGCACCATTCTGGTGCATATCCAGGTTTACAGACTTTCATAAATATGGGTTTGCGTCATGATCCATGGGTGAATGCACGGGAACACCCATGTTCCACCCGTGGAACACCTCCCCGATACAAGGTAACGACAAGCAGCACAATGCGCTGAGTTGTATTACTTTTTATTACTAAGCCACGCAAAGCTACACAAATCAAGCCTTTCCTATCTTAATAAGTTCCGAAGTACATTTTGCTTGTGGGTGTTGTCAAAAAAGCGAAAGACTACAGACACAAAATGTTAGTAAGTCTGTCCTTAAGTATGTAAGTCATATAAATACACTATTGCTTGATTATAATATCCATAAATAAACGAGGAATGTAAAGTCTAAAATGACTCATTCTTTTTTTTTTGCTGTTGCATGAAATATGGTACCTTAAAGCTTATGCGTTTAGCACGCTACGTTTTTGTTTCTCCAATAAAGTTATAAAGAGCTATTTATATGAAATATGTATCAAGCTGTAATATATCATCCTGGCTGAAAAGCATTTGGTGTTAGCAGTCCTCTGGTTGGCATACTTGCACATTAAAGCAGCGCTCCTCTTTGAGTGCGCTGATAAGGCTTATCTTACGCTTGTCGCAGTCCTGCCGTTGGATGAATCGGGAAATTTGAATTGTGGTAGATGAAAGATAGACGTATTGTGAACAATAAAGAGAAAATACATACTTAACATGTCCTAAATGAGCAACTCAAACCATACTTCTGAAAAATATAGCGACAATATATATTCACGATATGGGGCAGATATACAATGATAAAATACCCTGAATTGTTGTTTTAGGAATGCTAAGGGTGATAAATGAGAAGATTCACTTGCTAATATACTTTTCTACAATGAAGAAATGATTGTACACAAAGCAATCAAAGATCCCAGATTCAGAGAAAGAAGTGAGGTGCAGTAATGATCTGTCGCGATAATTGAAAATCAAATGTATGTCTACGTTTAGACTGATCAATGACTTAAATTGTTACAAGATTGCTAATGGCTAAAGTGAGACGCTTCTAAAAGGCTTTCATTGCTATGCAATGAGATATTCTTCAAAACATGTGTCTTTGTATTGTATGACAAGAGGAGTGTCTCGCTGATATACTCTCCTCTTCCTCCAGGACCCTCAAGGTATTCTGTTGCTATGGGCTGTTGCCCCATTTGCTATGTTATGTTATGATATGGTGATGTGTAGAGCGCACTATCACCCGTTATACTGGGGCTTAACAGTTGTGAAGTCTTGCCTCGTCAAAGGGGTGAGGGGGGGGGCTATTTGAAGAGCCAGATCTTCAACTTTTGCAGAACTCAAGGAGAGATGAGGAGACTCTGCTGTGTAGTAGACGGTAGTTCTACGCTTTAGGAGCAAGGTGGGAGAAGGCTTGATCTCCAGATCTGGATCTGTGTAATTGTGGGATTCATGTGAGTAGGAGTCTGGCCTAGTGGAGGTGTCTGGACAGTTTGTGAAAGGAGATGCGATTGATAAGGTAGGCAGGGTCAATGTTGTTTAGTGTTCTAAAGGTGTGAGTGAGAAGTTTAGACTGTGTGCCTTTGTGTAGAGGGAGCCAGTGGAGCACCTTAAAATGTAGAGTGATGTCAGAGCTGCTTGGAAGGTGGATGGTGGATCTGGCTGCTGCATTTTGAATGGTCTGTAGTCTTCTGATGAGTTTCTTGGTGTTAGAACTGGGGGTCGCAGCTCCGGTGGGTGGCACAACCAGTGCTGCAAGCCCACCAACAGCATTTGATTTACAGGCCCTGGGCACATGCGGTGCACTGTACTAGGGTCTGACAGTAAATCAAATAAGCCAATCATGGAGTCACTAATCCACACATCAATTTATAACAGAGAGCATATGCACTTTAGCACTGGTCAGCAGTGGTAAAAGTGCCCAGAGTCATAAAACCAACAAAAACAGGTCAGAGAAAGTACAGGAGGAAGGAAAAAAGTTCAGGGATGACCCTGCAAAAAGGGCCAAGTCCAACACTTGGTAATTTCAGCATAGAGGGCATTCCCTATAATCCAACGTGTTAGTGATAAAGGCGTGTGTGATGGATTTGCGGGTGTTGCTCGAGGGCCATTTGAAGATTTTTCTCAGCATCTTCAGAGTGTGGAAGCAGGGGGCTGTGACAGCATGTCCGGTTTGCTGCTGATGATGATCCCAAGGTTGTTGGCATGGATGCTGGGGGGCTGAGGGTGGGTGTGGCTCCTAGTTTGGACGTCCACCTGGTGGATACAGTTTATTTGTTTGAAGCACACGCCATTCGGATCAGTTATAGTTTAGTACAAAAACGATCAGTACTTCAAGCACCCTCAAGGACACAGATAGAACTGCCGATCACTTTTAAATCGGTGCAATAGCAATAGACACAAGGATAACTCACACACATTACATAATCTGTCACATATTGTTTATCTTCACTCACATGTTTGAGCTTGGTATAATGGATGTTTTTTAGTCTGCACATGACTTTTTATTAATCTTGCACAGTGTGTCACATGATTTAAGCCATATAAATTCCTGAAATGAATTTGGCATGGGTTTTCACGTCACAATGTTAAACAAGACACACCTTGAGCTTGAGGGTGCTTCAAGTACCCTAATTCATGTAAGAGCATGTACTGTAGCTTCAATCTGTAAACTGCATTACAATACTCTAGTACAACGCTGGTATCTGTATTACTTTTAGCCCTGATGAAGTCGTAGGAATACCTCCCACAAAACGACGAAACATGTGTTGGCTAAGGCAAAAAGAAGAAGATCTAATAAAATTCAACACTTGAAGACAAGACATCAAACCATCTGCTTATTATATATTCTGATTGTTTTTGTACTAAACTATAACTGATCCGAATGGAGTGTGCTTCAAACCTATAAACTGTATTCACCAACCTTTGATTGGTACCAGGGGAGTAGGGTGCATCTTCCCATCATTGAATGCACCGCAGGCTTCAAACCCGGTTTCACTATACACTTATGTAATTACTATGTGAGCGCCTGATACCTTATCTACACCCAGTTCTAATGTCAGTCCACCTGGTGGAGTCCCATAGTGAGGAATTCTTTGTGAAGATCATGACTTCTGTCCTGTCGGTGTTGAGTTCGAGATAGTTAGTCTTCATCCAGTTGGTGACTTCGATTATGCAGGCAGTAAACTTGTTCCAGGTGTTGGAAGTTATGAGAGAGAGTTGAGTGTCATCAGCGTAAGAGAGGATGTTGATACCATGGGAGCGAATGACGCTGGCCAGGGGGATCATATAAGTGTTGAAGAGGGTCAGGCCAAAAGATGAGCCTTGCAGTACCACAGGTGAGATTGCAGGCTTCCAAAGAGTAAGGGGCCAGGCTGACTGCTTGTGTCCTCTCTGTCAAAAAGTAGCAGATTCAACAGAGAATGAGTCCTTGAATTCTAATCTCATGTAGGCACCGGATGAGGATACGGTGGAAGACCTTGTTGAAAACTGCAGAGCGGTCTCGGAGGATGAAAGCCATTGCATTTCCTCTGTCTAGGATTAAGCGGACATCATCTGTGACTGTGATTAGGTCAGTTTCTGTGCTGTGGTTGGGTATGAAGCCGGACTGTGTGATATCGAGGAGCTAGTGATTGCTGAGATGGTCAGTGAGGTGTCTGTTGATTAGTTTCTTTAGGACTTTGGCTGGGTGCGGTAACAATGAGATTGGTCTGCAGTTGGAGGGTATAAATGGGTCTGTGTAGTGATTCCTGTGTAGAAGGAGTGAAGAGGAGTTGGCATGTTTCCAAGTGTCTGGGAAGTTAGTTGAAGATATGGAGGTGTTAGGGATTGGTGTGAGTGCTACGCTGATGGGTTGGAGTCTTTTAGTAGAGGCATGATGAGGGCGGGGGTAGGAAGGTGCCCCATAGTGAATACACTTCATGATGGCAGCGGTCATGTCTGTGGAGATGGCGGGCTATGCAGTTTATATTGCTTGTTTGGTCGAGACAGGAAGACGAGTAGCAAGGTCTGTGGTGTCCGGTTGAAGGTTGAAGATGCTCAACATGGAGGTTATCTTGCTGCAGAAGAATTCCAAGATCTTGTTGCAGAGGTCCTGTGTGGGAGTGATGCTATTGGAGGCAGCCGCTGGTGAGGTGAAATCTTTCACAATGGGGAAGATCTCTTTGCTACTGTTGGTGCTGGCATCAGTACTTTCTGCAAGTATGGTGCACTTGGTGTTCTGGATCTGTTGGTGGTAGTGCCTCAGGGAAATTTGAAGGTTTTGTCTGTGATGTCTTGGCTCATTCTCCATCTTCTCTCAGTTGTTTGCAGCACATTTCATCATCCTGAGATCCTCCATGTATCAGATGGCTTGCAGTCTGGATCTTGTGGCTTTGCTTTGCTTGAGGGGGACAAGATGTCAGTGCAGGTGGTGCTTCAGCTGTTGAAGTTGTTGATGGCTGCCAATAGAATGGTGATGTGTTCAGGCTGGTGTGTGTAGAGAGCGGTGGTCCTGTCCTTCACTGGGAGGTTGTTCCAGTTCTGGAGGGCAGGTCCGGCGGTGGATGGTCTGTGGCGATGTGGGCCGGGGATGCGAAATCTGATGAAGGCGTGTTATGCTCGGGTAATGTGGGCTTGTTGACTAAGATGATGTCGAAAGAGGGTAACGATTGGGTCCAGGATGCGACTGGCAGTGTGTAGGTTCATCACTCATTGGATGAGATCAAGGTTTCCGAGGCTTTCTAGTAGAGCTGTTGAGTTTAAGTCATGCATTCTTCGAAGTGGATGTTCAGGTCTCCAAGTAGTATGCAAGCACTGAGGTTGAGGATGAGGGGTGTGATGAAGTCCGTGATGGCACTAGCGAAGTTGATTTGTGGTCCTGGTGGTCTGTAGACAATGGTTCTGCATAGAGTGAAGTTGGTTGTGATGTGAAGATTTAAAATGTGGTGTTACAGTTTGCTGGTGGATGTGTCCGTGGCTGTGGCGTAGCTGATAGCGTCCTTGAAGATGATGACACTTCCACCTCCGGGCTTGTGCTGAGGGTCCTGCCTGATGATCTTACAGCCAGTGGAGATGGCTGTGGTGATGTTAGTGGCTAATGCAGGGTTCAGCCAGGTTTCTAAAAGGAATTGCAGGTCTGGGTTGTGATCGTGCAGCAGGTCCCATATCTGTGACTGAGCTGGTGTTTAGGACCCATAAAGCGCTGTGCTGCTTCCCCATCTATAGTTGCTTTTCTTCATGAGGGGTCGACTGTGTGCAGGAAATAATTGAATGAATGAATGAAGGCTTTTAAGGTAGTAACAGTGGCTCATTGATTTATGCTCTGACTGCTGTCATGCATGAGTGGGTTGTAGATTGCAAGTTCAAATCCTAACAGGGCCAACTCAGCCTTTCTTCCTTCCAAGACTGATAAATCGAATACCATTGCTTTTGGTAGCACTAACATCATGGAAACTATGACTTCATTATCTGTGTTTTTTATGTAGATTTTATGAGAGGCAGTGCAATATGAGATTGCAATACATCACAAATTCATTTAGTGGAAGGGTGTTATGTAAGAGAGCACAGTTTGCCTTCCTACAAACCCACTCCAAACGCCATTACTTTGTCGTATCTTGTCCCCTCATTGTACTCCTGCTGTCTTAAAGTTGCAACTTTGTCAGCTGCGTCCCATAAAGTAAGCACTTGTAGTGCTAAGATAAGAGACAGGGGCATATTTACAAGCTCCTATCGCCACGGGAACATCACTTTTTGCGACGTTTCCGTGGCGATAGGGGCTTTGCCTTGTTTACAAGGCAGCATTAAGCCACGCTGTTTGCTTTGTTCGCCCTAAGTTGGCAGGGTATGCCCAGACGTGGTTCCCTTGCTCACTTTGCCTCTGGATGCAAGCTAGCATTAAGCAGCACACATAGAAGTACAAAACGGCATTTCAAGATTGTTTATGTGCAAGAAGGGGGACCTTCCCGTACATAAACAATTTTCCCCTGCACACAGACACCCTTGCACTATGGTGCAAGGGTGCCTGCGTTGCCGCTACACTGCTAAGTGTAGCGCCAGTGCAGGGGGAAACGCAGGGCTACACCATATTCTTGTAAATATGGTGCAGCCCTGCGTTTTTGAAGTGGCGGAGCATGCCGTTAAGCCAAGGAGGCTAACGACATGCTCTGCCACTTCTCTTGTAAATATCCCCCACAGTTTCTGCCATAGTTTGGGCTGACTGGTGTCCTAAGTAGTTGAAGAGCTGGAGCAGTGCTATTTTTCCACCTTAGACATTGGTAAGTGGTTGCTTCTCATGGGATCTTCAAAGGAAGTTACAGCTTTTGGTTGGAAACGTAGGAGCATTTGTTAATATACCTGAAGTAAAGAACGGACCATAGCGCAACAACATGCACAAGGTAAAGTAAAAACTCAATTAACATTTAAAAGGGCACAGCAAAACAATAAAAAAAGAATGGAACAGAACAACCATAGTAAACCCAACAATAGCACATTACATTGATGCAGTACAAAAGCTCAGCAGCACAAACAAACCAACAAAACTCATCATCCCCAAACTAAATGTCACACAACCAATGTACACAAACGTTCTTGCCACACATCACCACCTTTAAAATTAGGTTTTCATAACATGATGGTAAAAGATGTTTAGAGCAAGCGTTGCCTTACCTTACCAACCTGGACATGAAATAGCAGCAGTTATAAATCTTTTGTGATCCAGCCCTCAATCACAGATAATGCAGACACAGTTTGTTCACAAGATGAAAGGGCTTCGATGACAAAATTGCAGCATAATATAAAGTAGACTTTACATTAAATCTAGTGCCACAGACCATGCAGGTATTGTTGGAGTTCGCTACCAAGGATTGATTTGAATGTGGTACATTTTAAGCACATTAGTGCAATAACAATGCTCAAATCTGGTAGGATGGTAAGGAAGATTTACTGGGTGGTTTGTGGGTTCTCCTGGAATTTATTTGGGCTAATTTGATGCACATTAGGCATTTTTTAGTGCATTAATCTACGGACATTGGGTAACACTTTCTAGGGTTTGAAGAGCAATGTGAGTGCCATTGGCCATGCTGAACAAAATATTTTAATAACACATGGTGGTAAATTCTAAGCACATTAGACTGTTGGAATGTTCTCTGCATCAAAGTTTTTTCAATCAATCAATCAATAAATCAGATAGCTTTATTCAAACATTAAATATGATCATAAAAGCAAATACATAAAATCATACTTGATTTTAAAGCTATTAAAAAAGTGCGTTAAAATCCTGGCCCTGTTACATTAAAAATCAAAAGATCATATGACTCCTAACATGGAGAGCGCTTTTAAGAAATGAGCTGACAGTAAAACAAATCAGCAGTGAGCTTAGTGACTATAAGCACAGTCAGGTGGGACTGCATCTGGTTATCGCTGAGTCCACACAAGGAGATGATGGACGGAGTGCTGAAACTTTTCAGACACTCACCCCAAGTCACAGATCTGGGTTGAATCCATCATCGTTCTTTAGCTCACTTCGCCACCCCAGTTTTGACCCAGCCATATGCAAATCAGTCTTGACCCTGTGCCTCATTGGGAACAGTCCAGCCCAAATCTTCCCTCAACCGGATACAAGCATCCTGGGACCGGGTTTGGGGTAACACCCCTCATCAGCCAGGCTAGCTTGAATCCAGTGGCAAAGTGAGCAAGGGACCCACATCTGGGCATACCCTGCCAACTTAGGGCAAACAAAGCAAACACAAGGAGATAATGGACAGAGTGCTGAAACTTTTCAGACACTCATCCCCAGTCACAGATCTGGGTTGAATCCATCATCGTTCTTTAGCTCACTTCGCCACCGCAGTTTGGGCCCAGCCATATGCAAATCAGTCTTGACCCTGTGCCTCATGGGAACAGTCCAGCCAAAACTGCCAGGCCAGGTCCTCCCCGGACTGGAAACAAGCATCCTGGGACCGATTTCGGGGTAACACCCCTCATCAACCAGGCTAGCTTGAATCCAGTGGCTAAGTGAGTAAGGGACCCATGTCTGGGCATACACTGCCAATTTAGGGCGAACAAAGCAAACACAAGGAGATGATAGATGGAGTGCTGAAACTTTTAAGACACTCACCCCCAGTCACAGATCTGGGTTGAATCCATCATCGTTCTTTAGTTCACTTCGCCACCCCAGTTTGGACCCAGCCATATGCAAATCAGTCTTCACCCTGTGCCTCATGGGAACAGTCCAGCCCGAACTGCCAGGCCAGGTCCTCCCTGGACCAGAAACAAGCATCCTGGGACTTGTTTCGGGGTAACACCCCTCATCAGCCAGGCTAGCTTGAATTCAGTGGCAAAGTAAGCAAGGGACCCACGTCGGGGCATACCCTGACAACTTAGGGTAAACAAAGCAAACACAAGGTGATGATGGACGGAGTGCTGAAACTTTTCAGACACTTACCCCCAGTCACAGATCTGAGTTGAATCTATCATCGTTCTTTAGCTCCAATGCATAACTATTGTTTGTGGGGAGAATTTCTTTTAATTCAATGGGAGACTTTACCAACAAACTAAAGGAGTAAGCATGGGGGCCGCCTGTGCCCCTAGTGTGGCAAATTTGTGCATGGGCATCTAAATTGATATACAATGAAGTAGCCCCCTTATACGAGAATGTACAACAGTGGGCCAGATACATAGATAAAATCTTTTTTATCTGGAGAGGGGAAGAAGAACTGCTTCAGGAATTCCTATTATGGATTAACCTTTGAGAGCCCCATATGAAATTCACCCCTAAAAGAAGTAGGGATAAAGTCAAGTTAATCGATATTTGGATACAACATCAAAACCATTGGATCCAAGTATCTCTGTTTACGGAGGCTACTGCAAGGAACACCCTATTACATTTTAACAGTTACCATCCATGTTGCCAAAAGCAAGGCATCCCATTTAGCCAATTTCTGTGACTATGCAGGAACTGTACTAACATGCAGGGCTTAATTTCAAACGTAGAGTTTCTGAAGAACAAATTACTGCCAAGAGGCTACCCCAGAAGTCTTGTGCAGGATTCTTTCAAGCGAACGAAGTATTATGACAGGGATTCCATGTTCCAGAACAAAAAATAATGAAGAAAAATTGGTATGTGTTGTGCGACACTCTAATTTGGATCACAAGATCAGACAAAGTGTCAGTTCCCAATTGTATATATTGAACACCAACTCTACCGCTGGGAAGTTACCCAAACCTATCTTTGCATTTAAAAGCAACCGCAATTTGAAGAACATACTGGTTAAATTTCAGGTAGACAAAAAGAAAGACTTTTGTCAAAAATCAATAACTGGAGAAAGACCAATTACTAGAAACCACAAGTGTGGCTCTTGCCATGCCTCTGAATGTGTGGTGAGCAAAAGAATGATGGATTAAACCCAGATCCTTGTGACTGGGGGTGAATGTTTGCATTGTCCAGTATTCCGTCCATCAATTGTTTCTTTTGCATATGCCTCTGAATGAGCTATGGAAACTGACTCTTTAAAATGGCGTCAAACTAAATTTTTTTGTCAGATATGACAAACTGTAGAACATCTGATGTCATATACCTCATCTAATGCCCCTGCCAACTTAGATATGTTGTCGAAACTAGCCATGAGTTCAGAATAAGATTTAGCGAGCATAAATCGGCTATTAGGAATAGATAAACACAGGCACCTCATGTGGAAGACTGGATTTCCAAAAACCACACAGAGAGGGACCTTTCTTGGATCCTTTTATAAAAAAGAAAAACTTTTAAGGGGACAGATGAAACCAACAACGTAAAAAAAGAAGTATTTTGGATATTTTCATTGGGAACACAAGAATAAGGGCTAAATGAAATAGCATGGTAAAATGCCATCAACTAACTCTCCATTGGTTGGAATGGTTGCCTTCTGGCCCCCTCATCACTTGCTTCCTCTGTGTGTTATATTTTGTACCAGATATGTAGGACAGAACTTGTACTATCTCCTGTCCCTTGGCTCAACTTGCTGGTCACTGGATGGCCTCAATTTTCTTTATGTAACGAACACCTACCTATCTCTGTCTGGATGAAGTGTCCTAAAAACTGAACGGGTCTGAGCCCGATGTTTAAATTGCTTATATCTATAATGGCTCCCTTGCAATATGGCACCTGATTAACAGTGTATAAAATAAACTCAGATTTTGCTACCATGCTCCTACACCATTTGGTCATATCTATCGGGACCCTAGTGGTATATAGGACACCACCTGGATAATGTTTTTGTGGTATATCCCTTGATTGCAGTGCATGTATACTTGTCCATTTCATCATGGCACTCTCTAGAGATTATGGCAATACGATGGAATGCCACAAGAGATCCCCTCCTAACATGGCGTCTGCCAGTGTCTCAATATAGATGTTTTCTACACATGTGGAGCCGATTCGTTTTTTTTTTGGCTACTTATTTAAGAAGCGATGTCCCTGTGCTTGCCTGCACTCCCGTTTTGTGGTGATACCATGCCCGTTATTGATGCGCTATCCGGCACCAGTCAGACATGCTTTTCTCTGGAATATAGAAGTAAGCGACCCTAGATAGAGGGTATCACGAAGTTCATCTCCCTTGTAGATGGCACATGTATATAGTATCCCCACCCTCTCTATTTAAAGCAGTCATTCAATCTTTAATACTGCATGCCGATGGTCATTATTATTCTCCTGGGGACCCTACCTATGTATGGCATTTCTCGCGATATATCGGTAGCGGGAGACCATGTATTACGTTTTCTTTTCATTCATCAGTACTCTGTGCACCTGTGATGCTTCTTTCCTTATGTAATCCACCCCACATACTAAGATCTTTCAACTCCCCTCATAGAGGATGTTAGTACTATACTACTGCGATGAGATATATCTACTTCTGTTATATAGTACCCTCTAGTCCAGCTATTCAGTGGTCACTGCTAACTTAGATAACTTGCGCCAATGATTAGAACCATACTTTTGGGAACCTTTTTATCTCATAGACTGTTTTTGGGACACATCTGGAGCATAATGTTATGTTCAGCTATGCTCGTCCCTTTCCTTAGCATCCCTTTGTGCCATCTATGTGCTTTAGCTGATAAGACCCACCCAAGACAGTAGGTCCCTTTACTCTCCTGAGAGAAAAATCACCATTCACGGTACTCTGGAGGGACATACCCACTCACTGATGTTCCTGTCTTGTTTGATTTCTCCTGAATACCCGAGGATCTTCCACAGTAGCAGTTTCCTCCCTTGTTTATCTTAGTTCCTTGCCTTTTTACCTATGCCTAGCGGTTTTATGGTATCTAGCTATGCCGCCTTGGCGGTGCACAGGTGATATGTTGATTTTGTTTCTCTAGTAGCTTTTGTCTCTCTGGCTGGCGGAGGAACTTTGGCCTCCATGGCTGAATACCTGGAGCCATTGAGCTCACCTGAGTGCTTCTCGAAGCTGCTGCTCCTTTCCTCGGACTCACTTGTGAAAATGCCAGTGTACTTAGGTAAGTAAGGTAGTGTTGTGTGCTCTATGCACTATAAGCGATAGTTTTTATCTTTCGAGGTATCTGATTGTGCTATTTCCTTCCTATATATTAGAGGGTCCAGCCCCATCTGGGAGTACTCATGTGTGCTCTTGAGGAGCACGCACTGGTTGTATACTGCCATTCTGGGGATGATGCCATTGGCCCCCTGAATACATTGATATAAATACTTTGGTACTTTCTTATTTTGAGCTTTATATATTCACTGGGACTAAGGTTTCTCTTGTTGCACAATTTCTTTGCATGATTTCATCACTAATCTAGGTGATATGCATAGATATGGTCTTTTGTAAATAATATGGTCGACACTGGGACTAAATCTGGAATGTCGGATGGATGCCCTCACTTCTACCTGTGCACGACCAACAGAACACCTTGCAGGTGGATATTATCCCATTGTCGGTTTTCTGAATACATATCTTTTCCTTTATATGACTCTTTGTTCTGTATATAATGTTAGCCTTTCCATGTTTTTAGACATTCTCCATACCTTTGGACAGGCCCCACCTCCTCCTTTGGCTTGCATGTTATTTGCCTTTGCCTTGCCCTTCTCACAGCGCCCTGAAGAAGGCGGTCCGTATTTCGATGTTTCACCGAAACTACAACCTGGATTAAAATCAGAGTAAATGACTACAGATGATGTACACATTCATCAGTGTGTTAAAAGGATCAAAAAAAAGTTTTAATTAAGTGTTATATACATTAAATGCAACAAATGTTCATGCTTAGATGGGCAACTAGAACTGTTCTGAGTAAACTATTAGACAATACATTTTGCATGATTTGGTTGGCTATAATGTCATGTTTTAATGTGTCTTGGTGTGAATAAGGTAGAGTGAATGAAGTGCGATAGATTATAGTGTGAATGAGATATTTTAGCATGTGTGGAGTGATGGGTGTCTGTTATGAACTTATTTGTGTGTGAAGTACTCTTAAATATATTCTTTAGACAAACTGAACTGGTAAATTTATATCTATTGTGATATGAATTACGGCCTTGTACTTCTATAAAACATAAAAAACGAAATGCTATATAAAAAGAAATAATTTCTTTCACAAAAAATGAACTTTTAGAATGTCTAATTCATGAATTTATATTTTTTTAATTAAGTAATTAGAGTTATACCTTTGCGACTGTGTGGAGCTGGCAAGATCTGTTGTTTTAAGAAGTATGTGGACCCCTTAAACTTCTTTAGAGGATTATTTCCTATTTAGTCAGACCTTTTTTTAAATCTAACAGTGGCAAAGAAACAGAAGTTTAATTAAATTACAATTGGATCTCTCTGGCACAGGTAATTTTATATATATACAAAAATGTCCTGATCAATAGTTGAAATGTTGGGTCAGCTCCACAATTGGGGTTCCCAAAACAAAAAAAAGATCTCCACAAAGAGCTCCATTCATGGCTAATTAGATATTGCACACCCCACCCAACGTGAAGCATGACCTGATGATGAAGTATGCCCCCTTGGTGTGTGAGGGTCATTTCATCGTGTAAAATATATTTTCTGGACCTGTGATACTTGGTGGCTCAGGGGCAAGTGTCCCCTCTTTTTGAGTACATCGTTTGAACACTACTCTAGTATGTGAATAAGTACTATGCTGGGAGGAAGTGTGGAGGACCGGTAAAATATCCTCTCGCTCCCCCTTCAGATGGCATTGAATATATGACATATAGAGTGTGCAACTCTGATTTTCAAAATCACTGGTAAATATGAGACTCATAACTCAAACTAGGTGAGGTGCAAAATGAAATAGTAGGAACATCTGCGGAGATAGGAATGTTAGTTGAAATACATTTGCACAGCCTGGGGAAGCTTGAAGCAGAAAGCCTTGGTAGAAACATTTTAACACCTTTCTTATCTTAAGCATCTTTACCTTTCCTGTAGAGTATGTTGACCACAGAACAAATAAAGTGGTAGTACTAGCATTGTGTAACTGTATTATAAAATCTTTTCCTTCATGTACAACATGCTCCACCTCAATACACTGTTTTATCTCTTTGGTTTTCTACAGTCATGCTGGGTAGAGTTGTAATATGTCAGGGAATGCACATGAACACGGTCACAAATATTTAAACCAATTAAAGCATTGTTCCTGCTCATATCTCAAAATTACTGTTCAAGACAAATTGAGAAATGCAGGTGTGCGGGACTGAATTTTGCATCCCTCTTGAATAAATAAGGCAGCAAGATAGTTGGGCAATGGTGGCACAAAAATAGGAATGAGTTTCAAATATTTAAACATGTCACCTGCTTTCAAGTTAATACTTATCTTTGATTTAGAATAGGACCATACATAATGCATGATAGTTCTGCCAGGGCCGGTGCTAGGCATGCGCAGTGTGGGCAGCTGCCCAGCGCCCACGCCAGTTATCATACAAGAGGGGCCTCGCAGCATTGCCTCTTGAGTGACTCTATTTTTATGGTGGTGCAGTGCTGTGAGGCACAAGGGAGGGGCCCCCTCCCCTGGCCCTCTCAGCCATCAGCCTAAAGGGCTTCAGTAATTCAGCCGTTAGAGGGTATTTAAAGTGCCCTTAGGTGTGAAATGAGCCCTGCCCCTGCATGAATGAACAGCAGGGGGTCCTGCAGGGCTCACAATAAAAGACAGAAACACATTGCATCACAATGAACATTGCTCACCTTATGGTTGCCAGCTTTCCAAGAGAAAAAATACCGGCCATTTGTGGGTTTTTTAAGAGTCTACAAAGGCCCCGATGTTATTCTAAATAGGACTCTAAAATAATACTATGTATTCAGTTGTACATTTACTTTTCTTTCTTTACTTTAACTATTAGTCAGCTATTCCTAATGCATCTCTAGAACATATTTAAAAGTAATTTCTATATATACCTGTTGTTTGAAGTATGTACAGGTAAGGGTTAAAAATATGGGCTTTAGGACCGGTAGAAAACCAGCCTTCTGGCAACCCTGTTCACCTAGGACAAAAGAAAAGGGTGAAAGAAGCACAGAGAATGAACGTGCAGTGCTTATAAAGGGGGTACGACAAAGGAAAGAACTAAGATAAGAGGTGGGTGAGTAAAAGTGCAACAGAGAGGTTCTAGATAAACATAATGGGGACAGAACAGCAACAAAGAGCAAGAAGCTTGGGAAACAGAAAGAGAAAGAGGAGCAGTGCATGGGACAGGATGAATCAGTGAGTGAATGGAAGAGTCTGGGCAGGGCCAGCGCTAAGCATGAGCAATGTGGGCAGCTGCCCAGGGCCCTGTGCTCAGGTTGAAAACATGGGACCCTGCTTCTGTGTGAAATGCCACACTATCAGTCTGCCCACCTGCTCCTCCAGTGTCCCCTCCCCAATCCAATCCCATCACAAATGTATTTTTCAAGGGAGGTGTGTTGACCTCCCTTGTACAAGGGTGTGGTGGCATTCCTGGGGGTGCAGGGGTGGGCAAAGGAAACAATGGGTGGGGAAGTGACCAGCAGTAAAGCCAACAATTGTGTTGGCTCACAATGTCAGGAGCAGGGCAGCACCTCACTTAAAAACCTGCCCTGAAGCCTTGCCTGCCTTTTCTGTTTTGCCTTGCCAGGCAACAAAAAGGCCCCTTTGTTCCAAGGACCAGCCGGACCTTATCAGGTGAGGAGAGGTGGATTTAGGAAGGATTTAGCAAAGTTTAGTCATCTGGGCCTTGAAGCGCTGCATCAGGCTGCAAGGTCCAGGTATGGGGCCCCTTTCCCTGGGCCTTGCTGCCGTTAACCGGTGCTGTGTGGCCCAAGGCAGGGGGCCCCCTTCTCCTTGGCCTCAGTGCTGTGAGGCCCACGGGATTAAACTCCCTCCCCTGGGCCTTGCAGCACATGGACCTATGGCACAGTTTAATGGAAGTGGGGAACCAGGTACAGGTCCTGGTGTCGGCTCTAAATCCTGAGATTCTGGGCAAATCATTAAACCTCTCCATGCCTAAAAACCCCTGATAGGTAAATGTGTGAAAGGGTGGACAGATGAAAGAAAGGATGGGTTTAAGGGTGGGTGAGTGAAAGAATGGATAGATGAGTGAAAGTTAGGGTAGAGGGATGAAAGAAAGAATGGATGGATGAGTGAGTGAGTGAAAGTGTAAATGGATGGACGGATGAGTGAATGGATGGATGGATGAGTAAGTGAAAGGATGGGTAAATGGATGGATGAGGGAAAGGGTGGATGGAGGGATGGATTAGTAACATTATGGATGGATGGGTTTGGATATGGTTGGGAACATGGCATACAGAATGGCAAAAGACTGAATGTTGGATGAAAGAATGAATAGATGGCAGAATGTAAAGGGGAAATAGTGGATATCAGCAGGTGGGTGGGAGGATGAAAGCATGAATTGATAGATGCTTAGATAGATGCCTAGATAGAAGAGACAAGAGAGCTCTTCCTGGGAGGGTTGCTTCCTTGGTGCCATAAAAGCTTTGGTTCAAAGTGGGGGGGTATCTTAATTACATTTTCTGGCTACCCCTTGCCTATGTGTGACATTTCTATATTTTCCCTGTGTTTACTTATGGCATATCTACATCATATGAATGACATTTTGAGTACCACCCAACTGCTACTTGAATGTTACACTAGTAATTGTGAATTGTAGCATGCTTTGTTTTAACTGTAGGATTCTAAGGAGAGCCTTATAGTGCCATGAGCTGTGCTTGAGGTGTATATTGTGCTTCTAGAAATAGGCAAGGTGTCTGTAATAAACTGTGCAGTAGTGTTTTCTTTGTGCTTTCTTCAAGAGCGCTGCAGAGAAAAGCACCGTTGTGACCCCTGCCAGTCAGTACTAGTCTCCCGGTATGGCAAACGTATTGCAGCTCTATGCATTACCCCCATAAACAAATTCTGACTCCCTATTGTAAGTCCCAATTGTTGATACACTTATTTTTTTTAAGTTAGAGTTTATTGAAAAACAAGAGAAAAAGAACAGCATATACAAATTAAGCTTAGAGAATTACAATTAATATAAGGAATGTTAAGTAAAAAGAAAAAATCATCGTTATAACAATCATGCTGTATAGAAAGCGAGGAGGGGAAAAGAAAAAGGGTCTAACTCTACCAAAAGTTTTAGAGAAAGAGACAAGGTAAAAAGGTAAACACTGTAAGCATAAAAGGAAATTATCTAGGAATTCAGAGAATCACAATATGAACTAATTTTAGTATATAAACATGAATAACAATATCCTAATTTTATGAAATAAGACAACAAGGTGAAATTAAGGCGGTTTTCGGACATCATCAGCAACATTAACAGCATTAGAGGCGGACCAAGATAAATATGTGGTGAGGGGAAGCCATAAAAGGTCTCTTTTAATAGCTAAAGAAATGGGGTTAACAAAACTAGTATCAAGCCTGTGATGAAAGGACACGGCATTCCACCAAGCTCTGAAAGTAACTTTTTCAGTTTGTTTCCAATTTGAGGTTATTAGATGTAAAGCAACAGCCAATAATAAATCTAGCAACTTAGAATTAGCAGGTGATTGAGGCCAGTGAGAGGACAGGGAACCTAAAAAAATATTGGATAAGGAGAAGGAAATGTTAACTTTAAAGAGCTTTTTAATCTGAGACCAAACTAGTTGCCAGAAATGAGCAATATTGGGGCATTCAAATAACATATGTTTTAAATCTGCATTAGAGTTAGAACAGGACCAACAAGTAGATGAGGTAGTGTGTGAAAAGGAAGCTAATTTTGCAGGGGAAATTAATAGTCGTTGATAAACAAAATAAAGAGTTTGAGAGGTGTTAGCTGCTCTTGAAGTTTTGTGAATTGTGAGTCATAATTTATCCCATAAGGAGATTGGCCAGCATTGTTGCAGATCCCTTTCCCATGCCAACTTAGTTTTTGATTTAAACCTCTCCAAAGGCGATAATAGACATTTATAAATAGAAGAAGCCGAAGGGGATGAATCCAGAATGGGAAATAGAGAGGAGCAAGTTGTAGGAAGAGCGGGGTTAGTTGGTAATGCAAGAAGGTACTGATTTAGTGAAGGAAGTAGAGAATAATATTGTTTACGAAAAGAATTAGGTAATGAGAATTTCGATTGTAGATCAGAGAAGGATAGGGGAAGATTATTATTTAAAAGTTGGGAAATCCAGAGTAACCCCTTGGATCGCCAAGATTTCCAATAAATGGTACGATTCTTGCTGAAAAATAATTTATTGTGCCAAATAGGTTGTTGAGACAGAAAGGCAATAGAGGGGTAAGAAAAAGGTAGAAAAGGGGTTAGAAGCTTACAGGAATGAGAAATAATAGGAGAGCGTACAGAAGAGATATTATTAGTAAAAGCAAGAAACTCCTGAAATGCAAAGGGAGAAAGTATAGACCTCTCTATGGAGAGCCACACAGGGGGATGAGTGGGAAGAGCTGAAGAAAGCCAACGGGAAGATTGTTTCAGAGAAAAGGCCGAATGATAAGATTTGAAGTTAGGAAATCGAAGACCTCCATTAGATTTATCCTTTTTTAAAGAAGATAAGGCTATTCGAGTGGATTTGTTTTCCCATAGAAATTTAGTTAAAAGTGAATCAATTTTTTAAAATAGTGTCCGGGAATATGCACAGGTATCATGGAAAGAGTATATAAAATCAATGGGGTGAGCATCATCTTAATGGAATCAAGTCGGCCCCACCAGGATAGAAAAAGAGGATGCCAGCGAGTAATATTATCATTTAGCGATTTTATAATATGATCAAAATTTAGTTTTAAAGTGTCAGAGATAGAAGAAGAAAACCATAGACCTAAATATTTGATTTTAGAGGATTGCCATGAAAAACCTGCATGGGTGAAATAATGTTTAAGGCATAAAACATTAAGTGGTAAGACTTCACATTTATCCGGATTTAGACGGTATCCTGATAATTGAGAAAAAGTATTAACCTGATGAAAAAAGGGAGGGAGGAAAGTGGTCGGGTTAGAACAATAAAAAGAATATTGTCTGCATAAACAGACATTTTAACCTGATGAGAATCAAGTTGAAAACCAGAGATCTGAGCATCTTGTCTAATTTTTGTTAAAAAGGGCTCTAACGCTATTATAAATAACAACGGAGACAAAGGACAACCTTGTCTTACTCCTCTGAGAAGAGAAAAATAATCTGAGGTTTTGCCATTAACAAAAATAGAATCTCTGGGACCGGAATAAAGCAATGAAATTAAGGAGATTAATTTAGGAGGAAAACCTATCCATTTTAAAGCATGAAACATAAAATCCCAACCAATCCTGTCAAATGCTTTTTCAGCATCTAAAGCTATGGCAGCAATAGGGTAATCTAAGGAGGAAGCCTTACTGAGGACATTAAAGAAGACTCTAGAATTGTCGGAGGATAAGCGACCTTTTACAAAACCGGATTGCTCAGGCCCAATAAGTTCAGGTGAGATAGGATCGATGCGTAATGCTAAAATCTTTGCAAAGATCTTATAGTCAGTATTGACTAAAGAGATGGGGCGGTAATTTTTACAAAGGGAAGGGTCTTTGTTATCCTTTGGGATTAGACATATCATGGCTTCTTGAAAAGTGCCATGAGACGAACCATTAGTAATAAAGGAATTAAATAAGAGTAAAAGATTTGGAAGAAGGAGTTTAGCAAAATGTTTGTAAAACTCAACAGTAAAACCATCAGGACCAGGGGCCTTCCCACGTCGCAAGACCGAAATAGCATGAGTAATGTCAGTTAATGTAATATCAAGTTCCAAAGAATCAAAATCGATAGAGTCAGAGGGAGGAGAGTGAATAGACTGAAAATAAGAAGATAAATCTGTTTGATTTGGTTGAGTCTCTGGAGTATATACATTTTTATAGAAGGAGACAAATTCATTTAAGATATCCTCATCTTTAAATAGAAGAGAACCATTAGTACTTTGTAGAGAATCTATTCTAGTTCTTTCTTTCTTTATTTTTAAGTAGTTGGCTAATAGTTTCCCCATTTTATTTTGGCCACCATAATAGCGAGCACTACTCTTTAAAAGATAGGAAGAAGCAGCTTCTGTCGAAAGTCTGTTAAAAGTAAGTTTGGCGTCAATAAGATTTTTTAGAGAAGATTCAGAGTTGGAGTGGTAATAAGTATATTCCAATTGTTTAATTTTGTGAAGTAATTGGGCAGATTTTACTTCAAAAGACTTTTTCTTTTGTGAGACGAAATTCATTATAAAACCTCTAGCTACCGCCTTAAAGGAATCCCAAATCATAACAGGAGAAGAGTCTGGAGTTGACTTAATAGCAAAAAACTCAGAGGCAAAAGAACTGAATTGGCTAGAGAAATTAGGGTCCGCAAGTAATGAATTGTTAAAACGCCATCTACCGGTATGAGGGATAAAAGGTAATAGATCGAAGTCAACAAAAACTGGAGCATGGTCTGAAATTAAAATAGATCCTATCTCAGAATGTAGGGCATGCTGAGCTAAAGGCTTACTAAGAAAGAGATAGTCAATACGGGATTGTGTTTGATGTGGAGGTGAAAAGTATGTATATTCTCTGAGATCTGGATGACAAAGTCTCCAAATATCAACAAGAGACCTACGCTGTAAGGAGGAGGTAAATTGTGAGTGCATTTTAGTATTTACAAATTTGACAGACGAATGTCGATCTAATAAGGAGTCAAGTATTTGGTTACAATCACCGCCAAAAACAATATAGTCATCATCATATAAAATTAATTTATCAGAGACTTAATGTTTTATGCCTTAAACATTATTTCACCCATGCAGGTTTTTCATGGCAATCCTCTAAAATCAAATATTTAGGTCTATGGTTTTCTTCTTCTATCTCTGACACTTTAAAACTAAATTTTGATCATATTATAAAATCGCTAAATGATAATATTACTCGCTGGCATCCTCTTTTTCTATCCTGGTGGGGCCGACTTGATTCCATTAAGATGATGCTCACCCCATTGATTTTATATACTCTTTCCATGATACCTGTGCATATTCCCGGACACTATTTTAAAAAAATTGATTCACTTTTAACTAAATTTCTATGGGAAAACAAATCCACTCGAATAGCCTTATCTTCTTTAAAAAGGATAAATCTAATGGAGGTCTTCGATTTCCTAACTTCAAATCTTATCATTCGGCCTTTTCTCTGAAACAATCTTCCCGTTGGCTTTCTTCAGCTCTTCCCACTCATCCCCCTGTGTGGCTCTCCATAGAGAGGTCTATACTTTCTCCCTTTGCATTTCAGGAGTTTCTTGCTTTTACTAATAATATCTCTTCTGTACGCTCTCCTATTATTTCTCATTCCTGTAAGCTTCTAACCCCTTTTCTACCTTTTTCTTACCCCTCTATTGCCTTTCTGTCTCAACAACCTATTTGGCACAATAAATTATTTTTCAGCAAGAATCGTACCATTTATTGGAAATCTTGGCGATCCAAGGGGTTACTCTGGATTTCCCAACTTTTAAATAATAATCTTCCCCTATCCTTCTCTGATCTACAATCGAAATTCTCATTACCTAATTCTTTTCGTAAACAATATTATTCTCTACTTCCTTCACTAAATCAGTACCTTCTTGCATTACCAACTAACCCCGCTCTTCCTACAACTTGCTCCTCTCTATTTCCCATTCTGGATTCATCCCCTTCGGCTTCTTCTATTTATAAATGTCTATTATCGCCTTTGGAGAGGTTTAAATCAAAAACTAAGTTGGCATGGGAAAGGGATCTGCAACAATGCTGGCCAATCTCCTTATGGGATAAATTATGACTCACAATTCACAAAACTTCAAGAGCAGCTAACACCTCTCAAACTCTTTATTTTGTTTATCAACGACTATTAATTTCCCCTGCAAAATTAGCTTCCTTTTCACACACTACCTCATCTACTTGTTGGTCCTGTTCTAACTCTAATGCAGATTTAAAACATATGTTATTTGAATGCCCCAATATTGCTCATTTCTGGCAACTAGTTTGGTCTCAGATTAAAAAGCTCTTTAAAGTTAACATTTCCTTCTCCTTATCAACAGTAACAGGGCCATATACATTGAAAATAGCTTAGGGTATGTTATCAATGAGAAGTTTAACAATAACCCAACGTCCATCGGAATCAGTTTCTTGATGAACAATGGAAACATTGAGTTTCTTATGACAAAGAATCAGAACTCCATTTTTCTTACCTAAAGCTGGAGAAGAGAAAACCTTTCCCACCCAACATCTCTTCAGTTTGGAAGCTTCAGCTTCAGAGAGATGAGATTCTTGAAGTAATGCAACGTCAGTTTTTAAATGAGCTAAATGAGATAACACCCGTTGTCTTTTAATGGGATTATTCAATCCCTTAACATTCCATGTAGTAACTCTGAATGTGGGTAAAAAGCATTAACATGAACATTATCTAAGCAAACAGTGATAAAATCGAACTTTGAATTAAAATAAAGTGGAAGAAAAAGAGTGTGAAGAAAGAAGGTAATAGAGTAAAGACCAAAAAGGACAAAAAGAAGTGGAAAAATGAGGAAGGAAGCAACATAAGCATTTACTAGACCTACAATGCCAAAATCAGTCATAAACATAAGATTCAATAGAGAAGGTAGAGGGGAGAAAAAGACAAAGAAGAAGAAATGCAAAAAAGTGTGGAGAGAAGATACCTTAAAAAAGAAAGTCAAAGAGAGAAGAATAAGATGGAGAACAAAGAGACAGTACATGTCATACAAATGACGACTGAAGAACATACCTAAAACACAACACGAAGTGGGGGATGGTTACACCAGAAGTTGATGACGACGACACCATCAGAGCTCCACAGATCCCACAAAGGGACCATGGGTAAAACTTCGACAAAAAGGGGGGAGACCAGGAGGGAAGCAATAACGGGAGAAGAACTATACCTGTATAAGAGAAGGGATGAAACATGAATATGAAATAAAACATGCAATGTAAGGGAAAGAAGGAACAATAGGTAAGAACAACATCTTAATACAATTAGAGAAGACAAATATATGAGCAGAACAACGATCAAGGAATTACATATACGAGAAAACAATCAGACAAGGTGAAGTAAAATAATAAATCAATTAGGCTTTGAAGTGTCCATCGCGACAGCTCCATGTTGATGAAGGAATTCCTGCAATAAGACTGGGTCATCAAATGTGGTAGTCTTTTCTTTATAGGTGACTTTGAAAAGGCATGGATGGATAAGTCCGAATCTGGCATTTAGAGATCGTAGTTGAGGGCGAAGATCAAGGAATTTTTTCCGACGATCAGCTGTAACCTTAGCCACATCTTGAGAGAAAAATAGGCGTTGACCCTCCCAAAAAATTTGTTTTTGGGATTTGACTGCAGACAAGACTTGGAGAAGGTCTGTATATTGCAAGAAAAACATGATGACTCCTCGGGGTTTTGCAGAGATCTTAGGTCCAAGTCTATGAGCCCTTTGGATATTGAGAGGAGATGTAGTAGGAAGGTCTAAGAGCTTAGGCAAGAATGTTTAAAAAAAGATGGTTGGGTTGGAGCCTTCTGTATTCTCGGGAAGACCATAAATTTGGAGGTTATTCCTGCGATTACGATTTTCTAAATCTTCCGACTGTTTCTTAAGCAGGGATATCTCAGATTCCAGAAAGGAAATGCGAGAGCACGAGACCTGCAAAGAATCCGTTCTCTGTTCCACAACAAGCAAACGTGAATCCAGTGAGGACCATTTGTCATCCAAATGCTGCAAAGTTTTATTAGTCTCTTCAATGAAAGGTTTCAGAGCACGAATTTCCTCGAGGATTATATCCATGGAGGCCGAGGATGAGTTCACTGGAGAAGGAGGGTCTTTTTTCGGGTGTTTGGTGGAAATTGCAGGCAGCTTACTTGATAAATGTGATTTTGGAATGGTACCTGACGCCTGATCAGGTTTCTGAGACAAAACGTCCTCCATTTCGTTAAGAGGAGATTCAGAATCTGATAGCACGGTGAGTTTGGAGGAAGTAGTAAGCTTAAGGTTTCTTAGTCTTCCCATAGACAAAACATAGGGAGTAGAATAAGCAATAATTAATTTTAAACATCCAAACAGCAGTAAGATAGAATCTCCAATCTATTAAAGTGTCATGAGGAGGGTCAAGCCATAAGAAAAGGCATATCCGAAAAAGAAGGCACAAAAACATCTTTGCACAGTATTGGAATGGAAGTGACTATTGCGCACACTTAAAGACAAAACTGAAGTGCAATATGTGAAAAAAGGCGGTTTAAAACCTCTCCGAATATGACCACAGATTGTTGCAGCGTTGTTAGAGCAGCGATGCAATGAACATCCACATGATAACAGTCACTTGAGGAAAAAAGTTATCCAGAATGTACTTAGATGACGCAGTGCAAGAAAAAGGAATCACAAAATGGCGGCCATAAACAAAAAACCAAGTAGCATCCGCTTCCCAAGGTAGCAGGAAAAACCTCAGTTAATCAAAATCATAAAAAAGTCACTTGCCCATTTGAAATAACAGCCACAGGTTTTTTCTTTCCTTAGGAGTTGAAATAAGAACACACGCAAGGAGAAACTACAAAACGATGCAGGGATCTTATATCACAAAATGGCGGCTGTTATACATGAGGAACGCGCCTCTCGCCGAAAAAATGCGGAAAACGGGAAAATTCAGCACCTGAACCAAACCGGAGGCTTCTCACTGCAGAGTTACATCAGACGCCTGTGTCTCACTCCATGAACAAGGTGTTCTCTGTACCAAACGGAGTCAATTGAATACCCTCGGCGCGGAGCTCCGCTGTCACGCCGCCATCTTGTCCGGCGCCGAAACCACGGCCCCTGTTGATACACTTATAATGCGCCCCACACAGCAATCCTCCCCCTTTATTCACCACCGCAGCAAAAGCTCTTTAGTAACATCCCCTCCACAATACAATGCAAGAACATCTTAATGACTCTATGAGCACATGACACCAATTCTCTGGGGATGAGTTAGGCGTCAAATTCCAGTTTCTAGTTAAGAAACAGAGCTGTTCCGCAGTAGTTTTGAGGTGAAACCTAATTGCTGATATTGTTTCTCTGTCCAGATGATACAAAGGCCTAAACTCTCATCTCATAGCACGAATAAACAGTACTGGTATACTGGTGCAACAAACACACTTGCGAACAATGTCACACCAAAGCTGTTCAATGCCTTATCCTCACAACTGGCTGCACTAATGGTTAAAAAATAAGTGCATTATCAAACCTTTTTTCCATTCACAGTGCAAGGGATTTATATGAAAACTGTAACACTCACTAGCACTGACTTCCACCAGAGGAGGTCTCAAGGTGCTTCTTTAAACCACATGTGAGTTGTTCTGCTGTTATTTTCTTACATTCTGGAACTAGAGTTTTCATTTTTATGTCATAAATGCAGCAGTCCAAGTTCCACATGAAAGAAAGAAATCAAATAATGTATAAGTTTGGGAACTGTAAAAACTCACATTTTAAATAGCCTTTCAGTACAGGGGTAATATTAATCCTTCTTAAATTCAGCCTCACATGGAGGCATGGCGCTTGTCTACATGCTTTGCTTTGTTTTGACAGAACTCTACTGCCCGTTTAGTTCTGACCTGTGATTTATAAAGCTTTCAAATAAAAATGAAAAGGTACATGTATTTGAACTCAACTTTATTTTGCCATATCCGGTTGCATAATTATTACCATAGCGATGCCATTCAATTAATATTCCGCAGTGCTCTGGACCTTTTATCATGCACTAAACTAGAAAAATCAGTTAACATTGAGTAAGGAAGTCAATCTTTGTAAGACCTGTGTCTAGCTTTTCCATTCAAATATGACTAAGTTAATCCGTTGAATACAAATTTTAAATAAACAGACTTATTTTATTTGGGTATTTATCTTTTTATCCATGTTGCTGATATGCACACATGAGGTTCCTTGGTCATACCAAAGAAGATTAGAAGTCATATGATGTTACTTTCTGTGATGGCACTTCTTGTGATGTCACATGCAAATTAGATGGGCCTCACATCTTCCCTTTCGCACAGGGCCCCAAAAGTCCTAGGGCCGGCCCTGAGTTCTGCCTCAGTGATAAGGCTGTCTCCAATTCCTAAAAAGGTGCAGTAACAAGCAAATAAAGATTTGGAAAGAGTGAGAGCTCTGGGTAAATGTTAGTGGTGGGACTGGTTCAGGTGTTTTGGATAATCATAAAATACAGAAAAAGGCTTGCAATGAAGAGATATGACAAGGGTGGTGTAGTTATATTGTGCTATCAGAAAAATTTGATTGTGCACCAAAGTCATAAACAGATCATAAGACAACAATTGATTTGAAGGGAGATTAGAGATACCAAATTTCTAGGGTGTGCGTTGATTCCATGCAACATAAATTGTCCTCTGCCTAGGCTCCTGTTATCCAGCAGATCTTTCTGGCTCTTACATGAACCACAAGAAAGGCTGAATGGCACCCAGTCCTGCTTAGGGCATCAGGTGTCCCATTACTAAGAAGTCTGAGGGCTACGTATGCATATGATCAGTGCCTAAGCCAAGTCATTGAAAAATAACGATGGGTGGGAAAACTATTTTTCTCTCAATCTCCCTCTCACACACACAAATACATGCGTGCACGCATGCACACACACCCAAACACATACAAAGACACACATATCTCACATTTTATTCTTGAAAAACATATTAGATTTATCCATGAAGAGCATCATACACCTCAGTCAGGGGTGCAGGCAAAAGTCTTGCATCCCTACAATCTATTACAATCTATTACATGTTACCATTCAGCATCAGGCTCCAAGTAGCCTATTAATGCAGAAAGCACACATTGATCAGGCATTTCATTCTAGAAGTTCACTAGGCAGGAAAACTGCAAGTCCAAGACATTGCACAAGATGACACAACACTTCTACCTTTAATTTTGTGTAATCCAGTCACAACATGAAGGAAAAACAAACACACCACGTGCACGCATTCACACAGACCCACTCTATCACTCTCCACTGCTGAATATATGAATTTCAAATTTGCGATGTCCCTTGTACAATAAAAAAAGAGGTTTTTGTACAGTGGCGGCCGCCACTAACAAAGGGTGGTGGCGCGCGGGGGTAAGCGTGCCGGAGGGGGCGTGTTAGTAATATTTAACAGAAGATCTTACAAGAAGCTGCGTCGCGCCTGCTGTCCTCTTCCTGGTCCCAGCAGCCCCTGGGACAGACTCTCATCCAATCCATATGCTGCAGGGATTGGCCTGAGCGGGCTGGAAAGACGCTCCGCTCAGGTCATGGAGTCTGTGGGGTTTCTCCAGCCCGGCTGCTGAATGCAGCTGGGCTGGAGAAACCTAAGTGCGCATGTGTGTTTTGATCGGCCTGGGACACCGGCCAAACACATATGCGCACATAGGGAGTGCACAAGCACTCCTCCTCCCCCTCCAAAGGCCCATCCCTCCTTGCACAAGCTGGCTCAGAGCCGGCCAACAAAAAATAAAACGATGCTAGAACATTGTTTTATTTTTCGTTTGCTGGCTCTGGGCCAGGCAGTTGGGCGACGCTCCTCCGCCATTGCGGAGGCGCCATCGCTGCTTTTGTAAAGTCTTTGCTGATACTCGGAGTTAAGACTGCACCATGTCAAAAGCCTAAAACAGATAAATAATGAATACATTTTGAAAAGTATTGCCTTACACATGCAAATTCTTCTACTTGATTACTTTTGCAATGGAGGGAAGAAGGTTGAAGCTGATAGGAAAATGTTCATGCAATTTTTGCTGACCTTTAAAAACGACTTCCGTCTCATTAGTTGAATTTCCTAACATGCAGGTCTATGTAGGGTTTACAAGACATTCAATAGATATTGATTAGTCACGTGGAATAATGGATTTGTCTATTGAACACTCTTAGCTAATGTCAAGAGAACTGCAAATGTATGTTTCAGTTTTTCAACTGAAATAACAGTTTAAGAGTCGATTATGTGAGGACCCAGGAAGAGGGAATCATACACGACTCTCACGGTCCATTATTCCTGTAATAGTTCGGTTCATTAGACATACACTGATAATTCCTGTATTAAATATACAGGTTTGTAGAAGCCCTGAACGTCTTGCTGGCAGGAGCTTAAGTGTTCCATTTGGATGCACTGACGAATGTATATTTTGTGAAAGAATACCAAAATCAAGTGCATTAAAATGGAATGTTGCTAATGGATACTGTAGTCCTAAATGGATAAGGAAAGACTAGTAATTTAGTGAAGTAATATAGGAGCAAATTGTCCTGATAATTTTAGAGACTATTGCAGATGCCGGTTTTTATTAGCTTTGTCGCCGAGCAGTATTACTATGCCCTGAAACTCTAATTCTGGAAAGCCAGACCCACGATTTGCAACACTACTGTAGTCAACAACCTCTTTGACTCTCTCCACCTTTACTTCCTCCCCTTAACAAGGATCAGTCGAGTACCAAGGGTGCCACGGTCACTAATGAGCGCTAATGGGTCCATTGTGCTTTGTTGGAACCAAAAGGACAACTATAATTTGAATTGAATGAGCCTCTGATTCCCCTAGAGAACCACAGCACCACCACACCGGCTGCAATTGTGATAGCTACAACCCTGACAAAGTGGCCAGTGTCATTGAAACACTATTTCCGCTTTTGCAGCTCCCAATGGAAATCACACTTAGGGCCTGATTACGATGGCGTGGAGACCGCCACTGACAGGCTGTCGGTGGCGGTCTCCCCGCCATCGGAACAGGGATCTCCGCCCGCCATATTATAATGGCGTCTGGACGGGTGGCGGTCGGAAACTCCGACTGCCAAGGTCCCGACAGGCGGTCTGTATCCGACCACCTGTCTGACCTCCCTGTAGTCCCAGAATGGTGGTGGTGCCTGTCAGGCACCGCCGTAGGGTTTACAATATCCCTTTCTGATATCACCCCACACCTCTTTATTCCATTCCACCCTCTTGCATGTTATACCGTGAGAGGTCCTGTGCTGCCTAATACTAAATATTGCCAGAACTGAGATAACTAACTTCCTGTCATTTACATCCCAAACCACTACCTCCCCATTTTATTTCCATCCTACAACATTCTTTCTACCACCTCAACTCCAAATCAGAGAATCCACTTCAGCTATAATTTGTAACTGAACTCTTTTATCACTGGGCGTTCACAACACCTACTAAATCTAGGGCCTGCAAAGTTGAATAGTTTTTTCCCCTTCAAATACATTTAAATCTCATGAGAACTACAGGTATTATGTGTTCCATGTGAAACTGAGCTTCCATGTGAAAATCCAATCCTTGTGATGCTTTTCTTCACGAGATCTCAATTTACAACCTCCGTTCACATGTATATCACCCCAAACTATGAAGTTCAATAGACAAGGCTTTGCAGTAAAAGAAAACAACACGTACAAACCATTAATTTTCTGTAAGTAGCGTGGAGAATGCTGCTAGTGTAATTCAGCTTGCAATAAGTTGATTGAGTTCCAGTACGATTTTTCTACTCCAACCATGCCTCACGGCAGCAAATCTGAGCTGATGGCACCAGCTTAAGAAATTCAGGAATTTTAATGATATACAGGTAGCCCTATAATCATCATCTTACCCAACACTATTCTGACATAATAACAATTACGTGCGTTGATATGTAAAACCTATTACATAGTCACAATATTCTTCCAATCTCATAGCACAATCAGAAAGACCACAACTGTGATATTTGTCCTGAGCAGGATGCACAACTGCAAAAATAAGATCCTGGGACTCTTACAATATTCTCCGCAAAACCTTGATTTATGACAACAGCTCCCGCAATGCCCTTTTCAATCTGCCTTGATCCATTTGTACTTCCCTCTATCAGCATCAAGATATTGAACTGGGAATTAATGACTGAGCCAACTATAAATTCTTTACAGTGGTATTAAGCCAATGCATAGTTGTGTCTCCCCATTTACATATGCACTGAACCCCACCACATTGACATGAGATCTAAACCCGGCATAGACACCCTTGAGGGTGTCTATTCATATTTGAATGGCATGAGTAGTAATTGATAGTTGTGTCTGCTCAGTGAGGTTATTTGATTTGCTGCTGGACAGCCACTGTCTGGATTATTGCTCCTTCCACTCCCGTCCTTCCTGTGGAGACGCCAGGTGTGCTTGTGCCCCACATACCCATATAAGCAACTGCCAGCAGGATTGCCATGTTACCTTGTGGACTGCTTCAAGAACAAGGAGCTTCTGGCTCATGGTCTTTCCCATGCCACCACACTTGTTCTCCACCAGGGAGAGAAGAGAAGTGACATGAGTATTGGACATGAATAAGTTATCGGGTGGGTAACTCATCTCTTCAGCTCCTGCTATGCAACGGTGTGAAGTGCCGGGTTGTAATCCAAAAGATGAACGGACAAAGTAGAAGTACAAATCCAAGGTGAGTTTATTGCAGATAACAGCTTAACCACGGGAGTGCATCTGTCATCAACGAAGCATGAATAGTCAATGTCTGTTCAACAGCTGTCATGCTTCGTTGAAGATCAACATCACGAGCGATGCACATTCAAACATAAGCATGTTTGAATGTGCGCACGCCAGGAACAAAGAACAAGTAAGTATGACACATAGAATGTGGGTAACACTTATGAAAAGCAAGAAAGGACTTCAATAAGAATAGAATTACATATGAATGCATGTACGTAATACAAACCTTTACATCATCTCCCTTCCATACAAAATGAAAAACAAGACCTCTGAAACAGAAAACAAGTAAATCAAAACATATAGAAGTCTTTAAACCTAATAGGTATTGAGCAATTACGATGTGTTCTGTGAGAACCTGAAAAGGAAGGTGAAGGTTGAGAAGAAGTAACATGAACACTCTGACAATTGGCTAAAGTATTGGAAGAGACATCAGATGATGCACCTAAAGGGAAGTGAGAAAAATCACAATTTTCCTCAACAAGGTTACACTTAGAAGTGAGAATTTTAGTAGCTTGTTCAGGAGACAATTTGACTAAAACTCTCTTGTTCCACCACCCTTTTTTGTCCAAAAAGAGTGAACCTTTGGATGTCTTGAGAACTTGAACAGGTAAAGAAAACTTAGAGGCACCCTTCTTAATTCTATTAGGGGTTTTAATCAAAACCCAGTCTCTAATTTGAAAGTCATGTGAGACAAAAGGACGTGTAGAGTCAAAATGTTTCTTTTGAACTTTTTGTTGAGCTAAAACATTTTTCTGCATCTTATGCTTATCTTGACAAGCTAAACATAACTTGTCATTTTTCTTTAAAAGCTTAATCCAACTGGGACAAGAATTTCCATTAGGATCTCTTTTTTAAGAAGTCTGAAAGGTGAAATACCTGTGGTGGTATGAGGAGTAATGAAATATGACCAAATTTTCTTTCTAAGAAAAGGTTCAACAGAGAGATTGCAAGCCAGGGCAGATTGTATTCCTTCTTTAATAAACCTGTTCATCCTTTCGACTAATCCATTGGATGAAGGGGAATATAATGCAACTTTAAGATGCTTAATATCATGTGCTATTACAAAATCTTGCATTAAAGAAGAAGAAAAATATGTGGCATTATCAGTAACAATTTCTCTGGGAGAACCTTCAGATTGAAAACTTCTGCCCAAAACATTAATTACTGATAAAGTATTAGGTGTGTCACAAAATTCAAATTCAACCCATTTTGAATAGTAATCAATAAGAACAATAATATAACGTTTATCATGAGGAAGTAATTCAAAAGGGCCAGAAAAATCAAGGGCAAGCTTAAACCAAGCTTCTTTAGGAACAGGAACACAATGAAGAGGAAGTTTGGGAGTCTTCCAGTGTTTGTCAGAAAGTAAACAAGTCTGGCAGTTGTCAATCCATTGAGAAACATCTTTATCTAATGCAGGCCACCAGAAATGTTCTTTTAACTTTCTTGAAGTAGCACCTACACCTAAATGACCCTCATGAGCATTTTGAAAAATCCTGAAGTGAAGAGCTGTAGGAGGAACACATTGATCACCTCGCATGATGATTTCATTAACAATGGAGAGATCATCAGAAACTTGAGCAAAAGATTTGAGTGAGGCAGGAAGAGACCGCTCTCTGGGCCAGCCAGAAATAATCATATTCTTGACAGCCTGAAGAGTGGAATCATCTCTAGATGCCTGAATCTAATCTGTGTATGTAAATGTGCAGGAAGAAAAGAAAGAGTCTTCAATAGATGCAACAACACATTCAATATCATCAAATCTAGAGTCAGGTTGACTATCCTCTAATGGTAGTCGAGAGAGGCAATCCGCTCTAACGTTGTGTCCTCCAGGAATATGCTTTATAACAAAATTATACTCATGTAACCTTGACAGAATACGAACAAGTCTGGGGGAAGCCTTGCCAGTCCCATTGCCAATAAGTAAGTGTAAAAGTGGTTTATGGTCGCTATAAAGATCAAATTGAGTGCCCCAGATAAAACTTTTGAACTTTTCAACAGCCCAAGAGCATGCAAGCGCTTCTCTTTCTATGGTGCTGTAATTAACTTCAGCAATAGAAAGTGCTCTAGAAGCAAAACCTATTGTGTGTTCTTTCACACCAATCCATTGACAAAGTACAGCACCTAATCCATGCTGACTTGCATCAACAGAAATGGAACATTTATGGCCTGGTGTGAAAGAAGACAAAGCAGGAGTTTCTGTGATTACCTTTTTGACAAGATCAAAGGCATGACTGATTTCTTGAGACCATACAAAATTGGAGTTCTTTTTTAAAAGAATACGTAAAGGTTGAACAATCTGAGCATACCCTGGAATAAATCTTGAGTAGTACTCAGTCATGCTTAAAAAAGATCTCAAAGAATCTTTGTCCTTGAGAATGGCAATTTTGGAGATGGCTTGAGTTAAAGAAAATTTGGGTTTTATACCAATAGATGAAATGGAGTGTCCTAAATAGTCTATTTCATTGGCAAAAAATTAGCATTTGTCTCTACCTAAGGTAATGCCTGCTTCCTTAAACCTGGAGAGAACCTTTTTTAAAGTGGTAATATGTTCATTCTTATTTTTTGAATAAATAAGTACGTCATCTTGATATGCTTGTACATAGTTGATGTCTTTTAACATATAATCCATGAATTTCTGACATACACTGGCCGCAGAGGCCAAACCAAATGGCATTCTAAGATATTTAAATGCTCCAAAAGGTGTAATGAATTTAGTCAGATCAGTAGAATCGGGGGAGAGAGGAATCTGATGATAAGCAGAGCGAAGATCTAATAATGTGAAAAATGCAGAATCGCTGATACCACTTAGTAAATCCTGTATTTTAGGAAACGGATGGCAGTCAACAATGATGTTTTTGTTGAGAGAGCGAAGGTCAGCACATAAACGGATACTGGAATCCTTTTTTCTGACAATTACAATTGGACTGACCCACTCAGAGGAGTCAGTGGGTTCAATAATTCCTTCAGAGACCATGGTATCGAGTAATTTTCTAAGATCTTCTCTGACACTTAAGGGAATAGATCTTAGTTTGTGTGCAACAGGTATTGCTCCAGGCTTAAGCTTGATGAGATGTTCAAAATTTGTAATTTTCCCTATAGAAGTACTAAAAACTTCAGGGAACTCTGAAATTATATCTTGAACTATTGAGTCAAAATTCTCCGAAACCATGGAAACTGAAACCTCATTGATCTGCACAGGATTATTTGAACCAGGAACTAATTTCAGACCCATTTTGGCAAGATCTTGCCAACCCACAATATTTTTACCTTTAATGGCAACATATATTTTTGTATGAATGCATCTACCTAGACAAGTTAAATTTTCATAAAAGAAACCAAGCATGTCTATATCATTATCACCATATGCCTTAGGAACTATATCTAAACATTGCAAGGTAATAGAAGAAGACCAATGATTTTTAAAAATAGTATCTGAAATGATGGTATCAGGAGCACCTGAGTCTGCCATCATGTCAAGATTAAGATCACCTATTATGACTTGACAAGTGGGATCTTTTGCACGGTCAGACAAGGAAGATTGATCATTGGAATCAATGGAGAGAATAATTTTTTTTTTTTAAAGTATGAGAAGTTAAATCCACAGCATTAATGTTAAGACTTTGTAAAGGTGTATCAAGAGAGGTGATATTAAAATCAGGGAGATCTTGTGAAAGAACTGAACTGACTTGAACCACTTGTTTGCTTCTGCATACTGATTGAAAGTGTCCAATTTTATGACAATTAACACATTTTTTACCAAGAGCAGAACATGTGGGACTGTTACCAAGATGAGACTTTGAACCACATCTATAACATATGGTGTTTGTTCTTCTTTGAAAAGGTTTCAAAAATTTGTTTTTAACAGCAATAGCATTGATTAAAGAATCATCTTGTACCAAATTAATGGGAGAAACAATATCATTAGATATACATTTAGACAAAATAGCTCTTTCAATGCTCTTAGCCATATCAATTACTTCAGATAAAGACAGATCTCTACAACTTAAGATACGTTCTTGTATCTTTTTATGAAAACAACTATAAATAAATTGGTCTCTAATGTGCATATCAAGAGAAACACCAAAATTACAATCTGCCGTCAAGTTCCTTAAAACGGAAATAAACTCTTCCACTGTTTCATTGGAATCTTGCTTCCTCTTCATGAAGTTATATCTTTCCAAAATGACATTGGGTTGTTCTAAAAACTTCTTATTAAGTCTTTGAATTTCATCTGTGAAGATATTCCAGCCATCACCATCACCAGGTGGTGGAATAGAGGACGGAAGATTATCAAATATTTGACGAACACCACTGCCCAAATGACTGTAAAGAATAGCTAATTTGCGTTTTGGAGAATATTCATCAGCATCAATGGCAATAAGATAACTTTCAAAGCTGCGAAACCAAATTTTCCAAGACTCCTTTGGTTTGCCAGGTAGAGGAAGAAAATGATTTAGATGCACAACTTGTTGATTGGCAGACATGGTAAATAAATCTTATTGAAAAATATTTGAATGAAATTGGTGCAGTTCTCCAAAATAATGCTTAATAATAATATCTTTGAAACCAAATGTTCTTCTTTTTTTTTTTGTATATATATAAATATATTGCCAAGGATAATCTTTATAATGTTTTCTTTTTAAACCCCAAAATGTCTCTTTATGAAAAACTTGAGGAAAGTAGTAAAATAGTTGGTTTTTAAAACTTTGAATGAAGAAGGTATATTTAAATGTAAATAAATTACCTTTTTGAAGAAATCCAGTGAAAATCATTAATAAATAACAATTCGATGAACGCTGGTGAAGAAACTCGTGAGGTGAGTTTGAAAACGAAGAAAATGATTAATTCAATATGGCCGCTGTAGCATTACAGCATGATGATGTAATTGTGGAGCTAGAAGGAGGTGTACGTGTTCAAGAGTACACCAAGATGACCGCCAAACGTTGCGTGATTACGTCATCACGTTTATGAGTCGACGTCAATCCAAGTAGATGAGGTGACGCTCCTTCAAAGAACACCCAAAAACTTCAAAAATGTGCCAAAATCGCTGTGAAGGTCAGATCCAGACCGGAGAAGAATGCATAAGACTGGCACAAAATGTATGTCAAGAAAGACAGAGAGCAGGAATTCGTCCGTGCGCGAAGACTTGAAAACAGAGCCAAATGCACAAAAATGGTGGAAAAGCTGCAAACCAATCGTCACCAAATGTGAAGTGCCGGGTTGTACTCCAAAAGATGAACGGACAAAGTAGAAGTACAAATCCAAGGTGAGTTTATTGCAGATAACAGCTTAACCACGGGAGTGCATTTGTCCTCAACGAAGCATTAACAGTCAATGTCTGTTCAACAGCTGTCATGCTTCGTTGAAGATCAACATCACGAGTGATGCACATTCAAACATAAGCATGTTTGAATGTGCGCACGCCAGGAACAAAGAACAAGTAAGTATGACACATAGAATGTGGGTAACACTTATGAAAAGCAAGAAAGGACTTCAATAAGAATAGAATTACGTATGAATGCATGTACGTAATACAAACCTTTACAAACGGGCACCTGATGATGAGTGAAGGTAGTGGCTGGTGGGGATTGATTACTTGTAGGTATACAAGCTATATAGGTATTATTGGAATAGAAGCCATACTTGAAGTATTATCGAAAGGGGCCATTGTATCCCTTGATACATTTTATAATTGAATGCCAAAGAAACTGACTATATATTCTTAATTGTTGACTTTCAATAAACGATGATCTATAAAAGTTTAAGAGACAGAACTATTATGCCTAAAGCTATGACAAATAGAGCAAACAAAGATTGAAAGTTACTCTCTGAACAATTAAGGGCCCCTGCACTAAAGAAAGAGAGAAAGAGAGTTTTGCCTAAGAGTCCATTGCTTTCTACTTCAAAAGTCCATCAGTTACACCTACTGTACAAATTCCCCAGTTGTGGTAGCCACAGAGATTCAACTGATTCAAGATAATATTATAAAACCTTTCTCACATACAACAGTGCACAACTCTAATTCCCCTAAATTGTTGACCAATTGTGCTTGGTATACTCCTTCAATAATGGATGAATTCTCCATAAGAGACTCTCATAGTCTTTGCTTTTATGATGATGCTCCCCGATCTGCCGAAGGACTTCAGTGTTAATATGAACTTAAAAGAAAGGTCTGTAGAGAGGATCAAAATGTCCAGTAAAAAAATAAAGAGGAGAATGGAAAAATATGCAGTACTTAGCTCTAAAATAGAGAAAGGTGGCTTCAGTGATCTGTTATCCCTCAATACAATATTTATAGGTTTGTTCCACCTGACCATACCATAATTATATCAGAATCTCTCCAAGCACTAAACCAAGTTCTTACACTGATTCTATCTTCATTGGAGAAATCACTTGTGAACACAAACTATACAGCGAGTATTGCAACAGATATATTTAATACAATAATAGGTGTGCCCGATAAACAAAATCTTAATACTAAATTGTAGGCCTCTTACCCCCCTCCTCCCCAACTAAAGGAAGCCTCTACTCAAGCATTCATTAACCCCTTGACTAAAGCTGGCTTTGATCCTCTCATTAGACAAGAAAGAATCAAATGTGTAAAGAACTAAAAATGCTGATGAATACCAACCTTCAAAATAGAAATCCCAATCAGTCAGAGATTGATCAAATATATGCCCTCGAGCAGCTATTTGAGGAAATCAAACATTCTATAAAGTGAAATTAACAAAGAGTCGGACCTTGAGGCTCTCTCTGTATGTAAACGTAATACAGTGGTTTATCCATTGTTCACTAAAAGAAGTCAAAAGTCGCTGATTCTGGTTACTAAATGCAAGAAGATATGTACAAAAAATATTGACCCTCACCGCGAAATGGCACTCATTGATCACATGATCATTATGTTCGAAATGCTGTGCAACGATTTTTTTTATATTTGTATAACATTTGCTAGAGACAACCGAAAATTAAAGACAAATAAACAAATACAGCTAAAGGGGTGATGTGTCTTAAACTTAGACTCCCCAGTTCCAGAGATCTGTTTTCCAGTTAGAACTTCAAGCTGAAAATATTTAAAGTGACTATTTTTAGTCAACTTCATGAATATGTACAGTACTTTCAGATACGTTTTGAGCATAAGACTTCATTTTCAGGGAATGTGATTAATGTAAATTGGGTTCATCAATTGGATTTAAGGTATAACTGCTTCCTCACAAATTTGAAGAAACACCATGGAGGTATGGTGGCCATCCAAATATTCAAAGTGTGATTTTTTTAAAAATAAAGGTTTATAATACATTACAAGGGTATTCCTGCATTTGCATTGATTAGCAGACTTTTGTTCAGGAATCGAAGTATCAAATTGCATAGAAAGAAAGCAAGCTTTATAAAACTATTCATATGATATACTCTTGGGTTGACACCTGACCACAAAATGGCTTGTGTTTTATATACTTGTCAAGTTGGTAGCATCCTTTGTTATTATTTACGAGCATGGTTCTTGCATTTCACAATATGATTTAGTGGAGCTTTACGTGCCCTTACTACAAATTTGAGGATTTGTATATCACACATGGAACCCCCTGAGCCTTAATAGGGATTCTGCTCCTCAAGAGCAGTGGTATACTTTAACAGTATGCAGCCGCGACGTGGAATGGGCAACCAGATGCTGACACAGCTGGGACTACCAACTCTGGAAGGCAGACCCTGAGGAGACTCACACAGGAATTCCATCATTCTAGTAGCTCTCAAATGTGACAGAAGGACACTCGTTTTCAAATCGGCTTCCGTCCAGACTAGGTCTCTGAAGGCCCTTTTGATATTCTGAATCGCCAAAACATTCTCAAAGTCCTGCATCGTTTCCCTGACCCGGAACACCTGAAGTCTGGAGATTTTCACTTTGTGTCTATTAGCAGCTAGCAAAGGGAAAGTACTCGCACAATCTGGTCCAACCACCATCTGTATGAAACAATACTTGGGAAAGCAGAAGATTTATCACATTGGGAAATAACCATAAAATTGGTAGAAGAGAGGAAATATACACATTTCCTTAAGGAAGTGACTGAGTAATTCTCCAGCAACCTCCCAAACAAAATCCTGAACAACATGCCCTTCTTCAAAGGTCCCGAAAATTATTTGGGTATTAACGACTTGATGAACAGATGCGTTCGTTTTTCAGCAATTGCCCCGAGTGCTATCGCAACAAAGGATCAACGTTGGCATTCCTGGTTCAGGTAGTGACGACATCAGTCAAACCAAGGAGTGCCTGGAGTTATGTTCTTGGAACATTGCCGAGTGGGACAAGCAAGAAAAGAATCACATCCTGGAACCATATATTTTTTTGAATATGTACGATATTATGTGTGTACAGGAAACCCGGAAGGTATCAGATTTTCATATTGAAAATTACATATCATTGGGTTTTCCAGGAACTAAAAGTTTGTGTGGTAGGCCAAGTAGTGGTTTATCGGTACATTTGAGATGCTCCTTGGGGGTTTTGAATTATCATATTACGTATGGGGCCAAAAATATCTTGGCATTTTAGGAAAATTTGCTACAAATACACAAATCCACTTGATCAATGTCTATATTCCTCCCTTATAAGCCTGCGATAAGAAGAAATTGCAAATTATTCTAGAAGATGTTGAAATCATTTTAGGTCTAATTCCTAGTGCCAGGATTGTGCAGGCAGGTGACTTTAATAACAACTTTTTCAACAAGGCCATAAAGCCCCCCAAGAGGATAGCATAGATTAACAGTTAGCAGTTCCAGATCCAGCTTCAATTCCAAAAAATCTTTCTGTCAGGGTAGACTGGTTTGGGGTTTAACCATACAATTGGTAGGCATCCGATCGACCAATCCGCTAGTTCAACTTTTAAATTGTCAAGTAAAGAATCAGTTATCGTTTATACTTAATTACATGTTAAGGATTTTGAATCCCTACAGGATTTTAAAATAATACCCAGACTCGAAAGAGACCACAACCCACAACATATTGCCTTAAGACTTAGAACAGTGGAATATAAAGCAAGAATGTTGGTAGGCAAGGATGACTAGTCGGTCAGAAAATGGTGAAGAATAGTATGAAAGGAGGGAGGTAATCAGTTACAAGATAAGACATGGGTCTAACCATTTGTGACAAGCTTTTTGTTAGATATTAATGCCCAATGGAGGGGATTGAAAAGTAATATCAATTGCTTCACCATTTTACTTGCCCAAATCTTTGACTTCCAAGCAACTGTACCAACAACAGTAAGGTGTCACCCAAAAGTTTAATGGAGCGAGGATGTTTGGGCCATTGTTAGTAAGGGCACCAAAAACTTCTAAGTGGGTGTGATTATCACATAAGATATGTTATGGTCATTTTAATTTAATGCACAAATCACTTCGAGAGGGGTATCTCGTGATGAAACAATCTCATGCAAGTGAAGAGAAACTCAATTTAAAACAGAAATATTTTAAGCATTTTACTAAAATTGCTGTAAACTAAGCAGCTGCGGAGATGAAAAGATAAACTATTCCAGTGTAGAGGAGCTAGATAGGAAAAAGCTCTACCACCGCACCTAGGGGGTCATTACGATGGCGGGCGGACTAAGTCCGCCCGCCACCGTAACGGAATGCGGGACCGTCCACAAGGGGTGCGGCGGTCCCGCACCTGAAGTTAGGATGCCACCGTGGCGGTGGCAACCCTATTCCCAGCATTGTGGCGGGCGGTGCTCACAGCACCGCCCGCCACAATGCTGGGAATAGACGTTGATGCATTGGCATGCACAAGGTGACAGGCACCGCGCGGTGCCTGCCACTTTGTCCATGCCAATGCAGGAGGTACCATAGGTACCCCCATGTGCACCCCAACTTTCTGGGGGCCCGCTACGGGCCCCAAAGGCAAGACCACATGCCTTTCCATGGCGGCAACGCCGCCATGGAAAGGCTGATCTCCGCAATCATCGTAATATGGATGGCGGTGTCTTGCAGACACCGCCACCATATTGACCATGTTTTCCGCCGGTCGACGAGTCGACAAGTCGACCGGCGGAAAAGCAGCGGACGGTCATTCCGTCCCCCGCGGACCCCCCAGCCATAATAATATGCCGGGGGGTCTTTGAAGTGTGGATGGCTGGCGGATCGCCCCCGCCGAGCCAGCGGTGACTACCGCCGGCCCGGCGGGGGCGATCCGCCCGCAATCGTAATGACCCCCCTAGTTAGTTGAATACAAGGAACAGTAAGCAGAACTTTGTCCTTCAGTCTCAGATTTCTAGTTGGGAATAACGTCTAAGTCTCTTCTGCAGGTAGCCAGGACCTTTGCCTATCATGGCGTCATATGTCAGGCAACGCACTTTAAAAATGCTGCTTTGTTTTACTGGTAACATGTGGAGAGATTTCAGAAGGGGTATAGAATCTGAACCCGAAGGAAGGTTGCAGACTAGTCTAGCTGCTGTATTTTGGACCATCTGTAATTTGGCTATAAGTGTCTCATTTGCTGAGGCCAATAGAGCATTACAGTAGTCCAATCTGCTAATTATCAATGCCAGCACAAATGTTTACCTAGCTGCGATGGAAAGAAATTTTAAAACTTTCCTCCACTGTCTTCTTCAAAACAAAAGTCAAAGGACTCCTGATGAAGAAATTTCTTCCTTAGCCTGGCTCCTTCATCTGGTTCTGGGTCCATACTCGTTGATTCTGGCCCAGCCACCTGGTTGAGTATCTTGGACAATTCTAGACTGTGATCTTGTCGCGCTGTCGATTCTGTTGTGTCTGTTTTTCCCTCAGGATAATGTTTGACAATTTTAGACTTTGATTGTGTTGCTTTGCTTATTCTGTTTTGTTTGCTTATAACCATCGTGATGCATAATCTGTAAAGCGCTCTGATACCCTCGGTGGTCATGTTCGCGCTATATAAAACTTTCAAAATAAATAAATAAATAAATAAAATAAATAGTCACATTGTATGAAAGCAAGTGACCGAGGGAGCTAGAACTTGATCTTTCATAGATAAGGCTTGATCTATTTTTACTCCAAGATTCTTAACTACCTGCACCCAATTCTGGCGGCCACCAATTGTTTGACCAAAGCTGCTGGGCCTTGCCAAACAGCAAAATCTCTGTTTTCCCCACATTCAGCTGTAGGCAATTAGTAGTCATCCATATTGAGATCGCTATCTTTCGCTTTGTGAAGAAATCTTTGGCTTTGTACAAATCTTTATCAAAAGAAAAGATAAGCTGGGTGTCATCAGCATATGATTTTATTTCAAAGCTGAATGACTCAGCAATCTTAGCAAGAGGTGCCATATAAATGTTAAATAGTGTAGGACTCAAACAAGAGCCCTGCGGAGCGTCCTTATCAATCCGCATAGAACAAGACTTAAATGGGCCAAGAACAATTGTTTGAGTTCGGTTTCCCCAAAAATCTTGGAGCCACTTAAGAGCAGTCCCATAGATGCCTTTCTTATGGAATCTCTGTAGCAGTCTAGTATGCGACAGAATCGAAAGCTGCTAACAAATCTAGCAGCACTAGCATAGCTGAAGATCCTGTGTCAGGAGAAAGTCTTAATGAATCTGTGACTGCTAACAGTGCGGTCTCAGTACTATGGAAGGACCTAAACCCTGATTGTGACGGGTCTAGTATTTTGTTTGCCTCAAGATAGGCTGTGAGTTGTTTATTTGTTACGTTTTCTTATTGCTTACCTAGAAGAGGCAACAATGAGATAGGACGATAATTGGATAGGTTTTTGGGATCCAGATTGGCTTTCTTTTGAATGGGTAGCACCTGGGCTGACTTCCATGCTAGAGGAATTTTTCCGGTTTCTCCTGTTAAGTTAAATAGTGACTGTATTGCAGGAACAGCCTAATTAGCTAGTAGAGCAAGTGTCTTTGGTGGATATGGATCTAAAGGTGAACCGGGTTTTGCCTTTTTTTAAGGCCTTCGGTGCCTGTTCAAGAGGAAATAGTTCAACATTTTCTAAACTGTAATCACAATTATGCAGAAGTGAGTTGGCATTAGGCACACCTTCGTACTGATCCTAGCGGATGACAAAATTCTGACTGTACATTTTGTATGTTGTTCTCGAAAAAGTCTGCAAGGGACTTGCATAGGTCCTGTGAGACCTGAGTTGGTTAGGCACAGGCGTGTGGATTGATAAAGTCATTTACGACTTTAGAAAGTACTTTTGATTAATTTCTTGCCTGTTCAATTTGTTTGGTGATGTAGATCTTTCGAGCCAACTTTATATTCCAATGATACGTAGAGATGGACGCTTTATAGGTGTGTTTATCACACTAATTTTTGGTCTGTCGCCATCTTCTCTCTAATTTTTTGCAAGATGTTTTTTTCTTGCTTCAACTCAGTAATGTACCAGGGAGCATGGGATCTTTGTTTAGTGGTGGCACTATTTGGGAGTGGAGCAATACTGTCAAAAGCCGTCGTTAAGGCCTTAGTATAGTATATTTGAGCCTGATTAACTTTGGTAGCCTTGGATCCTATAAACGGTTCAAAAACACCAGAAAAGGAATTAGGCGAACCCAGTTGCCATTGTTTTGACGCGGTCTTATTGACTATTTTATTTTGTCCAATTTCTTCAATTTTGGGGCTCTAATAAATAGGAAAAGCACCTTATAGTGCTTTACAGGGCTACAGAAATTGACACAAAGGGTTTAGTAGACCTAGAAGACAAGTCCCAACTTAGAATCAACTCATGCCGATACCATGACATTAATTAAAAACTGCAGGTCTTCACAGGCTCCTGGTTCTAATGGGCTCCCTGTTGCCCCAATGAATCTTAATTCAAAAACATGGGGCTTGATTCTAACACCTATGTTCAATTCGGTTATATACTTGGGTCTGGTTTTACCTTCATGGAAAGGAGCAATTTTGTATCCCATATATAAGCGAGGCCCAAAAGATTTGCCAAGCATCTATCACCTCATTGCCCTACTGGATGCAAAAGGAAAATTAATTGCCACACGCCTGTTATCTCACCTACAGGTATAAGTGGAAAAATCACACAGATTAACTTTCCATCAGTCAAGCTTCCGCCCTAACTGCAGCATGTTAGATATTATCATAGCCTTGACCATGGTTGGGCAGAAAGCCCAGAAAAACAACCTTTTCACTTGCTTTATAGATTTTTCAACAGCCTCCAACAGGATGAACCAAACTAGGTTGTGGAGAAAGCTTCAGGAGTGGGGTATCCCCCAAGGTCTTTTACACCTGATTATAGGAATACACAGTAACACATAGGTTAGAATGACGATGTCCGATGGTCACAGTCTTTCTCCTAAAATTCCTACCCTTGATGCCTTAAAGCAAGGGTGCATCCTAGCCCGCTTTCTTTTAACCTGTATATATCGAACTTAGCAGATGTACTAATTCATACCTTAGGCAATGCTCCGAAGCTAGGGCAAACTAAAGCCCCTTTTTTAGCTTACACTAATGATCTGGTCATCCTGGTGGCAACCCAGATTGGTCTTCAAAGGCAACTCAATTGAATCCAACTGTATAACCAAAAAAAAAGCCTTTTTATTGATATCAAAAATACCAAGGTAATGTCCTTTGGACGAAATAGCTCAAAGATCATTTGGAAGATAGGTACCAGTAAAATTGAGGAGGTCGGGAAATACACATATTTAGGTTTCAATATAGACAAGAATCTTTCTAGGAAATGTCATGTGGAGGGCTGAAAAAGTAGAAATACAACTATTTGTGAAGCATTAAAAAGGATTTCCTCTCTTTATGGGGAGGGGGAGCGCTAGGTCCTCTACTGGATATTATAAAGGCAAAGATTATCCCTGTTCCTACCGGGCTCTAATGGGAATCAGTTCATTTACGTAAAGCATAGATTGCATCTTCATGAACTAAATTAGAAAACTGTTTTGCTTAAGGCAGTTGACCCCTTTATGCCACATAAGGCTAGAACAATTCTTGATGGCGTTATCTTGACATTAATCGGATCACGTACTTCATAGAGGTGAAGGTGGCAGGAACAAGCACTTTAAGATCACTTATTGCCAAAGCATTAGCTGCATCCTGGGGAGGATAATATCCTACATAAAGGTGACTGAAAGAGCTGTTGGAAGAATATAAGATCCCCTTGATGGCAGCACAAGCATCTATGTCTAGAGGAGTGCACAAACTAGTGTTAAAAAAGGGAGAGAAAACCCTAACCTTGAGTAGGAATATTGATGCAGTCTCCAGATATAAGCATGTTAAGTAGTCTATAGAAACTTCATCTAGCTTAAGGCAACCTTATTTTGATTTAATCTGCGGCCACAGGAGAAGATCGCATTTATGTGATTCAGCTTTTTTTACCTTTCTTTTAAGGATTTTGATGGTGTATGGAAATGAAAGGACTGCAGGGGTAAATCATATAGGATATGTAATTCATTCGAAGCATCCAATGGACACAAAAGGTGACTGTATCCAGTCCTACTAGATGCATGGAAAAAATATTTAAAGCCAAAGTTTAACGCAGAGGGCATAATAACTAACCCTGGGCGGAGTTCGTGGAGTTGCACTACGCGGAACCCCGCAAAGTGCAAAAAAAACTCCGTCGCACTACGCAGAGCTCTGCGAGCGGCGGAGTATAATAGAAAAATGCCATTCGCGGTGATTGCACAGTGCCGGATGCTTGTCCGCACTGTGCAATCATTGTGAACGGCACCATGCACAGCGCAAGCTTTCCTTTTCTGCCGCTCGAGTAGATTTTTACTCGAGCGGCAGCTTTCTCAACGTGAACGGGCAGTTTCTCAACGCGAGCAGTCGCGAGCATACGCGACCACTCGCAATGAGAAACCTGACCCCCCCGCGTTGAGAAATCTCACCGGGAGGTTGATTTTCCTCGCTCGCGGTTGCCAACTTGACATTGACGAACGCGAGCGAGGAAAAAAAACTCCGCTCCGCAACGCGAAGCAGAGTTTTTGGGGAACTCCGCGATCTCCGCGTAACGCGGAGTGCAGACAACTCTGCAAACTCCGCGAGCGGAGCGGAGTTCACCGCCCAGGCCTAATAATAACAATAATACCACACATAGGATCCAAGGGAGAACAACAAGGAACATATCACTCCCTATCTAAACCTAGAAACTCACTAAAGATATGTTCTACTAGTAATCAGGTTGGTATGCTGTGTAAGTGGGAAAGAGATGTCCTTAACGGACAAGAACCCTCACTCACCCAAGAGTGACATGCTTCATCATTGGGCTCTCTCCGCACATCAGGGCCAAAAGGTCCCTGATGTGGGCTACAACTCCCCACCTAGTGTGGTGGTGTGGGGAGGAGCTGAGATGTTTTATGGCAAAGGGGGGCCACAAAGTGTTTCTAGTGAGTGAGGGACAGAGTGCAGTGAAAAGTGCAGGGAAAGATAAAACTATCTCAAGGGCTCAAATAATTTTATTAAGTAGTGTCCTTGGATAGGATTAAAAGAGCGGAGGACGGGGGTTTCAAAACAAATATACCCCCTCAGAGGTCAACATGTTTCTGCCTTTCATGGACTCCAAAAGGAGTTCTTAGGCATTCATCAGGACCAAATATAAATACAAGTCACTCTGCACGGATGTATACCACACTCATCTGTAATGTAATAAGATGGCTATACTGGCCGTTTCCAAAGATATTGGTCATTAATCCACCATCTCCATCTGTAACACAAGAGAGAGCATGAAACACTTCGGCTCTCTGTATCATATGAAACGAATCATTCACCACAAACACTATAACAACCCTACATAGATAATCTTTTAAAAGTGCAACGAAAAACATATAAATGAGTGATGTCGTGAATAAGGTTACCTGTGGGAGGAGACAGACTTATACTCTCTATAGCCACAGGGTACCCTTCAGCTGATTCGGCTCACTGAACTAAAATCAAAAAGGAAAAAGAAACAGACAACAATGGCAGTGGTGGGAAGAAACTAGACAAATTCTTTCAATATGTACTTGGAATCAATCCAAGTAACTAGTATATTGAGGCAGAGATCCAGCAGACAATCATCCATTGACCAACATATACCAAGAAAATGTAAAGAGATGGGTCTCTATAAAACATCTGAGAGCAATGGCTCAGAGCGTAATCGTGATTGGGCTTTGTAACGAATAGACAGACTGCGGCAGCAAGTCAGATGTTGCAAAACAGGCAAGCAAGGGAACTGCAGCCCAAGATGTCCCTAAATCACCTTGGAAAGAAGCTTATGTCCATGATCTGTATACGCGATCTAGGGACCCAAGGCGATCGTACGATACAATATGGAAATGGGACATCATAATAACAATATCAGAGGCTGTATTATTTTGCTTTAAAGGCGGTAGTGTAAAAGCGGTGGGTAAACTTGTAAAATTCTTGAGCCAGGCCATCAAGCTCTGGGAGGAAAATACTTAACATCGCATTTATATTAATGAGCGTCAATTTGTAATGGGATTTTTAACTAATATTTTATGATGTTTTTTATGTTAAATATTTATTGTTTATAGTTTTTTGCAAACTTTAAACAATAAAGTTTTACTACTACAACTACTATATCGCATGGACTGAGAACGCCCACCTTGGACTAAATTTCCTGGAAGTAGTTAGATCTATTTTACTTTTGTACAAATTGCTTGCATCACAATTTATATGGTGCATCTGACAGGTCTTCTTTTTTCTTTTCATTTATCTGTTTCTATGGAGGCAGATTAGGTCTTGCTCTCTTTTAACTACAATACGTAATTCGAGAAATAATATATTTTTGATTAGGATCAGCTTACTTCTTACTCACTCTTTCAAATTTCTGTTCACCTCAATTTGTGTTTCAATGAATATGACGTTTCATTGTTGTTATGGGTTTAGTTTCAGACCGATTTCTGTGTAGCTTTAGGAAATTGGTTGCTCTTGTAAGTATTTACAAATAATACTCTTTTATTTAGATAGGAACTTAAGGAACCTGCATTTGTAATATTGAAATGGCGATCAGATTGTATCACTCATTGGGTTTTTGGTGACCAATAGTTGTAAGGCAGAGCATATATTTAATATATATGTTTACATTGACAGTCTTCTTTGGTGAATCTCATGCTCTATTGAAGGGGACAGGCATGGTATCATGTATTACGGTTGTCATTTTTCCAAATGAATGCAACTTCTGGACATTTGAATGATAGTCGTTTCACTTATCTTACATACAGCTTGAACTTTAACCACTGGATTATAGTACACTTTGGTTTTGTTACTCTTCTGTTTGACTACTTTTAGCTTTATTAGGGAGACCATTGAGCGTATCTCAAACAAAAATGAAACTTGCTTTTAAGTATTACTTACTGGTCCTTGTATAAAGTGCATTTAATGGACTGAACAGAGATGTTTAGATGTTTCAGTTAGAAAAATAGCAGAAATGGTTCTAAGTTTAGCTGCTACCAGTGTGGCGGCAATGCTCATGCAGCAAATTACAAGGGGTGTCTTGCTTTCCATAAAGAATGCAATATCTATGAACAGCAAGGATGCTTTGCGAGAGTAGGCTGTGCATGCAACAGGATTGGGAAAGCAAAAATAGCACAAATTTCAGAGGACTCTTCCGTTGACTCTGACAGAGATGTTGAAGCACACACAGATTATAAAATGATTGTAGTAATGGTACAAGTATTTGATGACACAGATAAGGAAAGAACCTCTATTCCTTCCACATGCACACTTGACAGTTGACATGACCTTGATGGCAGACTCTGGCTCACAATTTGCTATCATACCAAGAAAATATTTGATTCCATGCTCTCTACAAAGGTGTCCAGTCTCCTAGAGCCCAACATCAGAGCTGTGACTTATGATGGGAATTGAATTAACTTCCTTGGGTATTTTGCGACCACAGCAAAATTCAAAGATAGAATGGCAAAATTAAAGTTTTAAGTGGCAGAAAGATACATGTGCATCCTACGATTTGGGAGATCAAAGACTCCTGAAAATGATCCTTAGTCCATGTGCTTTGGACCTCATCATGGTTACCACAAAAGAGGAGTTTGGTGCTTAAATCATCCACTTGTTTCCTTAGACAAAGGATATTCCCAATGTACAAAAATCAGGAGCAATGCAACTCCTGTGAAGCAAAAATAAAGGAATGTTCCTTTCAGTATTCAGTGACTTACAAATCTTGTTGTAGAAGCTGTAGAAACAAGAAATAATAGTGGAAACAGATTCCTCAGATTGGATATCACCTGTAGTTTTGACAAAGAAAAACTATAATGACTTGAGATTTTGTGTGGATCTGAGAGCCCTGAATGACAACATTATAGTGGATAGTCGCCATCTACCTCGAATAAATGATTTGTTGTCTATGCTGGATGGAGCCATTGTTTTTCACCTTTAGCCTTTTGCAGTGCCTACTATCAGGTTGAACTAGTAAAAGCTTTGAGAACCCTCACTGCATTTGCCACTCCATTTGGGGTCTTCCAGTATAAACAGATGGCGTTCAGACTCACATCAGCAACATCCGTATTTGTATCACATTTTAAAGATAAGGCGGCAAACGTGAGATGTACTTGTTTTCATGTGCAGTGCTGAGAAACATTTCAAAATTCTACAGGAAGTCTGCACAGAATGTAGAAGGAAGAACTTGTTTCAAGTGCAAATATGTGTAAGCTGTTCAGATCCCAATTCGATTATCATGTACACGCCATCTCAGTAAGAGGGATGACCTCAAAAGAATCTCTGGTAGATGCTAGTCAAATGGCTCTTGCACCAAATGATAAAAGATTAAGATCCTTTGCAGGACTTTGCAAGTAATACAGCAAATTTGCAAAAAACAGTGATTCTCAAATGAAGCCTTTAATAAAACTTTTGAGATAGAGACAGAGTTACTAGCTTGTGTGTTGGTTGTGGAACATTTCCAACATTTTATTTGCGGTACAAGGTTCACCTACACACAGACCACAGCCCCTTGTACAGAAACTTTCACCAGGAAGAGGGACTGCCTCTACTGTTTGTGTTCCAAGCTTCAGGAATATAATTTTGACATTGTGTCCATTCCTGGTCATGCCAATCAGCATGCTGACAGATTGTCAAGACTACCATGTGAGAATCATTCAGAAGTGGCTTAAGAGGATGTTGAAATAGATTTGGCTATTGTGTCAGAGATGCGAGTGTCATCCAAGGTGCAGAACTCAGTGAGAACATGTGGCTTGCAGAAAGTGCCAGGGATGAGGAATTAAACCTTGTGAAAAAATATGTTTGCAATGCTTGGCCCTTGTCTTAGAATCTTAAAGGTTCACTTCCTTAGTTTTCCCAAATCTCACCAAATTGAGTGTGGTTGGTGAGCTTGTGTTTTACGATGACAAATGTACATCTCCACAGGGCATGCATGAGATCCTGTTAAACCATGGATGTTTACAGAGAGAATCACCGCCACTGTGGTTTTAGATTTTCTCATGTATGTTTGTAGTCATGTGGAATGTCCAGAATTTCTAGTCACTAACAATGGTGTACAGTATACTTCTGCAGAAATTACTGAATTCCTTAGTACACATAGTATAAAACACACCAAAAAAGTCTTATATTATCCCCAGTGTTACAGCAAGGTGGAATGTTTCAATAAGTACCTCAAGTAAAGCGTCCATCTTGCATTTGTAGGGAACATTTTTGCAGTGTTGTCTATAAGGGAAAGGCTTTGGAATGATCGAATTCCATCCAACACCTTCACAGGGGTGTCATCATTTCCCTTGTTGAAATATAGAGTACCCACTTCTTCAATTTGCTCTGGTGGCTCAAATCCAGAATAAACTCATCTAGTGCTGACCATACACCACACCTCTCAAACAGAGCATGCACTAGGATCCATCAACAACAATAGAAACCTAAAGCATGCTATGAAAAATTACATAATTCAGTTGACATTAAAGTTGGTGATTTGGTAGGAAATTGCATCACAAGACATGTAGATAAAGGGAAAAAAATATTCTTCAGACCTCTAAAAGTAGTCAGGGTCAACAAGGAGAATGTCATCACTCAAGATGGAAAGTGTTAAAGTTTACAAAGAATATTTAAATGTACCAGTGAATTTGTATCTTTTTATCCTGAGACGTTGAGGATGAGTGCGGTCATTTTGTTCTTCCATCTTTAAAGACGTTCAATCAATCAGTTACTAGGGATGCTGGCTCCATCACTCCATCACACCCCTGCCAGACAGCCGCTTCTGAACCCCCTATCTTGTGAGGCACAATGGGTACTTGTGGGGAATTTGCCTCAGTAGCTAAACGGGTGAAGAATTGTTCCAGAAAAAGAGTGCTGTTTTGAAAGGCTATGAAGGAATTTTAAGTCTGTTTCTGATTTAGAAAGGAAAAAGTGTCATATTTTAGTGTTGGGAAATGAATCAAGCAGGAAACAATATGGGAGGTATATCAAGGGAGCTTTATTCATATGTTCGTTATAATTGGAGGTCGAAATCAAAAATGGCGGTAAACTATCATCTTGGATCGTTCAACCTCAACGTTTCAAGATGAACCCCAATATATGAATCAGTGGGGGAAGAAAAGAGGGGACGAAGCTACCGAAACGAAATAGAAAAATAAAATATGACAAGAGTGATTAGCAGGACCATAGTTATTGACATGCTTTCACTTTATTATAAGGTTAATGCCTTCTGATACGCTTCCAGTTTGAGTGGCTGTAATGTTCAGCAGGGTAATAATTTTTGACATGCATTCACATGAGCATAAGGCTAATGTGGTTGACATTCTACTTTTAAACAGTTGAGAAATCTATCCAGTGCTGTTCTATTATTGTCTCATATGCTTACGTACAGGCCCAACGCTTGGGTACAATTACCACAGCTTGAACCGAAAGGTGTATTGAATGTGCTGTGGTATGCTTAACACCAATATGCTGAATGGATCACTGCCTTCTAAACGTTTTTGGGACACTGATACGAAAAGAACATGTTCCATTTAGGTGAGAAATTCCCACCCTGTTTCATTAGGGATCTGTTAGTCGCATAGATTGTAAATTCTTAAAAAACAAGTCACAGACCAAGTAAAGAAAGTAATAACTTATATACCTCATTTATTTTGGCCACTATTATACTTGGGGCAAATCCCTCATAGAAGCATATCAACGTGGAAGAGCTAAGACAAGGACAATTCATTAATTCCCAGTTAACATCTTTGGGGCATATTCCCAAGAACGTGTGATAACCACCGCAAATTTAGCTTAACGCAACTTTGCATATCGCAGTCCATCGCGAGAAATTAACGCCTTGTTAACCAAGTATTCACAACACGGCGGCCCCATGCGATACTTCCCAGATAACGCGCCAACTGACCGCGTTAGATTCAACGCCACGCCGCAAAAATGCGAAACACCAACGCAAAAAAAGCTGTGATGAGGCCAATCGCGATACGAAAATCAGCGAAACGCAGCTACAGGCCTGCAATCCACACGCGTCAGGCAGGAACAATCACCATAAAAGTAGAAAAAAACCAGACAAACAAATGCCAAATAACAGCGAAGCACAATGGACGTTGCGGGAGCAAGTACGGAGGAGAGCCAGAACCCCACAAGCCCCCCGGAGGACCATCCTGGGACTTCGGGGTCAGGGAAGGGCAAGGACAAGAAGAAGAGGAAGACGAAGTTCAGTCCGCAAGACAACAGGATCCTGATAACGGAGGTGACAGAACACCATCAACAACTGTTCGTCACCTCCACTTTGTCATTGGCAACAAAAAATACATTATGGCAGTCCATCGTGGACAAGGTGAATGCAGTCGGAGTGCTGAAGAGGACAATGGGCGAGGTCAAGAGGTGCTGGAATGATGTCAAGCGCAAAACCAAGCAGAAACTCGCCAACAACCTGAAGGCAGCAATGCAGACTGGAGGTGGGAGCCCAGCACCACAGGCGGAGCTGGGCGACATGGAGGAAATGGTGTCCACAGTCATCAGTGGGGAGACGGTGGCAGGAGTTGGGGGCCCGGACACAACAGCAACAGGGTGAGTAACCACCAGGGCCTGGGGGGACGGGGGGAGATGGGCACAATGGCACACATGCACAATTAAGTTGAGCACATCTGCGGACACACCATGCCCCAGACCACCAAATCCCACCAAGAGACCAACGTACCCAAGTATGCAACATGTCAACACTGTACAAGCACAGAAGTCAGAGGCACACCTCATGAAAGTGATACGGGGCAGCAAAATCTGAGCTGCAGGGCCGACTCTCCAAAAATTCAGCACACACATTACATACAGAGCACATCTACATTGACAACGATGTGACACAATCCACAAAACACCTACAACAGAACACAACTGGTGCCGCTTGGGTGCAGACACTGGCCAATCACAATTGGCATTGCAGGGATATGTGCGTTGATAATGTACAAGTACAAACACACACACGTCTGTTGTCGAAATGTCCACTGTCCCCCATCAAATAGGCAGCTCCTCCCAAACAGCCACAATGTACCCAGTCATGCTGTCTGTATGTAAACATGTACAATGCGACAACATACATGTGGACACATTGTTAAACTGCATCTCCCCTTCACATTGCAGAGGGAGAATCAACACCTCCTGCAGAGCAGTCCGACCCTCTCTTCTCTGGAGACGAAGAGGACGACCACAGCTTCGACTCTGACGCCCTCCAACTGCTCTTGGAGAGCCTCCGCAGCCCACTTCCAGGAGCTGGGCAGCCCAGCTGCTATGAGGAGACCCCACCCCCTGCACAGACCACACAGCAGGCAGCACCCACCACCACTGCTGCCTCCCAGGACCCCCACGGAGAACACATGGCCTTCCAACGTCGTGTTTTGGGGTGCCAGGAGAATCTGGCTGAACAGGTGCGGGTGGGCTTCGACCGCATGGCAGATAAACTAGATGCCATACGTGGGTGTCTAAGTCCCATCAGGGACCACTCATGGTCCCTAACGGACACCCACAGTCCGCTCCATGCTCTCCAATGGACCATGGCTGACATCGCTGGAGCCCTGACTCAGAGAATAGTTCAACTGTCCAGTCCGAGTGGCACTAGCGATGTCACACAGGAGTTGGGAAACATGCAGAGGTTAATGGAGACCATGGAGCGGGCGAATGCGGAACGAGCGGCTGCCACGGCTGCACACCAGCGAGAGGAAGCTGGGTTCCTCAATGACCTCAGGACCCTCCTCATGGCATTGCTGCCACAAGGCCTGGCGCGGATGCATGTTGCTGCCAACACTCCATCCACATCTCCGCCCCCTGAAGTGTCAGTGCCACACAGTGCGGCAGACCTTCCACCTCCACCTTCCACCTCCGGCCACTGATGTGTCACTCCCACACAGTGCTGGAGACAGAACACCACCACCCACACGTGAAGCACATGAAACAGCAGAGAACGAAGATGCGGATGATACTGCCCTCGTGGTAAGGAGGACGCAGCAGCATGCATCTCATCCATAGGTCCGGCTTCAGCTTGGTACTGCCCTCTGCATCATCACCTTCCACTGTCCCCCCCATGCACTCTGCGACACTCACTTTGGACCTCGACATGGACTGCCATATGATGTTTGATCGCCATTGACACAGCAATCAGACTGCAGACTGTACTTGTCCTCTTCCTTTGGACTTGTCATTCCCTGGAGGACCCTGGCTGGACCTCCACGGGACAACATCGTCATGTGGGGTTTGCATGGCCCTGTACTGCTCCAGATGCAACACACAGATGTGTCATGTCTATGGTCTTTTAAGTGTGGAAGTATGGATGAATGTGGGCTCACTGGACTCCTCTTACGTCCATGTGGCTCATGTCGTAGAACAGGGGTCACAGGGTGACACATTGCCCAATGCGGTCCGGGTGGCGCTGACACAACAACAGGGGCACACGCATGAGTTATTTCCTTGCCCAGCCCAGTACGGAACCACGCCCAGGCCCCCGGGGTCATATACAGACCCTTATGCTGGACTGGCATACGCCAGGTCAGCCCACTATGCTTACGCTCACAGGGGGGGACGGCAACGCTACATGTCCCCCGTCTTTCCTGTGGTGATCTGCTGCTCACAGGTCTAGTTGTCAGCATGCCACAGCCACTCCCTCATGGCTGGTTTACACCCACACCACACCCATCCAGCACACGCGTCACGGGACATGTGACCCTGCCAATAAAAAGGGGTGGGCGCACGTGCTCGACGCCATTTCCACTCTCTATCTGGGTTCGTCTGTGTGGTGTTAATGTAGGCATGAGGGCATCGGGCCCTGCTACATCACATTCCCCAGGACCGGAGGTGACATGATGGTGTCCGCAACACGATACCCAATCATACAGGGACCATGACTTTGGGACACAGACTTGGTGGCACTGGATACATTGTGGCCGGCACAGGCACACCGCCACGGGACGGTGACTTTGGGTGCACTGAGGTAGGGGCACCTTAAGTGCTGAGCGGGTGTGCAGCCTGCGATGATGCCCCGTCCTGGCCGTCCGGACTGCTCAGGATTTGTGTGCCCTGCTGGACCGCAGTGTATGCCTGAGCCAGCGGGCAGCGCGGGCCTACCGCCACGTGGCGTCGCATCCCGGTTCACAGAGTTAGTGGCACCTCAAGGGCTGAGCGGGTGTGCAGCCTGCGATGATGCCCGGTGCACTGGTATGTCCTCTGCCATGGCGATATCAAGACCCAGAATCATATGTGAGACCTGGTGGCCTGCAGAGCGGGGCTGCATGATGTGGAGGGTGCCATGTCCGTGGGCCCCTGGCATGTGGCTTGCAGCGGCACGTGGTGGGCCATCATTACTACACGCCAAGGGCGGAAGGTGAGCAGTGAGGCCTGGATGCGCAGGGGCAGGCATGCACCGCTGGGTGGCGGGAGGGGCTGCGGTACATCTGCCTGGGTGCGCAGGGGCGGACAGGCGATGATGTCTTGTGCAATTGTATGTACTTTGCCATTCATGTCTCTGGACTCTGTTTCAGATGACGGATCTGTTTCAGATGTGTGACCTGGTGAACTGCACTACATACAGGCACGTGGTTGGAGACACACCTGTGGCAGCAGGTGGGCAGTGTGGCCTGGGTGCGCATTGTGGGCACTCTCTCTCCCTGTCCATCTCTTCTGTTATCTGTGTCTCACTCCCCCTCTCTGTCCGTCTTTTTCTCGCTCCCTCTCTCTCTCTGTCCGTCTTTCTCTCGCTCCCCCTCTCTGTCTGTCTTTCTCTCGCTCCCTCTCTTTCTCTCTCTCCTTCGCTCTCTCTCTCTGTCCTTTGATGTGCGCAAGACACACCTTCTCATCATGATTTTTGTCTTGCAGGCTGTGACCTACGGATTGTCCCGAGGGGAGACGCCATGTGTCTTCATTTCTGTTCTGTTTCTTTGAATACATTTTCATTTGTTACATCGAAGGTGGATGTGTGATGCTCATTTTTGTGACGACACATGCATGCCACCAAATGTGATTGTGCGACATCAGGCGGATTATTTGGTACATGATTCCGTATAGTTGATGTGGCATGTATTTGGCCGGGGGGGGTTGTCAGGGGGGGTCCTGGGGGTGGTGGGGGTGGGTGTTGTGGCCCTGTTGGGGCTCCGAGCTGCATGATCAGTGGCTCCATGGCATCTGTTGCCCTTCAGGTGTGGCTCTGGACTGGACTCCATTATGTGGTGCAGGCTGTGGTCCGACTTTGCACCAGGTCAGAGCTGGTGTTAGTTTCCTGCTGCTAACGGGCCTTATCGCCTGTTTTGTGGTCTTATCGCCGATCTGGCTGCTCGTTGAGAATGTTGCGGAGTGGTGTTTTCGCGGCTTTTTGCACGGGCACGCCTACTCTGCATCTCATTAGCGATAGTTGCGGGGGTCATCTGTGGCGATGTTTTTTCCGGATGCTATCGCGGGTAAAATGGTGTTATGGGCTGTTAACACCAGCTTGTGAATGGTGCGATGAATTTATCTGTTTTATCAAAGAGAACTAGCTCTGGAGTGGGTGCTCCTAGCATATGTTTGTTTTGGAAAGGAAACGCATTATGTTTATAGTAAGGCCCTCACTCACCAACCTAGTTGGTGACATGCTTCATCATCGGGCCCCACCCAAGGCACCGAGTGCACCTTGGGTGTGCTACGACGCCTGGATACAGCGGAGCTGGTATTGTGCCGTGAGAGTGCAGTGAAGGGAAGTGAGTGAATGTTAAAAAAGCTGTCCTAAGGGTCCCTAGGATAAAAATGACTTTTTTAATGGGTGGGCCCTTGGCAGAGAATAAAAACGAGAGTCGGATATTTAAGGAGATCTTATGGGGCACGAGGGTACCCGGAGAAGATAATCAATACCACTAAGAAGAGGGCCCGTAACCAGCAGAGGGACACCCTCCTAGAGGACAACACACGGGACAACACCATGACACGTTTGACCTGCGTCACCACCTACAATGTGGCCTCAAATTAAGTAGCCAAGATACTTAACAAGAACTGGCACATAATAAACAGTGGCACCATGAAGTGGGAACGCCCGCTATTGGCATACAAAAAAGCGGGTAGCCTTCGAGACCGCCTGGTCTCCACCAGACCACCTATCTCCAGAACTTCAGGACCTAACACTGTACTTAATGCGTGGGGGTTCCCCGGCATTAAAGGTCATTACCCCTGCGGTGACTGCAGTGTCTGCCATCTGACAAAAGCAACTAAAAACTTGAGCCTGGAGACAGGAACAACTTGGCAACAGCTCCACCACACTAACTGAAACTCCAATAATGTCATCTATCTGATCACCTGCACATGCGGCCTTCGTTATGTAGGCATGACGAGTCGCAAAGTCAGAACCCGAATTGTGGAACATCGCAGCACCATACGGTGTAGAAAAACATAAGTAAACTGACAGACCACTTCATCCAAGCAAACCACACCCCTAATGACCTAAACTGGACTGTAATAGAATATATCAACAGCCAGACCCTTTCAAATGACAGGATCCTGCTACTTAAGGAGCAACATTGGATCTATCGCCTTTCCACGAACGTCACAGGGTTAAATGACAACATACCCTGGAATAGCCTGAATCCAACCTGAACCACAGCACCATGCGTAAAATCTTCCTGCCTTACAAAAAGACTAAACTAGACATCACCTCAGTGTGAGCAACACTCCCTGTTTTAACTCCCAAACAGGCCACCCAAAATGAGACATTACATAACCACCTTAGTGTCAAGAGCACCACGTGACCTAACAAAAGCAACATCTTTTTTCACACGACAGTGCAAATCCAAGTGTATGTCTACACTAGACTCTACGTTTCTTCTCCTTTGTGATATGTTCCCAATCAACACAAATCATTCTCAGATTTCTTTCAAGCCACAATTAGTAGGCACACTTGAATTGAGAATAACAACACCTGCTACAATTAGCAGTACCTCCGGGTCTTTTATGAGTTAAACTTCAGTTCAGTTTATTTTATTTTTTATTTTTTATGCACACATAAGCACTCGACACTCCCACAGGGGCGTGTCTTTTCTCTATGTCTATTCTCCCCTGCAGACCCATCAGAAGACAGCCTAAACCAGCACCTGAAACCCATTGAACCAGCCACAGCGGTTCCCAATTAACCGAACTCGGTGACACCTGTTGGAACCAGCAGAGTATTTAAACCACCGCCCAGCTCCACTCATTCTACCACGGAGCTCCATGGCGGCTGAAGCAGGTACCGAGAAGGGTCCTAGACCATGATGAAGTAAGTGGGAATATCCTAAGGGGGGTATGCTTTAAAACTGCCTCTCCACCCCGCTGCTGGCATTTTCTCACAGCCAAGCATGCCGGTAAATTTTAAATCGCTTTTGTCTCCTCTTTTAATTTTAATTTTTGTCACATAGAGTGTGACTACAGGCCGGGCCCCCACATGGAACTCACGGGGCACTTTCCGGATATTGTCTGAGTAAGATATTTTGCTTTTTTCGTCTTTAAGTTACACGATGCACCATGTTATGCGCATCTTGATTACCACCCGGTACCGCATAAATTACCAGGCGTCAATTATAACTAATTACGTCACACCCTGTCCTCACTGTGCCTTTGACCGCATAAGAGCACGGACACTCCGCTCCTGAAACAACTATACCAGTATGTTACATGTTTCTTTGTATGTTTGTCTTTTTCTTCCCCATAGGAAAGCGCCACTAGAGGAAATTCTCCTCTACCACATATCACACCTTAGCGCGTGTGTCACATATATGGTCTTCTAATAACACGTTTTTAGACCACTCATTTTGCACTACACATAGGTCCTGAAGAAAGCCATACCACTAAGAGAGCATGGCTGAAACATGTTGACCGACTAGGATATTGGAGTTACCATAAGATCTCCTTAAATATCCGACTCTCGTTTTTATTCTCTGCCAAGGGCCCACCCATTAAAATAGTCATTTTTATCCTAGGGACCCTTAGGACAGCTTTTTTAACATTCACTCACTTCCTTTCACTGCACTCTCACGGCACAATACCAGCTCCGCTGTATCCAGGCGTCGTAGCACACCCAAGGGGCACTCGGTGCCTTGGGTGGGGCCCGATGATGAAGCATGTCACCAACTAGGTTGGTGAGTGAGGGCCTTACTATAAACATAATGTGTTTCCTTTCCAAAACAAACATACGCTAGGAGCACCCACTCCAGAGCTAGTTCTCTTTGATAAAACATATATACCAGGGGAAGTGAACTGGCTCCAGTATCTTTCCTCCCTCTCCTTTTGATTTTTACTGCGATTAATTTATCGCCACTTTGGCTGCGATAAAGTGCCGCTAACTACGCGATGTGTCCTTGAGAATATGCCCCTTAGTGTATTAAAAAGCCACTGTACTACACTTACTGTATTATTTATATTTTTACTGAGTTATATTTTTACTGAAGCCCAATGAACTAGACTTCCAGGCACCGGACTGTAAGATTTTAGCTGCAGACCTGGCAGGGAAAGGGATTTAGCTCAATTTCTTGTAACAAACTTTTGAGATTGTCAGCTTTCGTTGTCAGGCTTGTCATTGGGTACGATAAGGGAATAAAAGGAGGCCTAGATCTTCAGCCTTCAGCCGTGCCTCTTGCTGGTTGGATAATCCTTTCATATCCTTTAACATCTGACAGAGGACCAATAACAGCTTCGCCCATGGCAAAATCACTCATTTTACCTTGTAGAGGGACGCCGCAAAATTCTTCAATATATATTGTATGTTCTGCAAAGCATACCTTGAGGTTTTGGGCGATTATGTTTTTTCATAAAGCCCCAGATATTGCTCGAGACCTGCCGCTCAGTCAGCCTAAATATCTTTTTCTTCAAGCTTTACAACTACCACGTATATATATGATAAGCTGAAACATGAGTGCCTTCTAATATAGGTTGAACGCTGACGTTTTTAAAATATAGTTTAAAAATTCCATTTTCTGATTTTTCCCACTTTTTCATTTATTTCTTCTTGTGCAGAGTTTAGTAATTTCTGTTCCGCAGAAAATAAAATATAGATTATATTTCTGCCTAAACTGGAAACTGCACGACGAATGAGCTCTGCTGAAACATACTTATAGAGGGGGTATTCATATCTAAAAATTTAATGGTTTCTTAATGGTATTCAAGCATTGCAGATCATATAATGAATACATAATCTGGAGTATATTGTTAGAGTTTGATCATTTAAGTAGTAGTGACAGGAGTCACCATTAGTCTTTAAAGAATTGGAGAAAGCTTTACAGTGTGGTAAACTACTTTACATAATGTTGCAAATATTCTTATTTAAAATAAGCATTCCTCTGTGTGCCAATGCACTGTGATGCTCAGATGTCAAAAATAGAATTGGTTTGGCTATATCTAATATTAACAAGCATTGATAGTGCAAATTATTCTGTTTTTTGTACATTGAAAATATATTATTACGCTTCCTTCACTAACACACACAAAACAGGTACAGGAGGTTGAGGTAATAGAACAAATTTTTCTAGTGCAAGATGCAAAGAACCAGCACAGCTCAACAGTCGGCAGCAGTGTAAGCAGTGTAGCTCACCTTAAATGCGCGAGTACAACACAGATGTCAGCAGTGCCTGTTTCTCCACTCTCTCTGTCTCTCTCTCTCACACATGCACACAGTACATGTGCAAAAGCACTGCACCTTTCTTTGTACTTCACCATCTTATTTTTCCTACATTGAATGACCTAAATATAATAGGACCAAGGAGAGAGCAAGCACAGTGTTCGGATTGCAGAGGAACATATAATTAAAAAAAATAACAACAAATAGGTTCTTCTACAATGATGCAGTAAGCAATTAACTAGTAAAGTCGGATCTGGAGTGCTGGGTAGAGTTCTGAAGGGCTCTTTGGAATATTGTCTCTAGATATAAATGCCTTTTCTGGGGTATTGTTCGGTTATAGAAAGCTCATCTGTGATGTACTTTCATATGCTTGAAGTCACATCTGTAGCAATATGACCAGCTCTCGATGTCCCTTCTCGAACATTGCTATTAGTTTTAGAAGCCACAGGTGGTTAGTTGTGTCTAGTTCCTGATACTACACAAGGAATACTGTGCATACTGTTTGATGCCCTCTTTGTTGGTCTGTGTGCCAATTCAGACACTGCCCTTTCAATTCTGTCAGAGACTGGAGATCGCATGTCGAAATTTGTGTCGAGGCTTGGAGGGGTCTGAGCTATGTCTGGCTCGTGATGGCGAAGATAGTCAATTTACGAATAATGGCTATATGGAATGAAGTACCCCCTGCCATAATTTACAAGGATATTGCAAGTCACCAAGGAGCTCCATGAGACAGAAGGCCGAGTTCCTTTAGAAGGTCATTGAACTCAGTGGGGAATCCCAACATCCAAATAATGTACGGTAGGGGGTAGTTTATTCCTTATAATACAAGGTAACACTATCACTCGTCCCACAAACCACTTAAATTCTTGGTGTGGTGCTCTTCCATAAGAAAGATAGGATGTCTGTAAACATGAAGAATAAATTGGAATCTCTAGTGCAGAATTAAACACACCAATAAATACTTAAGGGCCTGGTTACAAGTTTGGCAGTCTTGGGACCGCCGTGGTGGCGTCCTCGTATTAACCACCACACCGCTGGCAGTCTGACCACCCTATTACAAGGCATGCGGTTACATAGACGAAAGCCCACCGCGGTCCCACCGCCACTGCCAGGAAATCTCGACTGCAGCGGCAGCGGGATAGGCCAATGCCAATGCACCTGTCGAAGGGGGGGCCCGCCAGTGTTACCGCCGGATCAATTACAAAGTGGCTTACAGCCGGCGTGAATGTGGCGGTCCAACTACCACACCTGAGCTGGCAGAAAGGGAGGGACATATTGCCAAAACTCACCTGTACTCACTTCCACACATCCTGTGCCGCCATGGAGTCAATCGTACATGTCCTGCTGCTGCCGTACCTGCTGGATGACGTCCAAAACTGACACCGTCACGGATGCAACCGACGGTAAGTTGTACTTTTACCTGTTTCCATAGACTCCTCAGCAAATGAATGCCTCGCCATGGACCTGGCAAGGGGTTTTGGGTCCCTGGGACAAACATATTTTGTGGGACCCTGTTCAGAATTTGTTAATGTATAACCCAAATACTGCTCTATGATGCCCTCTTTAGTCAGGTCTCTGACACTGGATAGGCACGCTCTACACAAATAGACATGCCATTAGTACCTGGCCCATCATGTCTTGGGAGTCCTGATAGGCTTCCAAGACTTGGTGGATGGCGGCCTGTGTGTGAGTGGCCCCAGTGGGCTCACTCAGTGGGTCCACAGTTACCCTCCCACGAACCCTACTCCCAAAGGCCTGTGCGCTTGGCCCGGGCTGCACCCTGGTTCCTCGGTGACTGGGTTGGTGATTGCCACCTCAGAATCCAGGACTGGAGGCCACAAGATGTTAGGGACTGTGCTAGGTACACAGTTTGGGGGGGCAGAAGTTGGCTGTGTTGTTGAAGGTGAGGTAGGAGGTGTTGTTGTGGGCACAGTGAGACCCACTGTTGCCGTCTGCCAAGGCTGACCAGATATGCCAGGAAGGTCATCCACGTCCACATTTCCAGGAGTGTTGTCATCACTGAGGGCTTGATCCTGGGCTGGCCTATGAGTCTGCTCAGTGGGCAAGCTCTGGCCAGGTGCGCTGCCAGAGAGACCTGTTGAGAAATAGAGAACATTGTTATTGGTGGAAATGTGGTATGTACATCCACATCACTTGTGTCAATTAGTAGAGACCTAGGGAGAAACAAAATAGGTAGAAATTACTATTGTGATCGATTTTAGTGTTATTGGACCTGTTAACAAGACATTTGGAGATGTGTAGTAGACTTGAGCAGCTCATTAGATGTGCTGATATGTAGCATTTTGGAATAGGAAATTAACATGATATCTCCAGAACATTTAAGCCAACACAGGGTAGAAGTAACGTGTATTTGACCATTTCAAGGCCTAGTTGTGTAGAATACAGGCGAACACACAACTTGGTTGTATATCTAGCATTAGTCATCACGTGTGCAGTGCAGAGTCATTGGGTCACCTGCCACTTCTTATCAGCTGAGTTACCTTCATGCCTTACATATATTTGAGGTACACACTTGGTATGGTGTCACTCATGCCATCAATAGTTTCAGTTGAGGAGACCAGGACAACATCAAGCAAAGTAGTCAGACAAGTCTCTGATTTGAGCATTGTATGTATATTGCACAGTCCACAAGTGGTGAACATCAGTTGTAACAGGGCAGACTAGTTGGAATGGGCAAGATCACTATTGGATCTTGTTTAGAGTTACAGTAACAGGGCCTCATTGTAGTTGTAGTCATTTCAATCTGAACTCCCCAACACTTGACAAATGGTAACCCGCATGGTAAGTGAATATCAATTCGATTAAAAATCATAAAAGACATTTACATTTAAAACAAAAAACTCCATTTCATTTTCATTAAATTTATACAAAATGTATACAATAGAATAGCAAGAAGAAAAAAGTAGATCCACAATGTTGAGGTACCTTAATATACAATAAATAATTAAAACTAATAAAACTTCTGACCTTAGTGCCGCAAAGATCAATACCAGTAAATATCTTCTTATATTTATATAAAAATAACCAGGTGAGTACACTAAATTCTAATACAACACAAAACAATGTGTACTACTCCCTCTTCATAAAATTCATCAAACTAACTTAGCCTCATCTTCTTTACAGGTATGGCCCACATCCAAACAAGGAATTTGGCAACTGCAATCACTATGGGTTCTTTAGTGTCAGTTTTTAAAATCCTAAATGCTTCGTTACCAGAACGAATGCCCATAATCATACAAATTGGTTTGAGCCATTTATGCCTGGGAATTTTATAAACAGGGCATACAAATAAGATGTGAGCTAACGATTCATTTTGTGTTAAACAGAAGGGGCATTTACTATGATTTTGGGCGTGCCATTTACTAACATAAGAATTAATCGGGAGAGAACCCACTCTAAATTGATGGTAGAGTTTCCTATCATTAAAGACACTAATAAAATCCCAATAGTTCTCATACTCTATGTCGTATTTGTGCTCTAAAAATTCCCTTGTTAGTGATGGCCTTATTAGAGAGGAAAAACGCTTCATTTTGACCATATTCCAGTACACCATCATAAATTCCTTCTTTGAAGGGAAAGGATTGTCGACGGGATTCTCCCACAGACTACTCATCCCCATCTCGCTCAGAGTATCCTTTACCCGTCTCAGCCATGGTATTTTGCACATACGGTCTGCCTCCCTGACTGTAAGAAGAGCCTGAGCATACAGGGGCAGTTCAGGTGTAACCCAAAGCCTTCTCCAATAAGCCACGGGTCTAAATCGTGCTGTGTCCTCAATTGAACGACAACCCAAATCTAAAAAGAGGGGCAATAAGGGTGTTGATTGGGGAAGACCAGTTATGGCCCTCAAGAATTTGTTTTGGGCAATAACCACGGGAACTAAGTTGTCAAATCCCCATAATTCTGCCCCATATAAAACCGAGGCACTAATTTTAGAGTTATATATTTTTAAGACAGGAGCAACAGGCTTGGTGTAAGAAAGACGCTGTTCCTTCAATAGGGCACCGGACAGTTGGGCATGTTTAAGGACCAATGAATAAATATGGGGCTTCCAATTAAGTTTTCTACTTAATGTAATCCCCAAATATGTAAAAGCATGGGTCTGCTCTAGGGTAACTTCATTCATAACAGCTCTGCCCTTTATAACCTTGTGTTTGTGCAGAACCATAAATTTTGTCTTCTCCACATTAACTACAAGGTCGTGGTCCTGACAAAACTCCTCAAATCTAACAATAGCTGACTGGAGTCCTTTTTGTGTCTTGAAGATAATCAGAGTATCATCTGCAAACATGAGCAAAGGAATCTTCATGCCTGCTAAGGTGGGAGCGTCAGTAGGATGACTCTGAAAGTACAACACTACCCTATTGATAAATAAAGAAAAGAGGGTTGGTGCTAAAACGCACCCCTGTCGAACCCCCTTTGCAATGGAAAACCTATCAGTAACACTCCCCTGCAGGCCCCAACGTACCTGTGCATAGTTAGAATCATGTAATGTGACTAAAATGGCCAATAATTCCAATGGCATGCCCTGTTCTGCAAGTGCTCTCCACATCTTGGTGCGTGGGACAAGATCGAAAGCCGACTTAAGATCAATAAAAGCCGCGTTAATGGTACCCCCTCCTATAATTACCACTCGCCAGTAAATTAAAATAAACCTAAAAACCTGGTCAATAGTACTGGTATGTGATCGAAACCCCGCCTGTAGAGGAGACAGAATGTCAAATTCATCTATCCAGGCCTGGATTCGACTTAATACCAGCCTAGCTGTAACTTTTTGAATACAATCAATGAGGCTTATAGGCCTGTAATTGCCTGGATTGGAGCGGTCCCCTTTCTTAAAGATTGGGAGAATTTCCGCTCCTGACCATCTATCAGGCATGGGGGCACCACTGGCAATGGCATTTGCGAGTAGCTGGATATATGTTACCCAGTTCGATTTATCATACAAAAACAAGTCAGCTGGAATACAATCCAACCCAGGCGCCCTACCTCTCGGAACCGATTTTAACGCGATTTCCACCTCTTGCTTAGTAAAATGCAAAGATGGGTTAAAAAAGTGCATTTTAAACTGTTCTGGGTCAAGTTCCGTGACTGCGAACTGGGCCTTATAGTGTGATACCCACATCTCGGGGGCTACATGGTTAACTGGAGCTTGGCTCAAATTGCCACTGCCCCATTTCACAAGATGCCAGAAAAAAGCCATATTTCTCCCTTTGCTGGCCTTGAGCAACTCATCCCAATGTTGCTCATCCCAGTCCCTCATCCCAGTCCCTTTTAGCTTGCTGTTGGACTAACTTGTACCCAGCCCTTGCCCTTTTAATGTCTCCCATGTTCTTCAATCTAATTGCCCTGGCTAGGGTTCTATAAGCCTCTCTACAGGATTTCCCATACCATGCGGCCACCTTAGGGCCAGAATTTTTCTGAAAGTTTTTAACCTTGGTAATAAAAAAACCTTTGAGCTTATTAAACAAATCATTGTGGACCTGTAAAACCATTAAATTAACTTCCTCTTGTGTAACACAATTTTGGATGGTAGCTATTGCACATGCCACCAGCTCCCTCATCTGCTCCAAGTGCGCTTCGTTATTAATAACTTTAGTCCATTTAACTCTCCTTGTATCATTAGTAAGCTGCACTTCTACAGAGGTGCTCACAGATGCCTGACGCTCAACAAAAGGAAATCCTTTAAGCTGCCTAGATAGTACTAGGGGATTATGGTCACTTTCGGTCCGCTCCTGGACTACCATATCTATTAGGGAGGGCCAGAATTCCTTATTAAGAAAAATGAAGTCTATACGACTACTTCTCAGCCCATTATTATATGTATGCATACCCTGCTTATCGGAAACGGACCTCCCATTGACAGCCCTGACCCCCCGTTCCAAACACAACACTTTTAACTGCAGCGCTGCTCCAGTCCATTTTTTGATTGGAGGAAGGTCCAGGGACGGAATGTCCCACTGAACATCCTCCTCTGTGCTAAGATTGACGTCATTATTGTCTAAGGGTTCAAACGAACAATTAAAGTCCCCAGCAATAATTAGGTTACTCACGCCTTTATACTGATCTAAAAAAGTGTCTAGAAGCGCAACAGTGCTAGAAGCTTTTCCACCTGGCAGCCCTCTCGCATATACATTAATAATCAGCAGATCAGGGACAGTGGGCATCTGTAATTTAATTATTAAAATATCCCTGCTATCAATATACAATTCCTCTACCTTATAACGAGCTGACTGTCTTACCCAAGTGGTAAGGCCCCCCATGGGTCTTCCCCTCTGACCCCCCCTGAGCTGTTTTAGAAAAATTAAAAAAACCCTGTCGACAAACGTGATCTATAGACCAGGTTTCCTGAAAGGCCATAATATCATGTTATAACAGAGCAGATTAGTGAGAATGGGCAAGATCACTATTGCATCTTGTTTAGAGTTACAGTAACAAGGCCTAATGGTAGTTGTAGTCATTTCAATCTCAACTTCCCAACACTTGAAAAATGGTTGGTGTAACATACCTGTTGATAACATGCATTTGGGATGGACCATACATTTGCAGATTCACACATATCATGGGTCCTGGGGTGATATTTTTATATTTATGCAGTTACAAACAGCATTCCAACACGTGACAGGTAATGGAGACTGATACATCTGATCGTATATGCCAGTGGTTCCCAAACTTTTTCGACCCAGGACTCCTTCTGACTTATTGCCCGTTGGCTGCGGCTCCCCATTATGTTAAAAAAAAATTGGCGGGTGGGGAATGTAAGCCCGGCCTTGTGAGTACTTCCATTTCTCTCTCTGATAGATGTAACTAAATAAAAATACAACAGGGTTTCTCAGGCACGCCTTCTTTGAGAAGCACTTTCAGCAGTTTGCACTAAAGTTCAAGTATGAAGATAACCTTTTCCGTGATGTGATTGGTGTTCTTTTCATGGGTCATCAGAAATATTTACTCACTTAAGAAACACCCGCAAGTGGAAGTTCACACTGTTATGGTCCAAAACATTTGCACGTGTTGTATATTCATTAGGAATTTGTGATTTGGGGATTTTGTCACTGTACTATGTTATTTACCGTGTTAATGATCTTTATTATTTTCTGTTTCCTTTCTGTTGCCCACTTACCTTATTGGCTTTGCTATAGCAAGTATATTGTTTGCTCTGCCACCAAAAGCTGCTGCTATGTCTGTGCTCGCACATGCAGTGTCTGCAGGTCTTGCGCCGGATACCTCACTTATGCCGAGATGCAATAGGCATGTGTAAATACTACTGGCCTTTGAGGTTTCTTTGTCAGGGCTGCCAACACTTCATGGTGATGTTGAATGTGTTTGGTGGGTGCACCCTTTCATTGCGCGCCTGCATAATTACTGCCTGTACAAGAGTGTGCATGATGTAGGTTAGTGTGCTTGTTAAAACGTTTTTAAGGACTAATACCATTTTCTGAGGCAATGTTAGCCTTGTAAAAGGTGTAAGTGATGGTAATGCTTAGAACTCATAAATTCATGGTTTCAGAAGTTTACTTACAACCCTTTCATGCCTTCTTCTAATTTAGTTTTGCACAGACTTAGGACAACCGCTTTAAATTCGGGTCTTTCCCGTTTATTTACAGTTCTACTCAGTGTGGTCTGTGGTTAGTGAGTGTTTGGTACAGTGTGTGCTAGGCTGGGCACGACTAGTGCATCCTTCTGATAAGGAACTAGGCAACAGCACACTGGTGGGAGACTGGAAATGAACTGTCCCAGACTTCCAATATATTATCTGCCCTTGGCAAAAAATACAGAACAATAAAGGTGTCAGATGACAGTCTTTATTAGATGGTCTGTGGTGTCACTGCGAGAAGCCGTTAGAGCATTTTTCAGGCACCGGGTGTGTTTTATACTTTGTATTCAATACGAGTCTTTCACCTTAGAAAAAGGGTGCTTACACTGATACTGATTGTTCGTGAAGGAAGTTGCTTACTCTATATGGCAGTGTATGCAATTATTTGTACAGCGTTTCTTTTTAAACTAAGCATGAATCAAAAAACAGCCTGCGTCATTAAGTATATGCAAAAAGCTATTAATAAAATGCCTTCCTGATAACTTTAAAAGCATGCCTGAGTTTGCAACGTGCCCAAAAACGTTCTGAAAAATGACTGTTTTCACCATTATTCAGTGCAACACTGCATATCACTGATGAATAAAATGCGTTATTTTAAACGTTACTGTATGGGGTCCAGATTGTTTTGGTTTTCCAAGACAGCCAGAAAATCAGGGAGCCTACGAATGCAAAACTCTTGCTCAGACCGCAATAAGCTTACAGCTTTCCAGAGGAATGATGAATGATTTACCAAATGAGTACTATTGTAGAGAATGCAATAAAAACATAGCCTTTTAAATCCCGGGCATGTGCTTGGTGTCAATGTGTTCGCGGCGCCCCAGGCTTGTTTTGACGGTACACTGGGGTGCCGCGGCGCACAGTTTGGGAACTGCTGGTATATGCAACAATAAACATTTACACTGACAAACCAACGTATCTGATGCTTGGAGGAGTGAATGTTAGGAAAGTAGATAGATAACACAATAGCAAAAGCAGAGTTGAGAGCCAACAGGACATTGAGGTATTGTGACAGTTAGTGAACTGTAACTTATTAGACTCCACTCCCCCAGCTATTCCTGTCATGCCCTCAGTATGCAGAATGGGCGTGGACCTTCTCCTCCCAGGTAAAGAGTTGTAATGGGGCGCTTGGAGGCCCACCACCAGTCCTCTGGGCTTCCAGGTGGTGCTTGAGGCCAGGGAACCACCTTGATCCTGAGGTTGTTCCACCTCTTCCTAATTGCCAGCTGTGTGCGCAGAGTGGTACCAGCAGCATTCACTTTGTCAACTATCCTATCCTGTTTCACGTTTCCATTTTCCTAGAGTGGAATATGTTGGACTTGGACTCCAAACAATTGTGGCTCTACTTTTGTGATCTCATCCACCATGACTGACAACTCTGCCTCTGTAAAAGGTGGATTTTTGGGGTGTGGCATTCCTACAAAATATAGTAAGTGCAATGAAAAAAAAACACCAAGGGATATTAGAGAAAAAAACTTAAACAAAAAAGGGTGTGGAGAGTGCAAAATTGGATGAGTTAAAAAAGTTCTGCCTTATCTCAAAAAACATAAAACGGTGGTGGCTGTCTCGTGGGCTGCAGTTGAGAAGCAAAAGATCATGGTCAGGGATGGGGTATTTTATAGTGTGATTTGCAGACATGTCAACTTGGCCAAAGGACATCAGTTGTGTAGTTTTTTAATCCATCCAATAGGCACTGTTGTGGTGCTTTGCTGCGAGCATACCGTGGCGGTCGACTGCAATTGGGTAACGGCCGCAAGGGGACCACCAGTTCAACTGTGTTGTCGCAATAGGCTTGGTCGGAATCCGCAGCCCTGATGGCGACGGATTACACATCGCCAACATTGCAGACCGCCGCGGTCCAGGCGGGAACCACGGCATCGACGCAGTTGGTATTTCATGCTGCATGCTTCCTAATACCACACTAATACCTGCCACAACGGTACGGCGGTCAGCCGGCCAAACGCATAATCAGCCCCTTAGATATTTGTTGCAAAACGATATTAGAAACAGCCTAACACAAGTCAGTATTAGAAAAATAAGTGTAGAAATATACAGAGAGAGATTAAGGGCCTAATGTACAAAGGGTTCAAACATTCATAAACCCTCTGGTTCTATAAATCAGGGGTTTTGTGAACACTAAAACACTTTTTTAAATGTACTAATCCTATTTAACAATTTGGAAAAGGTTTTCCAAATCATTAAATGGGTTTAGGAAACCCTTAGGAGCCACTATTTGGAAGGGACATGCTAAGGACGTTCCTTCCAAACACTGATTCCATATGGTAAGCATTAACATTTTGCAAACGAAATTCAGTTGCAAAACATTACCATTTTATAACCAATTCAAAAGAGGTCGTAAACTATTCACAAATTGGAAGGGGTCTTCAGGGGACCCTTTACCATTTGGATATGTTGATAGGTAGGTTTTTAGTAGTGGACCACTGCCTATTCCGAAAAAAACGTTTGTGTAACTTTTTTTTTAGTTTTTAAATGCATCCTATTTTCCCTTCAGACAAATGGGCTGCATTGAAAAAAAAGATTGTTTTATTTAAAAGCAATCACAGATATTGTGGTATATTGACTCCAGCAGGCCATTCTGCGAACCAACCTATTAATACATACGTCGGTTTGCAAAATACCAATGCATTCAATAAAAGTCCATGTGCAAATTGCGACCACTTTTACAGAATCTATTACAGAATCTATTTTAGTACATTCCAAATAAGAAATTGCATATTGTAAATTGTTATTAGCTGCAGTGTACTGGGTTTTTTTTTGGAATCCTTGTAGATGAGGCTCTTTATCTTTTCTACAATTACCTAAAGCCTGGAAAAAATAAATGTGCTGCCATAAATTTCACCTTCCTGCTTATCACTACCTATCACTGATAACTTAGAAGAACAGAGCAGCAGAGGTGAATGCCATGGTCCATATTTTAAAGTTCATTCTTAATTATTTAATTATGTTCTGTGTTCTGCCTTTCTCCTGGCCCATTACACTTAAGCAGCTACGTCATTTCTGTATTACAGATGACTAGACCCATCAGATGTTACCAGTAATAAGGATAATAGAGACAGGCTTTAATACAGCAATTGCGGGCTCCCATGTATCATAGTTATATCAGACCTCAACCTTGTGGTTTTTGTACAAAATCAATTATAATTTATCATACAAAATTACATGTATGCCATCATGAAAGGTTTTGCTAAAAAATTTAAACACGAGCAATTATGCTCCAAGATATTCTAAAATTACTCTTACAGGTCAATGAAACATTGACATAAGTGTTCTTGCTAGCTAAATATTTTAAAACTAATTTAATACCAATCCTACTTAAATCTAGAAATTGAAAATGGCAAACAGCACATCGACAATCTCTTTCACAAACATTAAAAAGGCCGTGTCCAATTTCGATAGCTATACTTACTAAAATAGGTTGCAAAGCATTTCAAGTTACAAAGCTTAGCGCAATAGAAAATAATCTTTTATACCACTAATTCCTAATTATATAATTTGCACACGTTTGAGGATACTTTCATTCCAAATTTTGGAAACTTTGTAAGCTGTCCAAGATGCATTTGTGCAACTCTTGAGGAGCCACATTCACATCTTTGGCCAAGATTGCACCTTTACTTTTATTGAAGTAGTATTTTTTAAATGTTATTAACATATAACATAGTGAGAGATGAAGTGTCACTAGCGAGACAAAGTCATATGAAGGTTAGATATCAACACTCAACTAGAGAAGATAGAGCTTGAGCCAAGCTCCCCTCTTATAACCACCAGGGGAGTTACAATAGCATTTCCATCGCTATACGACACATTTTCCATTTTTCTACCGCTATCAGCTTAATGGCCGCCACAGACTAGGTGTATGCTTCAGTTTTGTCAAGAAATTGCCGGGCTACTTCGGCCTTGCATGCCCACAGTGGTGGAAGAATGATATTTACTACTGTCTGTTACGTACATGTTTAAACACCCAATTGCTTTTATTGCAAATTTATATTTATTTGTTTTACCTGATGAAAGAAATTATCATACATGGTTCCCAATTTAGGCTTCTCTTATTCCTCTCACTGCCAAATCCCCTCCTCCCTAATTATGCCTTACATTTTTCAATGATTACAGGGTATAGTATGATCACATCTACATCTGAATTACCAATTGTTGCAAGGGCCTCTCCTAGCTGCTGAAATTCTGGGAATGTAATTAAAGATTGAAGCCTGGCTTTTTCTTCTTTTGGTTCGATTTGATCACTGGATTCAATGTGAAGAAATCAAAATTATTCACAAAGTTGTGTCTGAAAAATTAGATGATTGTTTTTTCACCTTTTTCATTCAAGGCTTTTTGTTTGGTTAGCCTCCAAATTAATTTTGCCAAATATTTTGCAACTAAAAAAGCTTGATCTATTTATTGAAAATGTATTGGGATTAATGGTCCCTCTAACAACAAGAAGACATTCAAGGCCCCATTACGATATCGGACGGAAGGCCATCCGACAACTCTTCGGTGGCGTTCCGCCTGACGTTTGAGGCATCAGTCCGCTGAGTCCGACCGCCGTATTAGGATACAGGCGGTCCGACCATTGCCTGCTTGGGGAATCCGCTCCACCTCCAACAGGCTCAAGGAGCCCCTCGGGGCAGAGGGCGAATTGTAATCCCCAAAATGGAGGCGGTGCCTGCTCAGGCACTGCGTGGGGATTACTATGCACGTTTCCTACAGGCTTTGCATGGCGGTCTGACTGCCATAGAAAGGCTGTCAAAAATGGATTTTGGGGGCCCCTAGCAGGGCCCCGTCCCCCCGTAGCTTCCATTATGAGGGATGGGGGCACCTGTGGTGCCCCCCAAACATTTATGCATCGTGTGGCAGGCATCACATGGTGCGTACCACACAGTGCATGAATGTTTAAAAAGTGTAATTTTCCTATTGCGGCTTGTGCTGCAGCCCGCAGCACAAGCTGCATTAGAAAATATGCACTTTCCAATCGCCGTGAAGGCGGTCGCATCCTAATTAGGGAAGTGGGACTGCCGACTCCATGTCAGGCGGACCCGCTTCCGACACGATCCCAGTCGGACGCTCGTCCGACCTGCATCGTAATGAGGCCCTCCGTTTTTTTTTACTTTAGAACCTGCAAATTTTCCAAATGTGGTTAATTGCTCATTTTCATTCATTACACAAATTGGAAGTACATATGCATTTACCATCCAATGGTATTTCACCAATTGACCTGAAAATTTCCATATTCCCTCTCAATGCCATAGAATGCTTGCAACTAGTTTCCGCTGCTGCTGTTTTTCAGTTACACCTACCTGCAATAAGAACTTAAGAACTGCTAACCCTCCTCCAAGGCAGCCTGTTTTAGACAGTCAGGTAATCTGTAAATATGTCCTTTAATTTTCTAGCAACACTTTGTTTTCCATTTCTCCTGAACAACTAAAATGCCTTGGGCATGTCTAAAATTACTATATTCCTTATCCTACATTTTGAGGCTCTAAACCTCTGCATTCCGATATGGAATCCAGGTCTGCAAGCTTTAATTTCAGTTATATCAATTATCAAGTATTTTTAGCCTCCCTGTAAGACCTGTCATCGCTAGGGTGGACTTCCCCCAAGCGCTTTGTCAGCTTACCTCCTCTTTTTGCTGTATCCTTTTGTTGGCCTTAGGACTTTGAGCACTTTGCCACTGCTGACCAGTGCTAAAGTGCATGTGATTCTCTGGTAAACATGTTGACATTGGTGTATAGCCAATTGGCATATTTAGTCTACTTGTAAGTCCCTTTTAAAGTGGTATACCATATACCCAGGGCCTGTAACCTAAATGCTACTAGTGCGTCTGCAAAAGACACAAAATTGCTTTCCATGCCACTGGAGTTAAGCTATCCTGGCTGTGAGGGTAAAACCACGAGACCGGTCCTAGGATGCTTGTTTCCAGTCCATGGAGGACCTGGCCTGGCAGTTCGGGCTGGACTGTTCCCATTGGGCGCAGGGTCAAGACTGATTTGTATATGGCTGGGTCCAAACTGGAATGGCATGGGGAGCAACAAAACGATGGATTTAGGCCCAGATCTCGGTACTGGGGTGAATGTATGACATTGTTCTACATTCTGTCCATCAATTGTTCTTTTTACTAGTGCGTCTGCAGCATTGGTTATGCCACCCACACAAGTAGCCTTTCAAACCTGTCTCAGGCTTGCCATTGCAAGGCCTGTGTGTTCAGTTTACTGCCCCTTCAATTTGGCATTTAAAGACACTTGCCAAGCCTTAAACTCCCCTTTTTTTACCCATAGGTCACCACTAAGGTAGGCCCCAGGTAGCCCTAAGGGCAGGGTGCTGTGTAAGTAAAAGGCAGGACATGTACGATTGAGTTTGGCATGTCCTGGTAGTAACAAACACCCAAAGTCGTTTTTCACTACTGTGAGGCCTACTTCTCTCATAGGCTAACATTGGGAATTCCTTAACACCCTGTTCAAGCTGTAATTATTAATTAGAAAGAAGTAGCTGCATCCTGTTTCAGATCTTTGGAATGGTAATGACAAATCCTCTTTACTGATAAAGTTGGATTTCACATTACTATTTTAGAAATGCCACTTTTAGAAAGTGGACATTTCTCTGCTCTTACTGATCTGTGTGCCTTGCAGCCTGTCTCCAATACACGCCTGGGGTGGGTGACAGCTACACTTTACACAGGAAGGGTAGGTGTGTCTGAGTACTCATCTGAGTACTCAGCTGCATTCTGCTACCTCTTCCTGAGCAGTAAAAGAGGGGGGAGCTGAAACTTACACCTGAATAGGCAGTGTCCTGTTTCCAACACAAACGGCTGATTACCTCCTACTGACAGCCTGGAGCCAGGACTGGGAAGAAAGGGGGATCTGTGCACTTCATGGTCCTGCTTTGAAGTCACCCCAGCTTCAAAGGCACAACTGGGTATAAGTTCTGAGCCTCTGACCCTACCAGGTCAGTACACTACTGGACCTGTGAAGAACTCTGCCAATCCAATCATGGGCCCTTGAAAGGTGAATTCTGCTGTACTGATCCATCAAAACCCATGTATCGACGTGTTTGCGCCTATCGGAACCGACACATCGCACCTTCGACGCAAACTTGGCTCAACGACATCTCTTCGACGGACTGCACGGCTCAACAACAACGGCCTGAGCGGTTCGACGATGACGCATTGCCTGCATCGTAAAGGGGTTAGTAGTGGAAGCCTTCATCAAGTTTTCAGATTGGAACCGAAGCATCAAATTCATCTATGGGATCGACGACGAAACATCACCTCCTCTGCTCCTCGCACTGAGTCTACGACATTGATGCTTTCTCCAACCAAAGTACATTTTCAGTGGGTCCTGCGTGAGTTCTGCAGCCGGTCTGCCCTCAATCGCAGTCGGCCTGAACTTTGGATTTACCCCGGTCTAGCACGGTCAGATGTCCTCGGTTGGCACTTATTTACTCTAAGCACTATATTTTGATTTCATCTTTAAAAATTCATAACTCCAGTTCTACTTATTGTATTTTTGTCATTTTGGTCTTGTTTTACTCATAAAAATATATTCTATCGTCTAACCCTGTGTGGAGTATTTATGCGGTGTTTTCATTGTATTACTGTGTGTGTGTGTGTATGTGTTGCACAAATACTTTACACATTGCCTCTTTAGATAAGCCTGACTGCTCTCTCTCAAGCTAGCAGAGGGTGAGCACAGGCTATCTTGTATTGTCTCTCTAGCTTACCCTGACTAGGGTGGTGGTTTCTGCTTGTACAGGGTACATACTCTGACAACCAGAAACCCCATTTCTAATGCTTTCCACTAGTAATCTCTCCAGGTAGCTAATGTACTGCACCACTTTTTGTACTCCTTGTTATTTGGCTGAACCTCATCCTTCTTCAAATGCTTCTCAACTGTTTAAATATTAATGGGTGACTGGTAAACTGAGGAGGAAAATCAGAGGTTCATTAAATTCACATTTGATTTGTTAGAGTTTAGCTTGAGGAGTATGAATGTTAGGTGCCCTAGATGGTTTCTCCTAGGTCTTATCAACATTTCAATGCTTTTTCCTATGACTTTCAGCAGATCTGCTTCTTTCAGTATCCATTCTCTAATCTGGCTACAGTAGAAGAGATCTTTTCTGCTTTCAGTTTCTTGAGGATAAGGTCCCTTTAAAAATTCAACATATTTTGCATTAATGTTTTGAAGGTCCAAAGTAGTGAAATAATATACATAAGATCTTTCGTCTGTTTAGTGTGATGTGAAAAAAATATGGTAGAATATTAAATGTTGCACTTGCAGCATTGTTTCTGTGAAAGGGTTGACATTCCTAGGCAATTTTTCTTAGCTCCTCTATTGATGACCACCTCCCTCCAGGTCAATATGGCCACTGTCACCAGACCTAGAATTTTCAACTACAAGTCATTGATTTCAGGTATTAGTCTAATTAGTTCAATGCAAGCAAAACATAATTACACCACCAAGAATGTACTAGGCTGTCACAAAAATGTATACGACTGAATAAAGTGTCCAAAAATGAGCTGGTGGGAGGTGGACACCCTAACTGATAACAAGTGGTGCACGAGGAGGATCAAGCTCAAGATGCTTGAGATATTTTAATTGACCAGGCTGCATGCAGTTTCATATGATGGACCCAACTATGCATCTCTACTCCTCATTACTTTGACAAAGCACTTCAGTTTCCCTTGTCTTTATTAAATGTATCAAGTGTAAGGCTTGGTTGTTAATGGGTTTATGCCAGGTTCAGTGGCCCAGTGGCCAGGTGGACTATCACTCTAGTTTTCTGAGTTTGACTGAGTTTCTCCATTTGACCTCAGAACCACAGGTTTGATTCCCAGTGGGTGGGTACACTCAGCTGTTCAGTCTTTCAAAATAAATAAAATAGGTACTGTTGAGTTGAATAACAGTACACAGCCATTGCCTCTCCATAGGGCAATAAACCTCCTTCAGGTTGAACATGCATGGTACAAATACATCTATTGTGGTTTGGTGATTGAATAGCTAATGAATAGATGGACGGTGAAAGGCAAATGCATTCCGAGAGGATGGTGAATAGATGCTGAATGGGAGGATAGCAGACGGTTGGGGTATGGAAGGTTGATAAGTGGATGACAGAAAATGAATAATACCTGGTGAATTAATGACAATTAGTGGATAGATGCTGATTAGTGGATTCACAGTACATGTCCGGAGAAGGACTGGTGAATGAATGGTAACTACTAAATGAGTGGAGAGTGAATGGTGAATAATGAATGATTGTGAACAGATGATAAAGTGTGAATGGATGGTGTGTAGTCGGTGAATAGATGATTAATAATAAACGGAGGATTGATAATATATGAAAGGTAAATTATGAGTGGATGGATGGATGGGTGGATGAATGGATGGGTGGATACATGGGTGGGGATTCTATGTTGGTGAACCGATAGAAAAATTAAGAGAGTGGGTAGGTGCATGGGTGAATAGGATGCATGAGTGGATGGTGACCTGTAAATAACTGTGAATATATGCTCAATGGTTAATAGACGGTGAATCATGAGTGAATTGATGAATGCATGAATGGATAGATTCAGATTGTGGCAGGAAAAATGGAAAACTGGATTCAGCGTAGATCATTGGCGAGTGTGTGTGGATGGAGGAGCTAATTCTATGTGGCTTGACGAAGTTTGTGTGTAGATGGGGAGTCTGAATGGATGGTGAATGTAGGTGACTGACTGGAAGGCAGCACCAATGGGGGAATGTAGGGAAGAGCACCTCAGTATTGCAGTGCATATTACTGATGCCATTCAATCAGGGAAGCTCGGAAGCATGGTGAGTAGTAGGAGACAGAGCCAACCTGATGGCAGAATCAAGCAGAGGAGAAGGTCACCAGTAACATCCTGGGGAAAGCACACCAAGGGCATGAGTGGCTGGAGGGGAAACAGTGAAAGGCACAGTGAACAGCTCATACAGTGGAGTGAATTAACTGGGTAGAGTCACAGAGGACATGTGTTTTCAGTGTGCATGCTGATGGATGGTCAGTGAGGTGAAATACCCACATAAGGTGCCCTTCAGATAGAAGTTGTAGTGTTCCGCCTTCGGGATGGCTGGTTCAGCGCTTAACCAGAGCTGAAGGTTGCCAGTGGGAGACACCGCACTCATTTGTGGGGACTGGCACCTATTTTCCCACACCAGATATTTGCCAATGGCAGGAGAGGGAAGAACACAGATCAGAAAGACAAGAAAGAGAAAGAAGGCAAAACTGTCACACAGGAGAAAGCAGGATTCTGCAGGAGTAATGTAAAGGGCAAAGAGTGTCTGGTAGTGCAAAGGAGGAGCCAGAAAATTAGTACCCACACTTTGAAATGAAAGCTCTGATGACGCAAAGCAAGTGAGTCAACCCCTCCATAGAAGAGCTCCCCTGTCTCTTCAATCAAAGCATCTATCTATTCATCCTTGCACTCTTCCATCCACTTGCTGATAGCCACTATTTCACATTTACATTCTTACACACATTCATTTTTCATCCATCATTTAATCTGCCATCCATCCATCCACTCTGCCATCTATCCATCCACTGTGCCATCTACCAATCCATCCCTCATCCATCCATCCACCCATCCATCCATCTATCCATCTCTTTACTCTGCCAACCTCTCACCTGTCCACTCTCCTATTCATCCATCCCTTTACTGTACATCCTTTCATCTGTCCATCCATTTCTCTACTCTGCCAAACTTTCACCTATCCATTCACTTATTCATCCATCCTTTTACTCTAACATCCTTTCACCTATCTGTCCACCTATCCATCCCTTTACCCTGCCATCCATCGTTCTTACTTGCTCCTTCTTGCTCTTCTTTTGATGCTGTATTCCTTACTAGTGGTAATTATGAGATTTTGTCTGCCGAGCTGCAGACAGAAGAGGCCCATAAAGAGCCCGACCCCCACTGTAGCTGCCAAAGCGGAGGGTTCACGACGCCCCTGTATTAGTGGATTAAAGACTCCCAGCCTTGGTATTCCGCGCACCGACATTTTATTTTTCCGGCACCCGGTTTCTGAGAAGAGCTTCCAGTACTCTTTCTTTCACAAATTAAGCACTGGTGCTGGTCATATCTCCATCACGATACACAGTTGCCCTAATTTGCATCAACAGAATCACTTTCTCATGTTTTCAGTAAGGCATATTGCCACAAGATGCATTGCTACCTATGGTGGTGTAAGGTGAAGGTTTTGTCTCAGTCTCTCTGCCCTCCGTGTTCTCTCTACTCCTGTTACGACATATTTAACTGCAATGGCACCAAAGCGCCTTCGACTCTAAAATGAGAGGAGGAACAAATGGGCAGTTGGAGAAACAATAGGACTTTAGAGTTGTGAGAAAGTACATTTGGGTGACAGGAGGTGTTGTTTTGTTGATCACACACAATTGCAGATGAATATGTATTAGCTACTTTTACAGCACATACATCTCTGAGGATCCGACTGCTTGTTTTGTTCTGCTTTCTTCAAGCATATTTTAGATACGGTGGCCCTGATGAGTGAGGTGATTATTTCATTGAGGGTTACTCCTTGTTTCTCAACTAAGGTTTGTTTTTGACCTTTTTTTGTTGGGCGAGGGTTTTACCCACATGATGTGTGTAGGTGCAACTGAACCTTTGGTTCGGAGTATTGAGAATTTGTTCCCACTCTACAAACATGGTGGGTTTTACCTTTGAGTAGGAAACTGGCCTATAATAACCTGTGTGGTTTCATCTTAGTATATCGAATGTGTTGCAGAATCTAGGGTATGTAGAGAGAATATCGAAAACAGAAATATTGTGGTGGAAAATACTGTGTCAAGAGTATTGAGGACACATATATCGTGAACGTAAGTTTCTATAGGTCAGCAAAGTTTTACTATATACAACTCCACATATATGCACCATGACAATATATATATCTTCAAGGGAGGTAGATGTGGAGTTAAGAATAGTAAATGTATACTTACCTATTTGCACTTACCTTCTCGATATTTTGGTCCTCGATACTTTTGACATTATATTAGGCCCAAACGATATTTCTGTTTCCAATATTCTGTCAGCGATCCGAATCTAGGGCTCCCCCATGCAACTTCAGTTGCACTGTGAAGAAATCACATGACATTTTGCATCTCCAGTAAATATCTCAGCCCATTTCACAAAGAAATTAAACATGTATTCATTCTAAATTATTATTGGTCCTCACTATATCAGCCTGGAAATTGATTGGCAGCCTGCCTTCCCAGGACATAGATCTCTGGGATTAGAGATATGTCCGTTTTTTTTTGCCAATTGAGTTACCTTATGGGCCTTGGGCTAGCGAACACAAAGTTCAAACAGTTGCTTGTGTTAAATCGAGCTGCATTATACAGGTTTTGTTCGCCCCCTGATTAAAGTAATAAAAACGGAGCACATTGAGTGGGGGCAGATGATGGGAAATGATTCAATTACTCTGCATCTGCTAGACAGGATGGCACGAAAACTGTATCTACGATACAGTGACACAAATCTAATCAGCACTGCTTGCCACTTTTCATAAACGTTAGCCTGGTAGATCCTGGAAGACAGACAGAAAGAACAATTTATTTTCTGCAAATTGCATTTCCGTAGAGTATCCCTCTAGAACAGAGGTCTTCAAACTTTTTGATGCCGAGACCCCCTGTCAAAAATTTTTAGGCGTAAGGACCCCCTCCTGAAAAACATTTCTGGAACCTGGTACTCCTCAACCTCGACAACCATAAACGTCCCACAGCAAATTATTTTTATGGTGGGGAAACAATATTAAACAGTATTTAGCAAACCAAACAAAAGTTTGTGGGTGCCTGTGGATTGGTATCAGAGGCTTATTACACAGTTCAAAAAGAATTACCCAAAAATTCAAAATGGTACTTTTTCACCAATAAAACATATTTTGGCAAAACCTATTTGGATGATAACACCTTTCTGATCTAAAGTGATGAGTGTGCTTGTTTTTCTCCAGAGAGACGGTCAATCTGTGATTGCACCGTATAAATACAAGTTTAACACCCAAATATAGCAAAAAGCAACAAAACGGTGACCAGTCCCGCTTTGCAAAGGGCCCTTAGTGCGCAGCAAAACGTGTCGCTGATTTTTAGTAACTAGTGAACCGGTTGAGCTATAAACACATTTTTTTGTTAAAATCAGCAGCTTATGTGGCAGATGATTGACTATGTGGCAAATCTATAATTATGTGAAAATCACTGCGGTTGCACAATCGCATAATCCTAGTGCCCCTGGGTACAATGGCTGGAATGCATGGGCTGCAACTTTAGTGCAAGGCATCCGAGGAGAACCATACTATATTTCATGGGATGCTGGTGGCTTGGCTTTTACAACTGCATGGAACTGGAGGTTGCTGAACATCATTCATCATCATTGAAACATACCATTTACAGTCATTAATGATGAACTGTAAGGTCCAAGTAGGATGCTTTCTTTAATTCCAGGGGAGGAAGTGGTCCCTTAAGCTTCTTTCACACTGTTTTTCTAAAAAGGTTTTATTTTTGACATTATGAAAACAGACACTTCTATTTTAGCAAAAACTGACTCCTGGTTATATTAGTTTGCTGCTGTTGTTGATTTCAGTCATCTTTGGGAGGCGGCTGGAGGGCCTTGAGAGTGTGAGCACTTGGGTGTGTCAAAGGTAGCTACATATAAATTAAGGGTCAGCTTAAATAAAAATAAAATAAAAAAAGTGCTACTCAGTGGGCAATGCAATATAGTACATTATTAAACCTCTAGTAGTTAATCCACCTTAATAAACGGTCTGTGTGTAACTAGAAAGCCACAAAATTAAATCTTGGTTGGTGCAGTGGAGAATAGTGACTTGGGTATTTGAACCTCTGCTTCCCTCCCCGGCAGGTTGCCAGCAGGACACGCTGTACCCTTGTGGTTTCAGACGTCCTATTAACACCATCAGCAGTACAGTTTTGTGGTATAAGTCACTTGGGCTTTGTTTTTTAACGTGCAGGAGGTTGTACATTTGTAGGTAGCTCGGAGAGACCTAAGTTTATAGTGTGCATATGATGTTCATCTGTGCCCGTGCACTGTGCGTCACTCACTGGGGTTGCAGGTGTTTACAAAACAGTATTTTGAAGGTTTGCTTGTCTTGTAAAAAAGTGTTCACTGATTCAGTGTTGTAGCAGTAGCGCATGGTCCCTTAATCTGCCTCATATTTTAGGCAGCAGGCATCGTATTTATGACATATACAGACTATAAAAGCTGCCTTACCGAGAGCAGCACAAACAGCCTCGCTGCACAGATCTCGCGGAGCCCTACGCAAAATTACATTTTCCCGTTTGAGTGCTCATTTTTCCCTAACAAGGGCTTTTGAGGACACTATTGTTATATGGCCCGCTTTTGGGGTCATTTGTTTATGCAGGCGGTAAGGCAGCTATTTTCAGTGGCCTTAGTTAGGGCCACTGGAATTATGCAGCAGGGAGGCCCAAATTATGCAGCAGGGTTGGATAAATTATGTGACAAGCAAAGGCAAATTATGCAGCACATTTTGGGAAAGTATCACTTCATTATTTTGACATTTCTAAACTTGTTAACACTGTCTGGCATTAGTTGCAACTCATTAGTACCACTTTAACACCCAAAGACAGCCATAAGTTCCAGAATTATGACCAGTCAACCTTTACAAAGGATCTTCCACTGCGCAGCAACACCTGTTGCTTTGTTTTTAATAACTTTTGAACCGTTTGAGCTCGAAACTATTTTATGTTAAAATCTGCATATTATGCAGATGATGATGGATTAAGTGGCAAATGTATAATTATATGAAAATCGCTGTGGCCGCATAATCACATAATTCCAGTGGCCCTGGCCTTAGTGTTGCACTAGCTCTGAGCACAACTTCACTGCCAAGCATCCCTGCTACTGACACATATGGTAGTGCTCCGCCCCATTTGTGACGTCTGACACGACGCTATGCTCCACGTTGAGCAGAGCAAATGGGTGACGCAATGGAGGACATGCAAGACACCACGCATCTTTTTCCTAAGCCTAGACAGCAGACTTCAAAACACCCAAAGCTCTGGCCGCACACCCAGATTTCAGAAATACTGGGAGTACTTTTATTTATTTTGATTATGTGGTATTTCAAACTCGAAGAGCTGCTACAGTTGGTAAGTAATATACTCCAGGAAAATTCCTTTACAGATATGTGCTTGAGAATAAACTGGCCACAATGATTTACAATAGATTTGCAATGCAATAGGTCTAGCTTAAGCTATTGGATTGTAAATGACACTGCCTTTTATTTAAGTTTTAAAAACCAAAACATAAATAAAAGGCATTGTCATTTACAATGCCAATAGCTCAAACTCGCGTAATTGTGAGACCTATTGCATTGCAAATGCGTATTTTTCTTGCTCCTTACTGGCCTTCAACACCTCCTCCGGGATAGTAATCGCTATGTAAATATATTTACAATTAGGAGCGCGCACTTCACAGCTCATCACAAAGCTTCCAGTGATTCCATCAATGAAAGCCAGTACCGGCTCCCAAGCATTACAGCTGCAAATTGCCCTTTACATATTCAGATTCACTCGTAGCCATATTTCCATTCCTTTCAAGCGAGCAGGCATCCTGGAAGGAAACCTTGTTTAGCTGTCCGATCAGCTCCGGTTTCACATCACAAGAGGACACTCCCTGAATGGCATTGCAGCTTTTAGTATTTTAATTTCATAATGAACTGTCTGGGGACGTTTTTCTTTTTCCAGAGTCCAGGCAGAAGTGAGGCCCGGGAATGCGCGACCCCCTTCCCATGACTCCACGGCCCCCGTGGGGGTCGCGCCCCACAGATTGAAGACCTCTGCTCTAGAAGAAACAGGGGACACGCCCCCTTGAGTGATAGATTGGCAGTGTCAATGGGAGCGGACAGCCTCCTCGCGAGACACTCTGCTTTCCCGCACTTGGAGCCAGAGTTTTATCAAAGAGTTTGGCACAATCGAGTGAATGCGACTGAGAGCTATCTAGAGGTGCGCAAGTGGTGAGATAAAACAACAACTGGTAAAGGGGACTGTGACACACAAAGAGAAAAACAATGTCGGATGAGGAATAGCCTTGTCCGTATGTTGTTTAGCCGACATCAAATCGTTCTGATTCTAGAAGGGATCATAATCACTAGATATTTTCAACAACTAAAAATTAGCCAAACTTTGTTAACAAGGAAAAATAAAAAAACAATTAGAAAACATTAACTATTGCATATTATATGATGAGTCCTGAATTATTGCGCTGAGTGGAAGGCTTCAGACCCTAATGCTTGTGGATGAATGTTAAATGCTGCGAAAGGGACTGGGAGTGGGACTGGAACTGGAGCGGAGGGAGTGGGGGATGGGGAATGTGGGCAGGGGGATGGTCTCACGTGCTACCTTTCTTTTATAAAAAAATGTAAAAACAACAAGGTGATGGGTGGAATGCTTGAATTAATCTCAGCCACTGTTTTTCGCCCACCATGCCACCTCAGTTTGGACCCAGCCATATGCAAATCAGTATTGACCATGCTCCTCATGGGAACAGTCTAGCCATCTGCCAGGCCAGGTCCTCCCTGAACCGAAACACAAGCAACCTAGGACCAGTTTTGCCCTTCTTAGGGCTCTTCAGCCAGGTATAGCTTGGTTCCAGTGGCACAGTGAGCCCGGGCTCCACGTCTGGGCATACCCGGTGCACTTAGGGTATAAAATGCAAAAACAGCAAGCTGATGAATCTGCTGTTCTGACAACTACTCACATTTACTAACCTTCCCCCACCCTAAAATAAAAAGAATAATGTCTGTCCCCTGTTGCTCATGCCAACATTCTCTGCATTTGCCCTTCATATTCTGTCTAAATAAAAAAAATGGTATCCTGTGCCCCCAGACTACCCTCTCTCAAACCCACCCCTCCCCCAACAAATATCTCAAAATAATACATGGTCTCTTGCCTCCCGGCCCACCACCCTCTGTGCCTTTAACTCCCTTCCTGAACTAAGCAGTGTTCTCTGCTCTCCAGCAGAGCAGAGAGCCAGCGTTGCACTGGTAGGCCTAGCAGAAATGGGAATTGATCCACTTTTGGACGGACTGAGGACAGTTAACTTTTTGATTAAACATTTGCACCCTTCTGCCAACAGGCATTTAGTAATGCCAGTGGATGCACCTAATAAGGGGTAAAGGAATACCTAGTGAATACTGTAGTGTACTTGTTATTACACATTGTCAGCGGCACGCTCATGTCTATGTTTATTTATGCCTGGCGTTCCTGTTCTGGAATGGATCGGCGGTCAGGGACTCAACGGTGACTCCTTTCAGTTGCAGTTGTGTTACCGAGCTGACTGGTCTGTCCAGCTTGTGGGCAATCTTTGAAGATAATAAATTACCTCTGCATTACTCTTCATTCTCCAGTGCCTTCCTTCACCACAAATACATTGATAAACCTGCCACTGAAGATGACTAAAAAGAACAAAATGATAGATATATTAACGCTTCGAAGGCAGGCACACCAGTGCAGAATACTGTCACAAAGTGATGGCTTACCAGTGACACCACCACTTCACCTTGCCAAGCCTTAAAGAGGCAGATAGAGTGAGACTTGGAGGGCATTAACAGATGAGTGAATAACTCTATATGCCCTGCATGGTGGTATAGGCAAATGCATGTGTGTCCAAATGAGAGGCTAGGCAGCAATGCATGTTAGGCTTTTGACACACAGAATCCGTTATGCATTTTTTAGAGCAACTTAGGACAACTTTTGTTATCTTTGGTTAGAGCCCCATTTACTCCAATACATAGGTCATCATAACCAATGCCTGATATTATGAAGCAGCAAGCTGGCACCTAACCCTAATTTGGCTACACTTTGCCAACTGTTCTTATGCCCACAGTACCTAGGTTTTCCTTTACTAGTGTCATCTAGTATTTCCCACCGCTCCACTGGATACATGAATTCCAACCGTATGATAAATTGGGTTACTGGTTTAAGGGGTGAAACCCTACTCAAGCAGCAACCACAATCCTTGCCAGGGTGAGGCACAAGCCAACCCTAAATCACCTGTTTCCAACCCTCTGGTATCTTTGCACAGAGCAGTCAGGCTTAACTTAGAGGCAATGTGTAAAGTATTTGTGCAACACTTCAAACAGTATTAAAGTGAAAACACCACACAAAAAGGATCTGACACCAAGTTAGAAAAATAGAGATATTTTTAATAAATAAAACAAGACCAAAATGATAAAACTCCAATCAGTAGAACTGGAGATATGCAATTTTGAATATTTCAATGAAAATAGCGCCAAAAAAGCACAAAGCGGCAACTGTGGATATCTGGTCACGCCAGACAGAGACAAAGTCACAAGTTCAGGCCGACCGCGATGGAGCATCGTCCGGCTACAAGAACCCAGTTAGGCCTGCTGAACAAAGTACCTTAAATCCTGGTTTGTGGAGCTTCGCAAGGATCTGCGCCGAAGTGCCTCGCTCAGCCAAAGCAATGCGTTACTTCTGAGATGCGGCAAGGGTACGATGTGAGGTCCTGCATCGTCTTTGAGGATCCCGTCGACAAGGGCTTGCAATGAGAAGCCCTGCATCAAGGATGTGTTGTGCAGTCGGGCGATGCATCGGTTCCGAGGAGCTCCGAGGCTGCAATGCGGAGTCTGGTGTCGTCGTTGAGACTGTCTTCGATGAGGGATGTGAGGGTCTTGCCCGAGGATGCATCACACTGTGGCAGTTCCGAAGAGGTTGTGGGCTGTGGAGGTGATGCAGGTCTTTGCAATGGGTCCAATCCACATAGCAACGACAATACATCGGTTGTGCTTGGGGTTGCGCCGTGCAGTCATGGAGCTGCGTCAGTTCCGCTGGTTCCTCAGAGGCTGGCAGAGCACCTTAGGCACACTTCTAAGGGTCCAGGACTGGTGTGGCACCTCTTGGCAGGGTAGACTCAAAGATGGCAGAGTTCAGGTGCTGGGGACAAGGTTGTGGGAGCCATCTGTCCCTGAAGCTCAAGTCAGGAGACCAGCTAACTAGCCCTTGGAGTCACTATGGGGTCCTGGGTGCAACAGATGCAGGTCCCATCCTTCTCACACAGGCAAGAGGGCAGCAGGCAGCTGACCAAGTACCTCAGGGCAGCAGTCCTTCAAAGCAGCAGTCCAGCAGAGTGACAGTCCTTTCAGCAGTAAAACAGTCCTTTGTGGCAGAGTATCCACAGGTCCAGAAGTGTACTGAACAGCTGGTGTCTGAGGTCCAATATTTATACCTAGTTGTGCCTTTGAAGTCAGGAGAACTTTCTAGAGACATTACTTCTAAGTGTGCATGTGCCATGCCTTCCTGGCCCTAGCTCCAGACTATCTACAGAGTGTATGCAGCCCTTAGTGTGGAGGCATGACACAACCTATTCAAGTGTAAGTAGGGCTGTTCCCAGTCCCCCCCCATCCTGCCAGAGATGGCCCATTCAGGCATACCTAAGCTCACTGTTGTGTTTGACTGTCTAGGAGTAATACACAAAACTAATTGTCAACTACACCCAGTCATGTGACCCAGAGACAGGCCGCAGGCACTAATTGGCTAAGGCAGGAGAATGTCAACTTTCTTAAAGTAGTATTTTCATAATTGTAGTTTAAAATCTATCTTCACCATAAGTTAGGATTTTTTCATTACAATTCCAAAGACACCAAACATGAACTGGTTCTTACGCCCATTTGAATATTACAGCTTATTAAATGTAATAAGGTAACTCTCATGTTATCCTATGGGAGAGGTAGAATTTTCAGTATTGAACAACGGATTTAAGCATTTTTCACTATTAGGAAATGTAAAACTTAAAAGGATATGGCCTACTAACTAAATACATTGCACCCTTTCCTCTGGGCTGTCCAGGGCCTACCCCAGCAGTGGCTCATATGTATTAAATGTATTAAAAAGGAAGGTTTGGGCCTGGCCAAAGGTTTATTTTGTCAGGTCGAACTGGCAATTTAAAACTCCACACACATGCTGTAATGGCAGGCCTAAGACTTGTTTTTAAGTGCTACTTAAGTGGGTGGCACAATCGGTGCTACAGGCCCACTAGTAGCATTTAATTTACATTCCCTGGGCACAGGTAGAGCCACCTTACTAGGGATTTACAAGTAAATTAAATATGCCAATAGGGTAAAACCCAACTCTACCATGTTTTTAAGAGAGAGCACATGCACTTTAGCATTGGTTAGCTGTGGTAAAGTGTGCAGAGTCCTAAAGCCAGCAAAAACAAGGTCAACAAACCGGAGGGTTGAAGACAAAAAGTTACAGGTACATCATGCCGAGCATGCCAGGTCTAACAAACCGTCACTCTGTAACTTGGCAATATAACTCTCACTGTGAGTTTCTAGGCTCCCACGGTGCAAAGGATCAACGTTACTGTTCCATCAGGCCAATGTATTCCTCACTCCTGTTTGAAATTTGCTGGTCACCCAAACAGATAGTCAATAGTCTTATTAGACAAACCTGTACGACCATGCGAATTTATGATCCAATAGTCCAATGAAGACAAGGTAGCAGATATTTTTTTGCATAGGCAGAAATTCAACACAACCTTATGTGATACAATGGACTTTGGACATTGTGTGCAGTGCAGTCATAAACAATCAGGCAGCGTGCACAATAAGTTAGCATAAATGCATGTGCTTTACTCTTACACCTCTAACTTCCGTTACATGAGAGGGCACAGCGACCTAAAACAAGATAAAAGCAGCTCTCTGGTCACTGACAAATGAACGCAAAATGCTCCCTCCACAGACTTCCCTGAAATTTCAATACCTTTCAACCAAGTCTCCCTCTATATAATAGCATGCCATCCATCCGCCTCGTCAATTACATCAATCACTATATAAATGCTATAAATCACTATCTGAAACTATAGTACAATAAAATGAGCCAAAAATCTCTGCTTCACATATATTGATCTGTAGCAGGTGCCTCAAAGGCAGCCATTATCAAGTAGTTGTTTGCTTAGGCAACCGCCTATAGAAAAACTCACATCCCCTTTAAGCCTGATGGTTCTGAATTCCCAGATCTCATCAGCTAAATGACCCAGGTGCTCAGGTGTGGCATTTGCCTTATGATCAGTGTGCACATAAGTCTCCTGTATCAACCTCCTGCTGTTGGGCCTCTTCTGTTTGGACACTGATTACTCTGATGTCCCTCTCACAGAGCTGCAGAGAGGCAGAGAAGATGTGAATCGCTGGATCTGGCACTTGCCTTCCATAGACAAATATTCTGTTGCAGCAAGTCCCATGGTTGTCACGCACATTCTCTCTCTCTCTCTCTCTCTCTCTCTCTCTCTCTCTCTCTCTCCCTCTCTCTCTCTCTCCCTCTCTCTCTCTTGACCTTCAATCAGGGGGCTTATAAAGCGCGCTACTCACCCGTGAGGGTCTCAAGGAGCTGGGGGGGGGCGGCTCTGGATCAGTCGAAGAGCCAGGTCTTGAGGTCCTTCCTGAACGTATGCAGGGTCGGGGAGCGCCTGATGTTCAAAGGGAGCTCGTTCCAGGTTTGGGCTGCGATGTAGGAGAAGGCTCTCCCGCCGGTTCTGTGTCTGCGGATGCGGGGGACCTCTGCCAGGGCGAGGTTGGCGGAGCGGAGGTTCCTCTTGGGTACGTGGAAGGATACTCTCTCGTTGAGGTATTTGGGTCCGATGTTGTGGAGGGATTTGTAGGCGTGGGTGAGGAGTTTGAAGGTGACCCTCTTCTCGACCTTGTACGTAGAACTGGGAGGAAGCCAACCTCTAGGCCACATTCTGGTGATGCCATCATTCTGATCACTGCCTTTCGTCCAGTGGCGTAACGAAACTTGAGGGGGCCCCCCTGCAAGGTACGTGGAGGGGCCCTCTCCGAGCTCAATCAGGAGCTCTCCGGCCGGAGTACTGTGCTGAGGGGCCCCCCTGGAGCTTGGGCCCCGCACCGCACCGCGGGGGCTACGGGGGCCTGTGTTACGGCTCTGCTTTCGTCCCACGTTATCTGTATGTTCTGCAAGGAGAAACTGAGAGGGATGAGCGTGGCAAACACAGTGGAAGTAACCAACCTCCTTAATGCCCTCGAGCCCAACAGAGAGTAGAAAGGTGAGTGCAGATTATTTGGTGCCGGTCTCTGTAGGCACATGACTAGTTCAAAAATTAGCTGTGTTGAAGACATTTTGTCGCATGTATATTAAAATTCCATGAGCTGTTTGAAAATTTGCAGAGTTACTTTGCGTGAATGAGAAAAATAGTTCTGTGTCATATCTACAGAGTGTTAATCACCAATGACATTTTCAGTTATGCAAATAGCAAATTGCTGCCTAACACTAAGCCTTATTTAGCATTGTGCTAGAGCAATGGACATTTTTACTTCAGGGCTGCCCTCAAGTATAAGCATAGCTTTTACTACCAACCAATGGTGAGTAGCATAAAAAGTGTATTGGCTGCAAAACTTACACGTGTTTTGCATAGAGAAATCATGGAGTGTCACTCACCCAAACTCCTGCCCATTGTTTGCACCTGTGATGCTAGGATTCTATGCAAAGATTTGTCATGCTGCTTTGTGTAAATTATGGTGATGTGGGATTGCATGTTTCCAAAGTTCCCACCATGTTACACCCTCTAGAACACAGTTACATGCACCCCTCCCCGCACCCCGTTGAACAGTAGCACGAGCTGCTGTTGACTTGCTGAGCACTAATATTCAGAAAAAGTGTTAAATAAACGGGCAAGCATTTATTTGCAGGTTAGATAAAGTAACTACTGTGGTGTCCTGCACCACTTAACTTTAGTTAACCTGCAAATAAATGCTTGCCTGTTTATTTAACATTTGTTTAGACCTCCTTACACAATCCTTGACCCACCCAGGACCCCCTACTGCCGCAGTGCGGCCGGCCCTCCGTCACAACACAGACCATACTTTGTGGCCCCTGGGCAAATGTTTACGAGTACCTATGCTCTAGCATAATTTGCGGTGCGCTTGCCACTAGATCATGCAATGGCCCTTAGCGCTGCACTCGAGTCATCTTCTGGTGCAAAAAATCCTTTGCAAACAAAAGTTGATTGGTGCTACCATTTGCACTACTTTGTGCTGCCTGTCACCTCTTTGCATCGCCCCAGCTCCTGTGCTCAAGTTTTTTAAAATCTGGGCCTTCATTTTTTAAGAGTCTATCTCACAAATCGGAGAACATAAAAATAAAAAAAAGACATAAGAGGACATTAAAAGTCTAGGAGTTACAGATCTCAGTGTCCAGTTATGATTCAAAGAAGGAGATGCAGGTGTTTAACATGGAATATATTCTTAAAATGATCCTGCTTTAATGAAGTGAAACTTCAAGCACCTGACGGGACCAATTAGAAAACTGCCTGTTCTGAACTGAAGTGAAATAGTTGAGACTTAATATTGCTAGTGTCTCCATAATTTTCAGATTGTGAATTTCATACAAAAAAAGAGAAAAATACCCAATATTGCCTGAAGCAGCAGGGTGAATAATTAGGGCCTGATTTACAAAGCTTTTGCACGTGGAATATTAGTTCACACGTGTAAATAGCCTTTTTTTCACATGTAAAAACACTTTGTAATTCACAAAAGGTGGCTTTACATTTGTAGAAAGATTAACTCAAATAAAGATTTTCATGTAAGCAAATCTTCTCCCAGGAAGAGAAAATACCGTGGAAGCTTGTGAACATACACAAAATTACACATTTGTGGATATTCACATACCACTTTCCGACTCTTTCCCATCCTGGAAATTATTAGAGGTTTACACCTGACAAGGCAGGGATGAGTAACTATCCAGGATGGGACTGAGAAGGGAAGATCCTCAAAATGTGCTGTAATCTTGGCTCTAAATCCACAACCTATAAATCTGTGAAGGCACAAACCTTAAGGCCATTCCTGTTTTTGAACTCCCGCCTCCCATCCACAGCTGTAGACTGATTCAGATGGAAATCTCAGTGTGAGTAAATACATTCATGAGTCCAAAAACCCTTTCTTGCCTTCGAAAATTTGCTTTGCTCTTGTAAGTCAAGAGATTTGTGTGTGTGTGTGTGTGTGTGTGTGTAATTCTCACTTACATAATGCAAATAGCTTCAGGGATCAGGGGCCAGATGTACGACCCTTTCATTTAGCGCCTCGCAATTTGAGACTCATTGGAGTCGCAAATTGTGAGGCGCTAAATGAAATGTACAACAGTGTTATTACACTGTTTTGCGATTCCCAAAGGGGTCGCAAATTGCAAGGCTCATTAATATTAATGAGCCTCTCGCAATTTGCGAGCCCATTGGAAATGCCAGCCCTCCCAGGACTGCTGGGACTGCTTTTTAATAAAGCAGCTTCTTTTTTTTTTAAATGCAGCCCGTTTTCCTTAAAGGAAAACGGGCTGCATTTAAAAAAAAGAAAATGAAACGTTTTCGTTTCATTTTTTAAGGGCAGGCAGTGGTCCCTGGGACCACTGGCTGCCCTTAAATAATATTTTCCCCTGCATATGCAAAGAGGAAGGTGTCCCTTGGGGACCCCTTCCCTTTTGCGACCCCATTACCACCCTCTTGAAGAGGGTGGTAATTTGTGAGTGTTTTGCGACCGCAATTGCGGTCGCAAAACATTTGTACATGGGTTGCGCTCGAAATTAGGAAGGCAACGCCCCTTCCTAATAGCGACTCGCAATTCCAAAATAGCGAGTCGCAAATAAATTGCGACTCGCTATTTTGGAATGGTACATACCCCTATTGGTTTTTGCATGCGTAAACGGGTTTGCAAACCCATTTGCGCATGCAAAAACCGTCGTACATCTGGCCCCAGGTCCTTTGTTTTTTCTGCCCATCTTACTGCAGCACAATAACAAAGAACACCAGTCTTGCCAATAAACAAACTGCAGAAAAAATGCCATTATACGAAGGTTTGGGCAATTTGAATAATCAGCAAGCTTTTCCCTTTTATTTCCATAGAAATACCTTATCACTTCTCAAAACGCACAGCAGCAAACTAATGATTCCGACGGGCAAAAGGTGCAGTCTCAATTAATTAGGCTGTCCACCAGCTGGAACATTTCCTTTCTCTGGCTCTTTGCCAGGATTCCTTTACTGGCAAAGAAGCCCATCTTTGCCAGAAGATTCACTTTCTGTGAGGCCCATAGGTGACACCTGGGAGTTATCTGAACTCGCGCTTGTGCTACTGTTAATTAGTAAAATCTCCTATTGCTTTCTGTAAGTGTCTTTCTTAACCACTAATAAGGCTTCCCAAAATTAAGGAAGACTTTTAAAAACTGTGAAAAATAAATTAAACATAAACTACATTTTTTGCTGAGCTGCTGAAGAGGTTGAAACAACAATGTAGATAAAAACACCTTTATTGAATAATGATAATTTTCCCTCTCATGAACAGTGTGTTGTATCTTTAAAATTCCGGAATCTGTTGTGGTTGTCATATTTAACTCACAGAAAAAATATATTTAACAAAACATTTTTTGAAAGATGTTTTTACCTGTAACAAAGCTCCATAGAAAGAATCTCGGTTTTCAATATCTGTGGATAACCTGCAACCCACGGACTGAAATCCTGACCGAGCTTTCTCAGCCTTTCATGATTTTGATGTAGTTAAACCAAGTGGCATTGATCTGGTAGAAAAAACTGCTATTAGTTAAAATAACCCAGTATTTGTAAAGCGCAAACTAATCACCCCTAAGGGTCTCAAGGCGCTGGGGTCCATCGGGAAGATTAAGCAAGCTATTGCCCAGAGTCACATGGTGCTGGGCTGAGCTGCCGCCGGCGATCGTACTGTGAGCCCTGCGCTCCGTAGTCAGCCACCCTGGCCGCTGCGCCACACCGCTTCAGAAGCAAGTGAATATTCTGTTTGTGAAGTTGTAGTGTACACTAAATAATTTGTCAATGTTATAGTTCAGAAACTGATCAAAACCTTTATCATAAGAGATCGAGAGGCTGTTTATGGTTTCTAATGGAAGCGATTATCATGAACCAATTAACTATGTCCTGGCTATTTATTTTTGTGTGTGAAAATCTAAAATATGTTTTCACTGCTGTAAAGTCACTCAATGGCTGCTTCTCTTGTCTCCCCACCCCATCCTGTAGGTCTCCAAAGACATTAGGTGAGTAAAGAAAGGGCGACTACTGATCTGCCACTTTCTTCAGATCTCTACTGACCCAAGGAAAGTGATGGAATGGTGGATGGTGATCCCCTGTCTCATTCGTCTTCATCCTCTTCTCTTGGGTCTCCACCGACCTAAGGTAATTGGTGCAATGGTAAATGGCGAACCACCAGTTCTCCTGTCTTGCCTTACCTCCCCCAGGTCTCCACAGACCTAAGGAATGAGGTAGATTATGCTGTTAAATCCCAAACCGCTTCCCCTTCTGCCTCTTAGGTTTGTATACATCTACAGAAATTGCAGATCTGTCTTGTGACCCCGGCACAACCACGGCGTCGCACAGAGTCTGATGTTGGTCTGTGATAGAGGATGAGGGGTGCACTGGTGGAGAGGAGGCCAATTGAAGAAAGAGGATGATGATGACACCAGCTAATTAAAAACATTGGGGCAGTAAGAGAGCATGGCAGAGCACTAGGTATACTTTTTAGGTCTCGCCTGTGACAGCACATGTGCTGCATGCGCTCTCGCTAGCGAGAGATCTTGTGTACAATATGGGGTTTGCAGCCCACCCATTCCTTAACATTCATTGGCTTCATTGTCACACATATTTACTGCCTTCTGATTGGCTTCATATCCTCTTCTTTTGACTGAAGCATGGACAAAGTACTGATTGCTTCAGCTTGATTGCTGTCCTTCCACTGGAAGCCCTGTTGCTTAGGTACTGCTTTCAATTTTTCTTCTTCCCTGTTGAACGTCTTGACATTTGCAGCTATGTCTTACTATGCCGCACTCACTTCAAAGAAACCCTTTTCTCCTTTGAAATTGATGTTAATTTTGACAACAGATGTCATCTGATTTCAAATGTATTTTCACTAGGACATAGACACGGGCGCGATTGCTTTCTTTATGCTATAGGAGTTTTTTGCCAATTGATATATTTGTTTTCTTTTTCATACATTAGGAGATTAACTGATTTGTCAAGAATCACAGGGTTGTTGTGCCGAGGCATAACACGCATTGAAAAAGCCAATAGGTCTTGCCTGCGAGACTAGTGGCTCTGCCTTTTCCTTTTGTTCATTCTGCATGTACTGTACAGAATGGGCATTGCCGACTGTGGCGATAAGTTGTAGCCATGCTGTATAGCAGCTTGACTGCAGTGCAGCGTGACTAAAAATAATAATGAAAAAAGGACTATGATGTATCCAGCATTAATGCAATTAAAAAAAGGCATTAGCTCTGGCTGCATCATAGCATTTTTTTAGTTTAGTTTTAGCCACACTGCAAAGCATCTGTGCTGCTGTACAACATGGTTATAAAACATTGTCAATAGCTCTTATAGGCAAGACCTAATGGCTTTGCCAATGCTTGTTATATATTTGTTGGGGGAAGAGAGTGCTGAAAAGTGTATGGTTCAACAATTCTTTCCCCTGTAACGCTGGTATTTGAGGTTAGCTTAGTCTGGGTTCACTGATGCCACATTAAAGAGTATAAAAATGGGTGTTTCCACTTCAGGGTTCCAACTGACACCGCAGACAACTTGGACTTTGCTTTCATTGTCTACAATAGTGCTTAGAGCACCAGCATTTTTGTTGATACCCACTCAGCTGTGTATTATACCCCTGCGATGGGTTATCGAATTGTAGTTTACCTGTGATCCAACTTGGACCTTGCAAGGAATGCTTTTTATTGTGAGTTAGTTTGGTTATAAGAATTCGTTTGTTTCCAAACCACTGTACTTGTTAACATCTGTTACATCTAATCCAGCGGCTGAGGGAAAATAATTAAAATGTTAAATGTGTCAGAAGGATGTTTATCATGCGTTTGAACATAGCCAGCTGCCAGAGCAACAGACACACAGTCCAGTGGTCACATCCATCACATGCATCTTTAGGCCCCTGTCATGCTCGCCATGCTGTACGCATGTAAATCACTGTTAAAACAACATTTAACGGCCCTTAAATTAAAACCTGTTTGAGTCCAATGGCTGCTGATTATACTGTGTGCGCCATTAAACACTTGCTCTCTGTTGCTGAGTCTCACAGCACAGGATGTAGTGTAATTGAGGTGAAATCTCGATGCTGTAAATGTTTTGCAGAGCAGGGCATCCCTGCTGAAAATGGTCTACGACCAAAAGCGGTAAATACACTGACTATTAAGGGCCTCCTGTTTGTTGTACGGAGCTGTAACACATACTTTCATTCATATCCGCATGATACAGTAAAAAGGGGTTGCAAGCAGCACCTCATCAGGGAGATCTACAAACAGGGTGGTCTGACTTATTGTATGCAACAATACACATCTCTACGCAGGTAGAGAAATCAACTGTGCCATCCTATTGTATTGTGCTTGCATTTAGATAGCACTTTCTCCCTCTGGTCAGGCACCAAAGTGCTTTGCAGTTGAGTAGCACTATACTCTGTTGTAGAGGGCCATGGGTGGAAATTGAAGCAAATTGATTGACAGATAGGACCGCTACACACAAGAGACGTGGTAATGTAAACGGTATTGCGAGCAGTCATGCAAACAGTCATACAACTGTACCATGTTGCTGGGAATAAAAAAGGTTAAGACATATACATTTTGCAGTCTCATGTAAAAAGAAAGTAGAGCCTCTACTGATCCATAACTGATCCACCGAAAATAATCATAAGCCTTTATTGAGCAAATAAGGATCTACGGAGGTGCTTTTGAAAGCTCATTGCATTGTAAATTCTCTCCTCCGTCCATAGAAGCAACCTTGTTGCTAAAACTTTACAATCCTCTTTTGACATATTGTTTTAGGTAGTTTTCCTCTATGATTTGGGGGCATATTATCAAGAGAATTATCGCCGCTTTAGCGGCCGTTTTCGGCCGAAAAGCGGCGATAATTCTAACGCATTATTAACAAGGATACGCTAGCGCGTGTATCCTTGATTTAACTCCCGTTTCTGTCACCACTCGCTACGCATCGATAATGAGATGCAAAGTAGGCGTGGCTGACAGAAACAACATGGGAAAATATCGCGAAGGAAGCTTCGCGATATTAGCAAGGAGGGGTAGCGATGATAATAATCGCGCTACCTCTGGCCTAACGCAGGAATTTAACGTCTGCTAAATTCCTGTGTTAGGCATACCTAACATGGGAGGTGGATTATGGGGTTAAGGCCACAGGGCCTTATCACCAAGAACATCGCCGTTTTGGGAGGGACATCGCTGTTTTTAGGCGATGTTTGGCCATTTGCCGCTATCGCTGGAATATTTATCGCCATAGCGCTGAGCGTTGGTAATACAGCGCTAGCTTGGCGAGATATTCCAGCAATAGCCAGCGATAAAGAAAAGCGCGCTAAGCGCGCTCGGCGATAATTATCGCCAACCCTAGATAATATGCCCCTATATTTTTACTGTGTTAGGACTCAGTACCATTATTGGAATGTGGTTTATAAGTAGGGGTAAGTAGGTACCTACCATAGTAATAAGGCTACAATCACAATAAAAGGCCTAGTTAAGGTCGCAATAAATTATTCCCTTGCTCAACCCTTGGTAGCTGCCTGTGAGCAGGCAGGCTTAACTTAGGAGACAGGTGTATAAAGCATTAAAAAAAAAAACAATACATTAAATAAGTAAGACACAACACACAATAAAAATCCAACACCAATTTATAAACATAGGAAATATTTTTATGATTAAAATGACAAAAAAGTAACAAAAACCCAATGTAGGGAACTTGAGATAGGGAATTTTAAAGATTAAGGGGGGAATTATGAGTCTGACGGTCCATGGACTGCCAGACTCTCAGGGGGGCGGCGATCTTCTGACCGCTCTTTTGCAACTAGGGCGGTTGGGCCCCTGGGACAACGGCAAATCCCTGGAGGTGGCGCAGCGCTCTTGAAGCCGCAATATGCTTGGCGGGACCGCTGGGGTCCCACCAAGCATATTATGAGTTTCCTCTCTGCCATGATTTTCATGGCGGTTCCACTTCCATGAAAGCCATGGAGGAGAGGAAACAAAGGGGGCCCTACAGGGACCCTGTTGCCTCTGTGCCTGGGGATGCATGCAGGGGGGCACATGTTGTGCCCCCCTGTGTGCATGCATCCCAGAACCTGCACAGCATGGACTGGAGCAGTCCATGCCGTGCAGGTACTGATTTTGACGTTCCCATTGCGGGGCCTTTTTTATAGGCACTGCTGTGTGCGAACACAAAAGAACCGCCCGCTTGACCAGGAGAAAACTCTTAATCTGGCGGGCAGTTCAACCACATGTTTGGCAGTGCGGGAGTGGGGCGGTCCCTCTCGTGTACGGTCAAACTCATAATCAGGCCCTAAATACTTTATAGTGCCTAATAATGAAAAGCACCAACTTGGGACATATGGTCGTGCTTGGCTGGGGTAAAGTCAAAGATTGAGGCTGACTGTAATGGAGCACAGGTCAGATACACTGAGCGGTAGGGCCCGGTCAAGTTTTTACCTTCAGATGTAGTGGTTTTCTGGAGCTTTTTCTCTCGTCGTCGAGTGGGGCACCTCGTTAGGCCAGGTTTTAAGCCAACAGCGGCGGCTTGGTTCAGCGCAAGGCCTCTGTCAAATCCTGAAAGTCTTGAGCTCTGGAGCTTTCAGTGGGAATAATCTGAAATCCAGGGGGGATATCAGCAGCTTGACTCAGGTCAGTCCACTTATGGAACTTGTTAGAAATGGGATTTCTGGTTGGCTAGGGCTTGCGCCTAAGCCAGGCAGAAACCACCACTCTAGTCAGGGCAAGGGAGTTACATGCTGAAGATAACCCCTGCTCACCCCCTTGGTAACTTGGCACGAGCAGTCAGGCTTATCCCAGAGGCAATGTGTAAAGCGTTTGCGCAACACACACACACAGCAGCAACACACTAGGCATACCACAAAATAAACTCCACACAAGGGTATATAAAAATAGCCTTTGTATTATCCAAAACACATTAGAATCATAATCACACATATACACTGTGCCAACGGGCAATAGGCAATATTCACAGGGGATTATATACATGACAGGGCCAATCGGGCTACTGTCAGAACCATCACAAGCACAAGTAGTAAAAATGAAACACTACCAGTAACTACTAGCGAAATACTGTACTCAGCATTAGCATTAGCAACATAACCGCATTATGTCTGCATTACATTAGGCATAAACACATTATGCATAAACCGCATAAGCATAAACCCACAAACATGTACAAGGTCGCATAACAATGTATTTTGGTTCTTCCTGATATGGCCAGTCTCGCGCACCCAGACATAACATTGGGTGCAATTGCCATGAAGAATTTGGTATGCTTTTAATACTGTGGTTTACTAGCGCTTAACACACACTTGGAGAAATCCCTTTCAGTGAGAAGAGCTATGATGTCCTGCTGATGTAATTCTGCATCTAGAGACTGAGGTATGGGGGTTCGCTAGTCAAAGCCCAGAGGTCTTCTATTATTATTATAATAAACTATCTTACTGCAAGGGGAGGGTGGTAATGTTATTTATACGTTTATCCACTGAGCTCTGAGATGCTTTCCCCGTTTGTATTCTATGGAATTGTAACCATGCTGCTTATATTAGTCATATGCATTATGCTATTAGTACTGACACGTGTACTGTACATTAGAGCACGTAAGTTGGAATAAACATTTTAACCTATCCAGTGTCTCTTCCTACGCACCTTGTGAACAAGTACGAGTGAGTGACGAAAGAGTGTTCTTGCTTCTGCGAGTCCTGAGATAAAGATACCGTGTTCTGGGTTGTCCAAACATTAGTACTTGGGTGCTAATGGGATGCTAAGCTAGTTGGGTTGGGGTTTTTGGGTGCTACGGTATATGGTGGCAAACCACTGTATTCCGGGGCCCCACGTTGGGCGCCATGTCAAGATGATAAA